>CM076578.1:785508976-786015706 GCA_034641835.2 Pinus albicaulis
CCATACCTCCTGGACCCGACGTTGTTCAATCACAAATTGATCTAGATCCTGTCTCTTCTTTGCCAGAAAATCTAAATCATGAATAATCAGAATTTGTTCCTACCTTGGTCATCCCACAAATATCTGTAGCCATTGAAACTCCTATATCACACAGTCAACCATATAAAAGATATTTTGGGCCTGACGGTGAAGTTCTTCCCCCTGGTTTCATCGCGATTGAAGAAATCCCACAACCTGATACACCTTTAAGTCAAACCCGTTTTGGGGGAGACCTTTACTTGTACCAGTCTTTTCCTCAATCGTTTCCATCTGCTTTTGTTGATCCCATTTCCATTCAATCTCCCGTTGATTTCAGAGAGTATACATTTGGTCATACAACCATGCCTGAACCAACATCTTCGGTTGGGTTTATTGTTCCAATTACATCAGCTCCTACCCTCGCTACCCCGTCGATGTTCACAACCTCACCAGGGTCATATTTGCACAATGGCCCTTCGGTCCCAACAGGCTACAAATCATTTTCTGGCACTTTCTCTGGTCAGTCTTCAAGACCATGGTATTTACCAATGTCATCATCTGGTGTTTTAAATGGTAGTCCTATAGTCAGTACTGAACGACTTGAATCATTACATCCATCATCAGGGAAATATCTAGTCGGTCCTTATGGGTCAATTCCTTTAAGTACCATATCAACTGGACTCCCAGCATTCGAGGAACAATATTTTCCATCTTATTATCCTCCTTATTCTGGGGGGAAACCTATGGTCACCCAATACGACAGTACTCAGTCGCATTTTATTCAAACTAATGTTGACATGAATGTTTGTCAATGGCAGCCCACTCTGCCTATCCAACCACAAACGGTTCTACATTCGTATCAACCAGTTCAACCTGTTACACCCACTTCAATACCGCTTGTTCATACATGGATACCCCAGTTACAGAATCAAAATGTTGTACATCAACCTTGTTGTAGAGGTAAATCCCCTCTGTGGACAAAAGCGATCCATACTAGCCCAGATCGAGTCTAGCAACAATCGTATCACGCTAAGGCACAAATTCCTAATTGAAATAGACCAAATGCGAAGAAGGCTTACCTTAAGTCCAACGCTATTGTTCATAGAGAAGATAGTGCTCCTGTTTCCTTGCTCCGACAGATCACAATTCTCCCACTTGTCGCGATCAAACACCTGCACACACAAGAAACACAACGAACACACAAGCGTAAACCCAATATATGCAATTATGTATCAGTCAGAGAAGATACAACTCATAATCACAATGAAAAATACGAGTGGAACCATAACCAAAGTTGCTTATGATTAATTAATACAAAGAAAGATACAACCTGGCTCTGACGCTAAATCTTCCTTCGGCAGGTCGACAGCGGAATACGTCTCGGTAAAGCTCGTCAGGAATGGGACAAGCCTCTCTCTTCGGTTGTCTTGAAAATAATCTCCTTGCTACTGATTTGGATCTATGAGGACTAAAAGGGCTCTTGCAGCATTCTTTAGGCTATGAAGGCTCTTGGAGACTCAACCATTCAGCCCCTTCATCAATGGAAGATGGCTATATTTATAGAGGAGAGGAGGAGGTTGGGATCCATACAATAGTGGAAGGGAGGCCTTATCCCTTGGGAGGTTCCCCATAAGGTGGAAACAAGAGGAAAAAGGAGGAAGGTCGTGGTTATTCATTCAAAACCACTCCTCATGACTCATCCACGAAGTTGTTGTAATCGAAACTTCGCCTCTTTTTTTAAAAAACTTTCCATAAGCAGATTCGCGCAGATGCTTAACTGGGACAGAGCGCCAATTGGCGCGGGCTCAGTGTTAATTTTCCTCATTGGAACGAGTACATAATGGGCTACCAGCGCCAAGGCAAAAACATGTGTTTTTAGGGGTCTGCTCAGGAAATGATCAACAGAAGGAATGTTGTCCTCATGGCAAGGGATGCAATGATGGTATTTGCAAGGCATGACACTAATTATTGGTCACAGAAATGACCCTCCAATTGGAGAGATGGGGATTGCAGGGACAGTGAAAAATTAATGTGTAACAGATGCCCCCTAAAGCATGAGGCCCAAAAGAGAGAGAGGGGTGAAATGCTTTATGAGAACGTGTCCAACTGAAAACATTGTCGTCAGAAAACCTGCGTAGATAAGTACAACTGATATCTCAAATATATGATATATATGTGGTATGGGCGTAGCCATCCGTAATGGAGTATAAAATAATAAAGATCCAAGGTATGGACGCAGCCATCCAGTAAGGATCGTTAAATAGACTCAAGCATGGTCGCAGCCATCCAATCAATAAGTCATGTAACCAATCATAATAATACACAAAATTGCAGCCTGGATTCTTAACAGAAAAAATACAAGGTCTTGCGCTCCATCTCGACCATAACAAAGTACAAGTTCAAGCATGTGAATAAGTGAGCTGAAGTCGAACATGCAAGAACATCGTCTGATTACCAGCTATTGAGTCTCAAATTTGCATCTTTCCTATACACCATTCTAGACCTTTTTCATTCACCTGAACCTTCCAAGTTGTCAATATCATTGTATATTAATTGCAAAAAAGCATCTAAAATGGTTTTTAACTATATTTTGTGTCTGCTGTTTGATTTAGATTTTTGCTCATTTAGCTGTGGAATCTTGCCACTTTCCGCAGCTGCTGCAAATTTCCGCAGCCATTTTTGTGAAAGCCTATGTTACAGTGTCTTTAGGAAAAACAAGCCACATGGGCAAGTCAGAAATGATGTGGACATGGATCGTGTCCTATTGGCTCGAGAAAATTCACCTAAGGAGGCTGCGGTCAAAGGTGGCCAAGTGGAAGTCAACTGTAGAGTCCCACGGTGAGGTTCTGTTTCTCATCCGTGAGGATTTGCATGACCATTTCTAACTACGGGAGACACATCCTTTTTGTACACGGCTCCATAAGCCGGGAATCAGCATCCACTCAAATAGATTTACTCCTCAACGCGGCCATGATCCTAGATCTCTAGACGTAATGGTTTTACACGTGTTTTCTATCTGACATAAAATTTAGGAATTAGTTATATTTCCTTTGTTATAAATAATGTGTTTACATACGCATATTATATACATACGCATATTAAATTAGTCTCCATTAGCCTCCAGAGATAGCTACGTAATGTAATTACGTTGCCAACGTAATAGTAATATCACCTCTACGTGCATAGTACCATTTTAATATATAAGAAGACTTTGTTTCACAAATATATTCGTGCCAGAGAGTGTGCTGAAGTGAATGTGAGGACCTGCACCTTATTTGAGTTGCAATGCATTATTGTATAGTTCTTTTTTTATTTCTTTAAATTCATTGTGCCATAATCATTCATGAATATTTAGTCCATAATCTTTCATGTTTTATGTTAACTGATCAGTGTTCTTGTTTCAGATGACAAATAGGAAGCCCGGGCATTTGCATATCTTTTGACTAATGACATGGAATCAATATTGTTCTGCTGCTAATTTATTTCTCTTAGTTTTTGTTTAATTCCAGTACTGCTTTGTTTATTTCAGTCTTGCACATTTGCTTCAGTAGTTAGATTTAGATATATTAAAATGCTCATGTCATTTTCAGTTACCTCTGAAAGCCACAGCGGGACTGATGGTGAGGGATTGAAGTATGAATGTGTAGTTTGATATTAGTTTACTTTCTGCAAGTTAGATATATTAAATTGCTCATGACATTTTCAGTTACCTCTGAAAGCCACAGCTGGACTGATGGTGAGGGATTGAAGTATGAGTGTGTAGTTTGATATTAGTTTACTTTCTGCAAGTTAGATATATTAAATTTCTCATGTCATTTTCAGTTACCTCCGAAAGCCACAGCTGGACTGATGGTGAGGGATTGAAGTATGAGTGTGTAGTTTTATATTAGTTTCTTTTTCTGCAAATTAGATATCAGATTGCTCAAGTTGTTTATGGTTACCTCCGAAAGCCATAGCTGGACTAATGGTGAGGGATCAGAATATAAGTTGATGTAATTTGATTTAGATTTACTTTGTTGCAATTCTTAGATTTCTTTAAGCATAGTTTCTTTTGTGTTTAGACAGAAGCAAGGATAGTTTGGTTTTCATGCTCAATAGTTCACTGTTTTGATTTACTAGGTTAGCAGCACATTTTCATTTCCTTTCAAGTTTTGTCATTGTATGTTTCAAATTCCTTTTAAAGTTTCAAGTTGGTAAATCATTATAAAAGATATCATTGCCTTGAACAATCATAACCATACTTGTTTTTATTTTAGAATTTCTATCTCACATTAGAAAACTAAAAATGACAAAAAGATAAGAAATAGGTTATCTTGCACATATAGTGCGCCACACTTCATCAGCTTACGAATCCCGAATTGATAAATTAATGTAGCAATTTAGGACACACTAAATTGACCAAACATTTTGGCGCCGTTGCCGGGGAAGTGTAACTAGGTAGCCAATTTCTTTTAAAAAAAAAACAAAAACAAAATAATAAAAGAAGGGAAAACTTGATAACTTCTTGAAGTATGCTCTCCTCTTGCACCTAGTGTGAACTGGAGGATCAGAAAAGAGAGTTATTGGTTTAGTAATTTCTTAAGTATGCTCTCTTCTTGCACCTAGTGTGATCTGGAAGATCAGAAAGAGAATTATTATCCCTAAATAAATAAAAATGACATGCATAGAGCAAGAGATTCTAGGGGAAGGTTTATAGCTAAAGCCAAGAGTTCGATTTTTACAACTCCATCTTCTTCAAGGCATAGACAAGATTCACCACCATCTACCCCTAGTCTTAAGATTTTTGGAATTCAAGGAACATCTGAATTAGAGGATTCTCCTATACCACCTACTAAATCTCATTTAGAAAAGGAAGAGACTCCCTCTCATCCTCCCTTGATAGAAGAACTAGAGGACTTTAAGGACTCTAAAGAAACTATCATGGCAGAGGAAATAATAGATGGATTTGGAGGTAGAGGTAGAGGTAGAGGAGGAGGAAACAATGGAGACAACAAATGGAGACAACAATGGTGAACATAATAATGGAAGAAATAGGGAAGGAGATAACTTGTTTGGATTCCCTATAGTTGATGAGGAAACTCATACAACAATGAAAAATATCTCACCATCTGTCCTCCCCAACTTTTATGGATTGTGAAGTGAGGATCCTGAAACATTTCTGTTTGAGTTTGAAGTCGTGTGCCGAACCTATGACTATATGGAAGACTCTTAAAAACTCAAACTATTTCCTTCAACTTTGAAGGGAGCTGCTTTGAAATGGTTCATGGGATTAGCTACTCAATCTATTAGGACTTGGAATGATATGAAACAAACATTTTTGGATAGATACTTGGACTATTTTATGCCCACTAATCACAAGGATGAGGTATTCAAAATGATGCAAAAAGAAGATGAAAATTTGGAAGACTTACTTGAAATATTTCAATACAACTTGAAAAGAGCAAAGATGAGAAACTTAGATGATGAAACCTTGAAAGCCCTCATATTAAAAGCCATTAGAGATGAATGGATAGATATTTTAAACATGATGGGGAAAGGATACATTTCTCAACTTCCACTTCGTGACATAACAGAACTATGTGTCCATCTCTCAAGAGGAAAATCTAAAACAGGAAAAGGGCCTAGGGATCCTTCTCTTATTAGGGCTAACAAATAATGCAACTAGATCAGTAAGTAGGGCGAGAGATTGGTAATATGCTTGATGAATTCAAAATTGATATCTTAAGGAGCCTTAGTGAACAACTAGACATCCTTAAAATCCAAAAACAAGTAGAAAGCGAAACGGATGCTTTAGCCATCTTTTGTCCGAAATGTAGGAAGAAACATGCTTTAAGGGAATTTCCCTTGGATGAAAAAATTTGTAGAAACATGTATGATTTGCTCGGAGAATCATGAGATCAAGGATTGCCCTTCAATTCCCCGGACTCAAAGTCGTTTTTCAAGAAGACCCAAATTCGATCGAATCTCTCTCGTTTTGTTGCAAGAAGACCTTGGCAGGGGACAACAAACTCAAGGGTTTAACAACCCTATGAATCTTCAAAACCCACCAAATTGGAATCCTTGGCAACAACCTTGGCCCCAACATCAAAATCCATATCAGCCATGGGTACAAGGGATGCAAAATCCTTATGGGAGATTTGCTCAATTTTATCAATATCCTCCATCTTTTCAAAATCAACAAGCTCCACAACTTCCAAACCCAAATCCACAACTTTCATTGCCATTTCCACAATAACAACCTTCTCAAAAAAAATCCAAATCCTCAACTCATGCTGCCATACCAACAAAAGACAAATCAACTTCCAAATCTCAACCATTGCCAAATCCTAACAATAAAAATCCTCGGAATACTTACATGGTAGAAGGACAACAATTTCCTACCTATATGATTGTTCCTCTCAATGATGTACAACTCGGATCCGGGTAGAGTTTTAGAAAAACCTTCTATAGATGACCTAGAGCAGGGATACCTCCGAGGGAGGACTCTCTTGAAGCCAATAAGGGTTCTGAGGGAAGTATCTCTTCAAAACTCAAATATTCAAAAAGAAAAAGAAAATTTAACACCCACAACTCCTATAGTTGAGCAACCCGCATCTTCATCTACACCTCCTTTTTCCTGAAAGACTAAAAATTGACAAGGGCGTGGAAAAACAAATCTTGTTGCCTAACTATGATTTTCTAGATGAATTGAAGAATGTTTGTATCAAGATTCCCTTGCTACAAGCCATTCGAGAGATTCCTATTCTAGCGAAAACAATAAAGGAGTTGAGTTTTAAAAGACCAGGAAGGAAACTAAAAGACACAAGAAGAATCCACCTGGTAGGAAACATTGCAGATATTATGATGGGAAAAATTACCATGCAGAAGTATGTAGATCCAGGAAGTCCAATTGTCAAGACACATATAAATGGGATAGAAATTCCAAACACATTGATTGACTTAGGGGTTGCTATTAACATTATGAGTAGACAGACTATGGACCATCTAAAAATTCCTAACCTTCTTTTTACACCTACTTACTGCAACTTGCGGATCGATCAATTATTAAACCGGATGGTGTATTAGAAGATATTTCAGTCTCCTTAGATTCTTGGGAATATCCGGTAGATTTTATGATTTTGACTCCCAAGAGTAATCTAGGAGGACACCCACTTATCTTAGGAAGACCTTGGCTAGCCACAAATCGATGCTTTTATTAGTTGTAGATCCGGGGATATGTACATTTCTAATGGTAATTCAACAAAAAAAATCAATTTTTATCCTCCAAAGCAAAAAGCAATCACAGAAGTAGGAGATAATTAATGGGTTGATGATGAGGACACTATACAACCTCGTCTTTACCATTTCTGAAATCGGTGAGGATAGTCAAATTTTGAACACATTAGAAAATTTTGAGACATCTTCGGAATATGACCCCACACAATTTCAATTGGAATCGACATAGAATATTTATCATCAAGACAAATTTCTCTTTTACTCTATGGAAGAGTTTGGTAGTTCTACTATTGAGATTTTTTTAGGAAAAAACATTGAATATCAACAAACATTTGGAAAAGTCACAACAAGAAGAACTAATCAAAATCTTGCAAAAACATTCTACCGCATTTGCATGGGAGTATACTCGACATGAAAGGTATTGATCCTAAGACTTGCATCCATCATATCTATATTGAGGAAAACAAGTAGACCAATCGGACAACCTCAAAGAAGGATGAATCCAAATCTTAGGGAGATAGTGAAAGAAGAGCTCCAAAAAACTACTCAATGTAAACTTCATTTATCCAATTTCGGATAGCCGATGGGTTTCTCCTTTGGTTATAGTACCTAAAAAGAATGGTAAATGGAGGGTATGCATTGATTACAGGGAAATTGAACAAAGCAACTTTGAAGGATCACTTGCCTTTGCCTTTTATCGATCGTGTATTAGATACATTAGCAGGTAAAAAGTACTTTTCATTTTTTGGATGGTTTTAGTGGCTATAATCAAATTCGGGTAGCACCTGAAGATCAAGATAAGACCACATTTACTTGTCCATGGGGAACTTTTTGCCCTACCGAGTGCTTCCTTTTGGGTTATGTAATGCACCCGCAACATTCCAAAGAGCAAGTACTAGGAATTTTTTTCTGATCTAATCCATGATTGTGTAGAGGTTTATATGGATGATTTTCTACAGCTTTATGGTAATTCATTTGAAGAGGCATTAGAAAATTTGGAAAAAAGTTCTTATAAGATGTAAAGAAACAAACCTTTCATTAAGCCATGAAAAATGCTTTATGATGTTTACCGAAGGGATTGTTTTGGGGCATCATATTTTAGGAGATGGGATTAAGGTTGATAGATCAAAAGTTGAAGTCATCTCCAAGTTACCTATTCCAAATTGTCAAAGAGATGTTAGAAGTTTTCTAGGATTTACTGGTTACTATAGAAGATTTATAGAAAACTTCACTAAAATAGCATCTCCACTCTTCAAATTGCTTACAAAAGACCGTGAATTTAAATGGGATCCCGATTGTCAATCAACCTTTGAAACTTTGAAAACAAGAATATCTCAAGCACCTATCTTGAGAGGACCAAATTGGAAACTCCCTTTCCATATTTCTACGGATGCTTCGGATACGACTCTAGGAGCCGTGTTGGGTCAAAAAAGATTTAGTTCCTTATGCCATTTATTATACCAAGTAAAAAATTTGACTCCCACAGCAGTTGAACTATACTCGTGATCGAAAAAGAGTTTTTTAGTTGTTGTTCATGCAATTAATAAGTTTAGACATTACATAACGAGGCTATGAAAATTTTATTCATACGAACCATTCTGCAATTAGATATTTAATGAACAAACCCTGTTACTAATGGCGGAGTAACAAGATGGCTCTTACTTTTGCAAGAATTCAATATTACTCGTGTTGGATAGACCAGGAAAACAAAAATACGATAGCTGATTTCTTGTCTAGGATTCAGAATACTAAAGAAGATTCTCTCGTAGAGGATAAGTTTCCCGATGAATACTTGTTTGCAAGTAACTATTAAAACTCCTTGGTATGCGGATATTGCTAACTATTTGGTTACATGGAAACCGCCTTCACATTTATTTCCAAGTGAAAAACGAAAAATTATTCGAGGAGAGTTGAAAATATTCATGGATTTCTAACGAATTTTTTTAAAAACGGGAGGGCCAGATCTTGTGATCATAAGATGTGTTAGGGAGGATGAAATGCCCGATATTCTTAAGGCATGTCATGATGAACCATGCGGTGGACACTTTGCGACAAAAGGATAGCCTATAAAATCCTCTCTTTAGGATATTACCGGGCCTTCCCTCTTCAAAGATGCAAAACAATATGTCAAAAGGTGTGACAATTTCGCCAAAGAGTAGGGAAACCTACCCTTTCAAATGAAATTCCATTGCAACCACAGGTTCTCATTGAACCCTTTGAAAAATGGGCTTTAGATTTCATTGGACCTATTAATCCACCATCTAAGCAAAAGAAGTATATATTGGTTTGTATTGATTATGTTACTAAATGGGTAAAAGCCAAAGCATTAGTATCTACTACTTTGAAAATTCAGATTGTTCATTTTCTTTATGAGGATATTTTTACTCGCTTTGGTGTTCCAAGAGAAATTGTGACAGATCAGGGAAGCCAATTCACATCCAACTTGGTGGAGAAGTTGATGGAAGAATACAAAATCAAGCACAGAAGATCTACTCCTTAGCAAGAAAATGGTCAAGTGGAGTCTACAAACAAATTTCTTGAAAGTATCATCACCAAAACTGTTCATCTACATAGAAGAGATTGGGCAGAAAGGCTTCCTGAAGCCTTGTGGGCCTACAGAACTACATGGAGAAATACAACAGGGACATTCTCCCTATGAACTTGTTTATGGGAAAGAAGTCCTCGCTCCCCATTGAGTTCCAAGTCAAGACCTTCAAGATAGCGATTCAGTTGGGGATGGACTTATCGAAGCCCAAAAGCATAGAATGGAGCAGTTGAACGAGCTAGATGAGATCAGACAAGAGGCAATTCTAAGAACTGATCTAGTTCAATATCAAAGAGATAAATGGCATGACAAGTACATCAAAGAGAAGAAGTTTCAAGAAGGAGATTGGTCATTGTTATTTGATTTCAAGTTTAAAGATTTTCAAGGAAAATTTCAGACTCATTGGCTTGGGCCATATGAGATTGACAAGATCTTTAGCAATGGAGCGGTAAGAATCAAGACCATTGATGAGTTTCAAACTCCTCTTATTGTGAATGGCCATAGATTGAAAGTTTATCACAAGCCACTCTCAAAAGAGGAATTTGTCAAAATGTTTCAAGAAAATTCTGCAATCAGGCTGGTATAGAAGAATTCTTCTTCTCCACCAGCCTAGCTTTTGTTGTTTTCGCTTATTGTATAAGCTCTGAAAACCAATCACCGATTAGCGAGTCTTATACGTGAAAATATTGGGTGAAAATCGGGGAACACCTAACACCCTATATTTTCCAAAAAAAAATCTCTCTTTCATTTCACAAGTTTTGTGACCACCCATTCCACTTCATTCCACTTCATTTCACTTCATTTCACTCCATTCCACTTCATTTTATCTGTTTCATTCCATTTCACCAATAAAAATCTTTTTCATGACCATTTCCATTTAACCAATTGTCATCCATTCATTTCCACTCACCCAAATAATAGTCGTGTCGGTTTCCGTAGTGACACCGCTTCCCGCAACTGACAGGCGATTCCGCAGCCTACCACTCTGCTTTTTCAAAAGAATGTACGAGCGCGATGTTATTTCCATAATCATGAAATAAAATGCAGGTATGAGGACCAATTATGAAGACATGGAGCATTCAAGATATCAAATGAGGAGCAACTAATTGAATACCAAGGAAAAAGGCAAAGATTCCAAGGTATGAGTAAAAATTCATTTCAAATAGCATTGAAAACACATTTTTATATAGTTATAAACCATAAGCTCCATTATGTGCAATGATTATATTGACAAACTCCGTAACCCTTTCATGATCTCCATATGATCTTCTCGCATTCATTCTCAAACGGTCCCATAATTAAACCTCCGATATTCACTCATACTCCGATATTCCACTCGTGACAATGAGACGTAGTTGATTTGACTACGACTTCTTTCGACCCGCATAAAATCCATAGCCGTTGTTTAAACGTGCTTACATTTATTTTGCAGCCACCAAATTTCAAACACCGACGGATGTGTTATACTTCTCCTATTGTTCTATTAATCTCACGAGCGCATTTCGCCGTGCTCATGTAACCCTTCTCCCTGTTCCGCTTCTCTCCATTTCATTCTCTCGTTACGCTACAGATCGTATACCCACTCTCCGATATCTACCTACGATCATCATGCTCATTTCTCGTTTATTCAGCCATCCTACTTCCATTGAACCCTCCTCACGCGAGCAAGTTTTTTAAAGAGCGAAAAGAAGGATGGGTAAATTGTTGAGAGTGGAACCCGGAAGGACCTAAGTTCATGGAAGGATATCCCTGCAAGTCGTGGGGATATATTGAAGAAGGCAAAGTGGGCTCGCGGTTTATCCAAAAGTTTAGAGGCTACCATAAAGAAGTGACAAAAGCTTTTGCAAGGTCGTTCAATGGCCCGGAAGTAGAGATTGGAGACCTTAAGTTTATGGTGAATGAGGCATCTATAGCATCCGCCACCGAACTTCTTCAAGAGGGTGAACGATGGTTTAAGAACAAAAGCATTAGTGATGAAGCTTGGAGAGTAATTCTACATAACCCAGGTATGGACATAACTATTTTTAAAAGAGGAATTCTGTTCATGCTTTGAAAGAGGAATGGGCTACTTTGTTGCTAGTTGTTCAAAAAATTCATCACCTCTCGAAGGCCGTTTTGGGTCCATGTATATGTACCATACCGTATTGCCGATGAATTTTATAGATAATCAAACTCTCAATCTCCCATATTTTCTATTAAATAGTTTGAAGAAGATGTCTCGTGACTATTCAGAAACATTTAGGGGATGTAGAACCACATCTATATCACCATGGTCTTGTAAAAATTTTGATTGAAAAAGAGTTAAAGGAGAAGAAGGACACATTAGAAACTTCTTTGAGGAACCTCAAGAAATTCCTGAAGGTAGCACATCAAGAAGGAGTAGGAGAAAAATAACAAATGATGAAACTCAAAGTACTCCTACTACTACAATTGAAAGAACTAGTAAGGAAGAGAGACTGTCAAAAAGGAAGAAGAAAGAAACCAAGGGTAAAAAAGCCAATAACATCAAAAGAGAGAAAAAAGTATTGAGGCTATACATCAAACCCCTTCTTCCGAAGAAGAAGATCATCAAGTGTTATCCGAGAGATTGGTTCATCTTCAAGAACAATTATCTATAGCCAAGAAGAAAGAGAAAGGGAAACAAAAGCAAAAAGATAGTGGTCCACGAGCAGTGTGAGAAGAAGTTCCGAGGGCTTAAGGGGAAGTTGAGGAAAAACGCAAATGAAGGGACCTCATTTTATCGATTTGGGAGAAGAAACATCCGAACGGACCCCGGGTGACTATAGTCCATCTCACTCTCGGTCGATCGGTGAACCCGGTTCATTTCATTCTCGGTCGGACATTGAACATAGTCCATCCCATTCTCGACCGGATGTTGATGTGAGCCCTTCTCGACCGGATTTTGAAGACAACTCTCCTTCACGGCATTTTGGGGACAACCCAATAAAAATGACACCCTGATATAGACCCAAAGCAACAAGAAGTATATGATTATATAGAATATTTAGAAAGAGCAACTACGAGTCCCAGTACTTCTTCCATTCAGACCTCACACAAGTACAAAAATGATCTAGTCCAATCAACGAAACAAGAAGTCTTTGAGCTAGAGCTTTTAAATAAACACATTAAAAATGAAAATGAGGCATTGAAGGAACAAAGAAAATTGGAAAAAAATCATTCATGATAATACCATGCTACATCCGGGAATATGGCGAGAAGAAGAACAAGAAATTGAAAAAAGAAATGCCGTAAGTTAAGCAGAGACCTTTGGGTTAATATCAAATTTAGATGCTTAATGAAGAAGCCCGAATGTTAGCAGCACCAAGGAAGAGGAGGAGAGGGCTGGATGTACTGGCTGAAGTGTCAAGGCATATGAGCTAAAGAAGGATTATCAAAATTTTGGTTGCATGAGGACATGCAACACCTTCACAGTGGGGGTATGTTGAGTCTCAAATCTACATCTTTCCTATACACCATTCTAGACCTTTTTCATTCACTCGAACCTTCCAAGTTGTCAATATCATTGTATATTAATTGCAAAAGAGCATCTAAAATGGTTTTTAACTATATTTTGTGTCTGCATTGTTTGATTTAGATTTTTTGCTCATTTAGCTGCGGAATCTTGCCACTTTCCGCGATTCTGTCGCAACTTTCCGCAGCCCATTTTGTGAAAGTCTATGTTACGGGTGTCTTCGAGAAAAAACGAGCCACATGGGCAAGTCGGAAATGATGTGGACATGGATCGTGTCCTATTGGCTCGAGCAAATTCACCTAAGGAGGCTGCGGTCAAAGGCGGCCAAGTGGAAGTCAACCGTAGAGTCCCACGGTGACAGGACTCTGTTTCTCATCACGTGAGGATTTGCATGACCGTTTCTAACTTACAGGAGACACATCAACACTTGTACATGGCTCCATAAGCCGAATCCAACATCCACTCTTCATAGATTTACTCCTCAACGCGGCCATGATCCTAGATCTCTGGACGTAATGGTTTACGTGTTTTCTATCAGCATAAACTTTAGGGAATTAGTTATATTTCCTTTGTTATAAATAATGCGTTTGCATACACATATTAAATTAGTCTCCATTAGCCTCCGGATAGCTATGTAATGTAATTACGTTGCCACTGTGCTGTAATATCACCTCTTTGTTATGACTGCATTTTAATATATAAGAAGACTCTGTTTCCAAGCGTAATTCGTACTTGAAGGTCATTTGCCAAGGCTGGTGCAGAGGGCCCCCGCACACGCCGAGGTTTTGTGCATTATTGTATAGTTCTTGTTTTATTTCTTTAAATTCATTGTGCCATAATCATTCATGTGTTTATACATTGCATCTTTCATGGTATTTATGCTTCATCTCGCTTTATAATCTTGCATGCTTTACACTTTACTTCGTCCATAATCTTTCATGTTTTATGTTAACTGATCGGTGTTCTTGTTTCGGATTACAAATAGGAAGCACGGGCATTTGCATATCTTTTGACTAATGACATGGAATAAATATTGTTCTGCTTGCTAATTTATTTCTCTTAGTTTTTTTTTAATTCCAGATCTTGCTTTGTTTATTTTCGAGTCTTGCACATTTGCTTGCAGTAGTTAGATTTAGATATATTAAATTTCTCATGTCATTTTCAGTTACCTCCGAAAGCCACAAATTTGGATCGATGGTGAGGGATTGAAGTATGAATGTGTAGTTTGATATTAGTTTACTTTCCGCAATTTAGATATATTAAATTGCTCATGACATTTTCGATTACCTCCGAAAGCCACGGTTGGACTGATGGTGAGGGATTGAATTATGAGTGTGTAGTTTGATATTAGTTTACTTTTCGCAAGTTATATATATTAAATTTCTCATGTCATTTTCAGTTACCTACGAAAGCCATAGTCGGGACTGATGGTGAGGGATTGAAGTATGAGTGTGTAGTTTGATATTAGTTTCTTTTTCTACAAATTAGATATCAGATTGCTCAAGTTGTTTATGGTTACCTCCGAAAGCCATAGCTGGACTAATGGCGAGGGATTAGAATATAATTTGATGTAATTTGATTTAGATTTACTTTGTTGCAATTCTTGGATTTCTTTAAGCATAGTTTCTTTTGTGTTTAGACAGCGAGCAAGGATAGTTTGGTTTTCATGCTCAATAGTTCAACTGTTTTGATTTACTAGGTTAGCGAGACATTTTCATTTCCTTTCAAGTTTTGTCATTGTATGTTTCAAATTCCTTTTAAAGTTTCAAGTTGGTAAATCATTATAAAGGATATCATTGCCTTGAACAATCATAACCATACTTGTTTTTATTTTAGAATTTCTATCTCACATTAGAAGACTAAAAACGACAAAAAGATAAGAAATAGGTTATCTTTCACATATAGTGCGCCACACTTCATCAGCTTACGAATCCCAGATTGATAAATTAATGTAGCAATTTAGGACACACTAAATTGACCAAACACCAGCCAATGATGAAAGTTGTTAACAGATGCGAGAGGAACCACCAATAATGACAATGGCCCTCAAGGTACTATGGGTATAATCTATGACATGTGAATTAGTGAGCTGGCGTCGAACACCCACAGAATCACTTGATCAGAGGCCAATGATGAAAACCTCACGTCGAACGCAAAGAACCTGCCATTGAGGCATGCAGGCTCCAAGGTATCGGAAGGGAGTCTCTAGATCAACTTCTCAGATAAAGAGCTAAAGTCGACAGGAAGTGACCTTTATCGAAGGTGGGCCATAGTGTTTCCCACATCATCGACACGAGACAGAGGAAAATAATTTTTGTGAATCAGGATCAGATGAGAATCAGAGGAAGGTTGAAACTTGCAGAGGTCAACTTCTCTTGAACATATCGGCGACACGACAGTGGATTTGGCAGTATTTGACATCAAAAGATCAAAGGTCATGATGATGAGGAAACGAGTAGATGAGAGGTCAAAAGGGATTACCCAAACCCATGGAGGCAAGCAAAAAATGAGATGAGATGTCCCCAACCCGACACGAATGCAGAAAAGTGCCATGTTCAAGAGTGACATACTACCGACGTGACAATGATACTGGTTTCCATTTTTCCCCACCATTTCTGGCGAGTACCTCTTTATTTTTACACAAGCTTGAATATGATACCATATGATTTTCATATAAGTTCATCCTTCGGATGAATCCATCCTAGTACATTTAACGAGCCCTAGGAAGGAGGAACTCGAATATCGTCATTACGACTGAATCCAATTTCATCAAGGTTTAACGAGTCTGACAAAGGAGGAACTTGACGCCTTTTAATATTTAGAGAGTTCGAAAAGATAGCAGAAAATTAAACTCCAGCAGTCCCTTTTCGTAAATAGTTCCTCAGATCCGAAAAGGTAGAAAACTATGTCTGAGAAAACCTCCTAGTCGCAATAGGCTATGGTATTCATTTTTCGTAAGTAATCTATCCCAGCCCGAAAAAGAGGTAAAAGTATACTGGGTAGATGTCATTTCGTAGCCACTTTAATGAGATCGAAACGACAAGGGACTCAGAAATATTTTCATGTTTAGAGAGTCAGAAAAGAGCTAAAATATGACTCCACCTGGAGGAATGAGTGGTATAAAGGGTAGCAACTGGTTCCGGTGATGGTGGAACTACTCAGAACAAATAAAGGTCAAGAGGTTGGCTAACAAGACCACTCATCGGAGCGGTTCCTCAGGAATGGGTAAAACAACCAAGTGAAGGCATATAATCGGCCAAGCAGATATTGACGATGGAGTGAGAAAACCAAGGCTCATCTGGCAAAAAGGCTGATAAAATGGCAATCACAAGAGCTAAAATGGGAAAGGTTTCATTTTTACACAAGCTTGAAATCAGGAAACTCTGCTAGAAGTTGGTTTCATTTTTACACAAGCTTGAAACAAAGATAAACTATGCTTGAAACCGGTTTCATTTTTACACAAGCTTGAAACGGAAACAAACTATGCTTGAAAAAGTAAGCATGCCCCCAGCATGGTGGCTCAATTCGAGGTACATGCCCCCCAAGCTTCAGTCCATGCGGTGAGGTAAACGAGATGGGAAGGTGACGTTCAGGAATGTATGAGATCTAGAAAGGACCTGAAAGCCCAGGTTCCGAGATCTGATCAAAGACTCGAATTGAACAAGAACGTGTTTCATTATTTTAATGAGGTTGACACATTAAAAGAACTATCCTCATGACACCTTGTTTCATGGTTTAAGGAGCTTGGCACAGGACAAGGAACTCTGCTCCGACAACCTTGTTTCATTTTTTAAGGAGCTTGACACAAGACAAGGAACTTTTCTTCCAACAACCTTGTTTCATTTTTTAAGGAGCTTGACACAAGACAAGGAACTCTGCTCCAGCAGACCTTATTTCATTTTTTAAGGAGCTTGACATAAGAAAAAGAACTCTTCTCCGACTAGACCCAGTTTCATTTTTTAAGGATCTTGACACAGGAAAAGAACCATGCTTCGACCGACCTCATCATAAGGAACAAGAATTCATCGCTTCCAAGAGTTCCACTCTTGATGGAAGGAAAACATCCTGGAAGTTAGGACCCAATGCCCCCAGCACCTGATGCATAACGACACTATCACTGAGTACAGGCACGGGGTAGGTAGCCACATAGTTGACCTACAGTGGGGCAGATACAATGGGTGGATAAAAACCAGGAAGGGATGATGGTGGGCCAGTTGCCACATCAGGACCAAAGAATGAAAGATGATCAATGGTCACGATCTATCCTTCATGTGGAAAATAGACCACATGGAAAAGGGAGGAGACAAGCACTCCCATGGCATAGGTGTAATCGTGCCCCAAGAGTAGATTGAAGTCCAAGGGGCCTGGAACAACCATCACGTCCATATGGACAGTTTTACCTCCCAAAGTAACAGGTAACCTTGGAAGGATCACTAACGGTTGACTAGTTCTTATGTTAAATGCCAACAGATTCTGCGTAACAGGCATAAGCGGTGATGAACCGAAAGCTTGCCAAGTAGTTGAGGATAGAACACTAACAGACGTGCCTTCATCTATAACAGTGCTAGGTATGACCAGACTAAAAGCCTGTACCGTTATCTCAAAAGGCACATAAGACAGAAGGCGGCATCCTGCAAATCGACTCCAATCGAAGGAAGTGACCAAACTACTTGGAGGGGCTACCATGAAACTAAGATGGTCTTCCCCTGGTGTTACGGAAGAAGAAGGAGCATCGTCCATGACCTCCATCTCGAAGGAGGGAGGAGTATCCTCTAGGACCTCCATCACGAGAGGCGGAGGAGCCGCTTCTTGAGATATAGGGATAGGAGAATCTTTCTCCAAGTCCAAGGAATCTGTAGAAACAAGAATAACATGAGGGGTGTGAGATCCACTCTCAACGGAAAAGACCTGGTGCACCACAAACGGGGCTAGCTCAACCGATCCCATGACAAATAGTTGGTCGGGAATAGATTCCTGAATTTGAATTTCCGAGGGAGCGGGATCGACCAAGTATGACTCTTGACCAATCATGGCATCAGCTGGTGGAAGACTCAAAGAAAGTTGTTTGTAACCAGCCGAAAGGCACAGTGCAGAAATAGTCGAGTTTCCAAAACTCTCTTGGCTTCATCCATATATGGACAAAGGTGAATGGCATGGTGCCCTTCACACAACTTACAGGGATTGGTGAGCTTACCCTGCTTCTTAAGAGTTTTACCAGCACTAGCTGAAGACTTGCCCCCAACCTGACTCCCGGAAGCCAAAGGCAATGACGGACGACCATTGGACCATGCTTCGAGCACCTTGGGAATGCCAGGGCAATCTCGAAGAAGATGGTTTCCCTGGCACAACATGCAAGGGAATTTGACTTTCCGCAAAGGGTTGGAAGGTTTATCGATGGATGGTTTCTTAGGCGCAGTAGCCACAGAGATAGCCTCTCCTTTATCTAACTTCTTCTTCGTTCTCTTCTTCTTCTTCTTCTTAGCCACTTGGTTACTCAAATACAGACTTTCACCAAGCGAAGTAGAAGAGGAGGACGCAGAAACAGGCGAAGAAGGGGAGAGGTCCACCTTGGAATCAACATGTTGTTGTTCAGGCGGAGGAGACGGTTGAATAGTAGCCGGGACATTTGGGACCATAGAGATTGTAAACAACCAAACAGGCAACCCAACGGTTAACCCAGGAAGGGACAACGTTGCCATGTAAGGAGCACCAACATTCCCAAAAGGAGGAAAATGACCAGGATTCCCATCGGAGGGGATTCCTTGGTTGGTGAAATCTGGAAAAGTTGCCATCGGAAACGACCCAAAACAACACCCTAACGAAACTAACTTTAATCGGGAATATTTCGTGGGCAGTTAATTTTTAAAACATTGAAACAAAAATCTATCATTTCATATTTTAAGAGTCAAGAAACAGGAAAAAGGTGACTCTATCACTTTCAGTTTGGAAACAAGCGTGAAAGGACAAGCGCTTGATGATCTTTTCAAATTTAGGGAGTCAGTAAAGATCAAACTGACTTCTCTGGAACTCTAGGCAAGAGGATGTACCAGATATCCGTGAACTGCAATATACACCTTGGTTCAAAAATGAAAGAGAAATCAACCAAGGACTTGGCGTACGTGCAGGAAATCTCCCCGAATACTGTGTCCGGTGTATCACGGGTATAAGGCGGCAGACTCGACTTCCTGCAGATAAAGGATAGCAACCTATTGGGGTCTCCCTTTATATACGCGACGGTACGGGGAGCATAAGTCCGTACTAGCGTTGTCTAAAGCCAAGAGGTGAACGATAGCTACTAGGTTTAACAACGTCGGAACACGTCTCTAGCCTAGACCTCTAAATATTTCGTTAATGTTTCAATGCTGCCTTAAGGTAAATTGAATAAATCTTAGTGTTGATCTTCAATTATGTCTCGGTTTCAGGGCCCTACCATATGTCATCTGACAATCTCCTATATGCAACTAAATGACAAAAGAAATATTTCAATTCGATGAATGCTATCTAGTTAAGGGAAGATTTTCAAAAAATGATGCAACAAACAACAACACTGCAAATGAAATTTTTCCAAACTAGATGACTTTCACTATCCAAAAGTAATTTCAAACATTTAACGATGCGAATAATGCAATGTAATCTATGCAAAATCCTCTTTTTCGAAACCTATGCAATTGTAATCTATGCACAATTTCCTTTTTTTTCCAAATGATAAGAATGCACTCAATGCATTTTTCGATGAAATGAGAATCTACTTAATGCATGCTTTTAATGAAAGAGAATGCACTCAAAGTGATTTTTAGCTTTCAATCATTAAACAATGTGATCTAAGTTCAATGATAAATCTCAAAAATAATTTTCAATGCAATGTGATCTAATGCATTTTAACGAAAATGACACTTTGAGATGAAAACTAAATAAACGCAAATCTTCTTAATGAAAGATGAAGGAAAAAGGGATGCAAAACCACACTAAGAATGCAATCGTTGTTTCAAAGACTTTGTAATGAAATCCATCAAAAGGCGACAAGACATATGAGGTCAAACACAAAGAGGACTTCCAAAGCAAGAGATCAAAACAAGGCATTCATTCCCTTTTACATCAAGAAATCATGGAAAGAAGACATTTCAAACAATGAGCAATGTAATCTATGCTCATACAGAGGAAAGAATGGAAGGGAAAGACACACTGGTGAAGGATTCAGGGAAAAAATCTCAATTTTCACACACCCTGAAATTGGCACAACTTTTTCATTGACAACTAGCACCAACTGGTGCGACTTGCTCACTGACAGCCAATGCCCAATTGGCATGGGTTGCTAACTGACAACTAGCGCCAACGCTTGAAAATGAAAAAACAAAGAATTTCTCCCAACCAAGACTAGACTCACCACTTCAAGCAGGATCTAAAACAAACTCAGAAGCAAATTACTGAACAAAAGAAACTTCCGAACAAGGGTAAACCCTAGCACCTACAGGATATGGCGCGACTATTTGGCTGTAATCTGCGCCAGACAGGGGATGGCGCGAGTGATGAACTGGCAACCTGCACCAATCAAGCCAACCATGAAAAGGTGAAAATTTTGGAAAAGCAGAGGTCATATCTGATCCTCTGGGGCTGAACAGAGGTTTTATACTAGAAAAAAGTGAACCAAAAGAGTTGATCAAGAAAGGAAAGACAAGAATCGACCGAAAGGACAACACAATACTCAAATCAACATCTCCCCAGCGGAATCGCAAATTTGTTGTAGAGGTAAATCCCCTCTACAGACAAAGGTGATCCCTACTAGCCCAAATCGAGTCTAGCAACAATCGTATCACGCTAAGGTGAAAATTCCTAATTGCAATAGACCAAATGCAAAGAAGG
Source organism: Pinus albicaulis (assembly GCA_034641835.2). NCBI lineage: Eukaryota > Viridiplantae > Streptophyta > Pinopsida > Pinales > Pinaceae > Pinus > Pinus albicaulis. Next base: position 785,530,087 of record CM076578.1, read on the forward strand.
CCTACCTTAAGTCCAACGTTTTTGTTCGTAGAGAAGATAGCGCTCCCGTTTCCTTGCTCTGGCATATCACAATTCTCCCACTTGTCGTGATCGAACACGTGCACACACAAGAAACACAACGAACATAGAAGCGTAAACCAAATATATGCAATTATGTATCAGTCAAAGAAGATACAACTCATAATCACAATGAACAATACGAGTGGAACCATAACCAAAGTTGCTTATCATTAATTAATACAAAGAAAGATACAACCTGGCTCTAACGCTGAATCTTCCTTCGGCGAGTCGACAGCGGAATACGTCTCGGTAAATCTCATCGGGAATGGGACAAGCCTCTCTCTTCAGTTTTCTTGAAAATAATCTCCTTGCTACTGATTTGGCTCTATGAGGACTAACAAGGCTCTTGCAGTATTCTTTAGGCTATGAAGGCTCTTGGAGACTCAACCATTCAGCCCCTTCATCAATGGAAGATGGCTATATTTATAGAGGAGAGGAGGAGGTTGGGATCCATACAATAGTGGAAGGGAGGCCTTATCCTTGGGAGGTTCCCCAGAAGGTGGAAACAAGAGGCCAAAGGAGGAAGGTCGTGTTTATTCAGTCAAAACCACTCCTCATGACTCATCCACGAAGTTGTTGTAATCTAAACTTCACCTTCTTTTTTTTTAAACTTTCCATAAGCAGATTGGCGCGGGTGCTTAACTGGGACAGAGCACCAATTGGCATGGGCTGATTGTTAATTTTCCTCATTGGCACGAGTACATAATGGGCTACCTGCGCCAAGGAAAAAACAGGTGTTTTAGGGGTCTGCTCAGGAAATGATCAACAGAAGGAATGTTGTCCTCATGGCAAGGGATAAAATTATGGTATTTGCAAGGCATGACACTAATTATTGGTCACAGAAATGACCCTCCAATGGGTGAGATGGGGATTGTAGGGACAGTGACAAATTACTGTGTAAAAAACCTTATCAGGCAATTTCTTCGACTCAATATCATCAAATGTTGGGTCAACAGACTCAAAATCATTTGGTTAATTTACAACAACCTGTATCAGGGATCATTTATTCACAAGCTGGTGTACCATTTTTTGGGATGTCACAAACGCACCCTGGTTATACATATCAACCGAATCCAACTTACATTAATTTGGGTTATAAGATTGGTGGACAGACCCCTTGGCAGCCACAGGTGCAAATTCATCAAACTTCATATCAACAAGTAACATATCCAGGTTTTGGTCAACAAAATTCTCAAGCGTTTGCTATGCAAAACAACCCTTATCTGGGTTACCATCTGCAAATTCCATATTTTGGTGCTCAAAGACCTATTTACCAAGAAATTCCATCTTATCCTGGCTATGCTTAACCTAACCTTAATAGATAGTTGCCTTTTGTTGCTGAATTGTTCATTAAGTCCCTGTTACCATCTATAACTGAGGATATGGATAAAGGTGGTGTCATTATAGAAGAGCAAGTTATTGCTCGTGCCCAATATTTAGACTTGATTTATACTTAGTCAGGCATGCTCTATGAGAAAATACCAAATGCGCCACGATCTAATTTCAATGTTCCTCAAATAAAGGACTCTCATGCCAAAGACGGCTTGATAGTTACTGAAAACACACACCACCCTACTGCATCTGATCCTGCTCCTACTTCTGAAATTAATGCTATGTCATTTGACAAAGGCAAAAGTGATAAGCAACCAGGAAGTAAGAAAAAGGGGAAATCAAAGAAAAAGCAAACTTCTAACCCACAGGAGCGATCATCTGATCAACCGTCTAGACCACGGAAACCTCGTTATCCATGCATAATCTGTAACGAGGAACACTTTGTTAGGGATTGTCCTCACCGTGCTAAAGTCTCAAAAATCATCAATACTTCTCATGCATCAGCTGTGTTGACAGACCCATTCCCAAATCCAGACACAAATTTGGTTGCTACGGATCCAGCTCCAAGTTCCCAAGTGTTAATGTTATCCACTACAAAATCTTCACAAGATATTTTGCTGTCGACGCGGAATAAAGACTATGATAATCCGTCCACTCATCAACCTACTACCTCGACAACGAATCCATCTAATGAATCGGTACCACTTCCTGTTATTCCTGAATTGACGATTAAGCCACCAAAGGGAGTAATTCATAATTCGACGTATAATCCTCGAGCAGGAGCTGCACAAAATTATAATATAGTGGAATATTTGGCTCAATATCCTTCAGCTATGTCTGCTCTTGAGGTATTACAAAATTTTCCCTCCCAGAAGCAAGCTTTATTATCGGCCATTGGTGGAAGTGATCCGACTGATTCTAATCTTGTCATCTTTAATCATACAGGCTATGTGCCGCAATTACCAACATAATTGGCATTCTCCATCCAAGTAAATGTTCTCAATCACCTTGTTCATCGCACTATTATTGATAAGGGAGCATCTACGTGCATTATGTCTCTAAACTGTTGGAATTCACTTGGCTCGCCGCGATTATCACAAACATCAACAACGTTGAAGGCTTTTGATGGAAGAACATATAAACCTTGTGCTATTATCAATAACTTGCAAGTTGAATTAGGGGGAAAAACAGTAAGTATTGATGTTGAGGTTGTTTACGGACCCCTTGACTATAATATTTTACTCAGAAGACCATGGGTATATGTGATGACTACCATTTTTTCTACATATTTTATAATGGTTGCCTTTCCTCATAAAGCTAAAATTACAGTCATTAATCAATTATCCTTTTTTTCCTCTGCTTCGCAAGTAACTGGAAGCGTCCCGTATATTCACTTACCCCAACTAGAAATACAGAACATTGGTGTAGGTCTCTTAAAGGATTCCACTCTTATGGGAACCTTTGCATTACAGTCGCGTGTGACGTCAGCAGAAATTGCAAGCATAGAGACCTGCTACATGATCTCTTCCACTCTATCTGGCTTAAGGAAGAGTACGAGTGATTCTGATATTTCTACATTGGGTGATGTTTTACCACTCAGCCCTATTGAGCTACAATAGAAATCAATCTATTTGGCTTGGGTGGAAAATCATAATTCAGCGTCACCGAGTGTTTGGGTTGATCGTTCATTAGATTTTGGTACTCCATCTGATCCATTTTCCTTAAAATTTTTGACAGATGAAAATATTTTGGAAGCTATGATGGCAGAAGGAGAACCATGGGAATATTATCATCATCTTTCCCATCTTCCAGATTATGAATAAAATAATCTTAGTGAACTATATCACCCATCCATTCAAAATTTCTTTTCGAATTCTTTTCCGATTAATGCAATTAAATCTGAACGAAATTTATCTAATATTGAAGAAACAATTTCTATCGATATTTCGACTAAACCTGGCATTGTAGAAAATATTCATGTCGGTGTATCTTGTTCTCCATCAGAACTTGATTCATATTGCTCTCTTTTTCATGAATTTCGTGACGTATTCACTTGGTCTTACGAGGAAATGTCAGGCATAGATACTAGTATAGTTGAACACACTATTAATATGTATCCTAATTTCAAACTGGTGCATCAATGGCTTCGTCCTGTTCATCCAAAGAAAGCCGCTACCATCAAAGCACAAGTTGAAAAAATTTTGTGTGCTGGTTTAATTTACCCTGTTCCAATAACTGAGTGGGTTTTCAATATCATTCCTGTTATGAAAAAACAAGGAAGCATTAGAGTGTGTGTCAATTATCGGGACATTAATCAGGCTTGTCCAAAATACAACTATCCTACTCCCTTTATCGACCAGATTATTGACGATTGTGCTGGATGCAAAATATTTTCGTTCATAGATGGATTTTCTGGCTACAATCAAATCAATATCCGCCTAGATGACCAACATAAGACAACATTCATCTGTCCTTGGGGCACATTCACATATAGGAAACTCCCATTTGGTTTAAAGAACGCCAGGGAAACTTTTTCAGAGAGCAATGGATTATGCTTTCAACGACATCAAGCACATTTTTCAACCATATTTAGATTATTTACTAGCGCATTCACGAAATCGGACTGATCACCCGATGCATTTGAGAGCCATTTTCTTACGCTGCTGACACTACAAGATACGCCTCAATCCGCATAAATGTGTGTTTTGTGTTGGTTCTGTTCGATTTCTCGGATTCCTAGTATCAAAAGAAGAAATTTGAATAGACCCACTAAAGGTATAGGCCATTCTTGATTTGCCCGCACCATCAAACTTACTTCAGATATAGAAACTTCAAGGAAAGGCTAACTTCCTAAGAAGGTTCATTACAAACTATGCCGAAATGGCTAAAGGATTTACTCGATTATTGAAAAAGGGAGTTCCCTTCCATTGGGACCAAGTTGCACAAGCTTCTTTTGATGTTGTCAAGGACAATCTTGTCCGAGCATCATTAATGTATCCTCCTAATTATCAAAATGATTATTTCCTATATATCGTCGCAGCTGAAACAACCATTGCTATGGTTTTAGTCCAAGTAGAAGATGGAATTGAACATCTGATCTATTATTTGAGTCATAATCTCAATGATACAGAATTTAAGTACTCATATGTGGAAAATCTTGCCTTGGAAGCTGTTCAAGCTATCCAAATATTTCGCCATTATATCTTGCTCCGAAAAACAACAATAGTTTTGGATTGCAACCCCATGACTTACATCTTATCATGTCAATTGCTGGGGGGGAAATATTCAAAATGGACCATCATTTTGAAGGAATTTGATTTTGAATTCATCAAATCCAAGTCAAAGAAGTCTTTAGTTTTGGCTGAGCTTCTCTGTGACCTTCCCTCTGACAGTAATGAAACTACGTCGAAACCATCTATTCCAGACAAGTATTTTTTTCTGATCAGATCATTTGATCCCTGGTATGGAGATTTCATCATTTATCTCCAAACCCAAAATTTTTTACCTAATAACTCTCGCTCTGATCAGCGACGTATTCGATACCAAGCCAAAGATTATCTGATCGTTGGCGATACACTTTATCGTCGTGGTGTCAATACCATTTTAAGGAAGTGCCTCACTCATGAGGAGGCCAAAAAAGTGTTAGATGATTTCCATGTTGGGGCTTGTGGTGGACATTTATCTGGATATGTTACCGCGCAGAAGATACTCCGCGATGGTTACTTTTGGCCTACTATTTTTCGAGATTGTATCCTCGTAGTCAGAATTTTTCATGCATGCCATATTTATGACCGTAAAATCCGCAAACCGCCAGTGCCAATGCATCCTGTTGTCTCTGCTGGACCATTTATGAAATGGGGTATTGACTTCATGACCTGTAACCCTCCTTCGTCCGGGGGACATGGTTATATTATTGTCGCGGTTGACTATTTTACCAAATGGGTCGAAGAGATGCCTACATTCAACAACACAGGACAACAACTGCATTGTTTTTCTTTAATCATGTCATTGCACGGTTTGCGGTCCCACAGTCTATAGTTACGGATAATTGGAAGCATTTTCGCAACCATATGATGTCTGAATTTACAGCCAAGTTAGGATTGTCGCATGATAATTCTACTCCTTATTATCCACAATAAAATGGACAAGTTGAGGCTATTAACAAAATTATTAAATGAATGCTTCAACGAATGATAGGAATCCGTAAAATAAACTGGCACTTGATCTTATACTCCGCCTTGTGGGCGTATCGAACCTCGGTGAGAAACGCAACCAGATTTACTCCTTTTGAATTGGTGTATGGTCTGGAAGTTATCTTACCAATCCAATGTGAAATATCATCGCTAAAAATCACGATATACTTGTTACCTGACACCTCAAAAGAAGAAGCGTGTCTCCTAAACCTCATCCATCTAGATGAAACGCGTCATGAAGCCCAATTGGCCAATGAAGTGCATAAGAGACGTATAAAGGCGCAATAAAACAAAATTGTCCAGCCTTACATCTACTCAGAGGGTGAGTTGGTCCTGCTTTATGATCAAGAAGCTGATGTAATAGGTACAAGGAAATTTGAGCCATTATGGCATGGCCCCTATATTGTCAAAAAAGTTCTTGCTAAGGGTGCCTATGAGTTAGTTGATTGCGATGGAATTCCATTGGCACAGCCTAGAAATGGGTTTTATTTGAAACATTACTATGCTTAATCATGAGCAGAGTAATTTTTTGTATTATATTGTTTATATGTTGTTGATTTGCATTCACTATCTTAATTTGTTTTTTTTAGATTTTTATTGACGTTAGTAATCCGCTTTACATTTTATGGCAGATGTATGAATCTTCGGAACCATTTTTTGGATATGCTGATGGTGCTAGTCATAGTACGCAGAATCTATCCTCTGTAGTGTGGGCCATTTTCACTCCAAAGGGCGAGTTAGTGAGTTTTCAAGGGATTTGTATCGGTAGATCGATGAATAATATTTTTGAGTATAGCACGTTGATCAAACTTCTCTCTGATTCCATTTCATTTGGTATTAACCGCATAATCATAAGGTTAGACTCACAACTTGTGGTACTACAACTTACTAGTATTTATTCTGTTAGAAATCCAACACTTCTTAGATTGTTCCTAAGTGTTTGACTTTTGGAAAGACATTTTGATTTCATTAAATATCAACACATTTCCAGAAATATGAAAACTTTAACTGATTCCTTAGCCAATCAAGTTTTAGATAGACATTTGCGACATAGATAAAGAAAAAATTCACATCATTGAATTGGATTGCACATTAAACATAGGAAAAACTCTGAAAACACATAGATAGATAGTTATAGGTTTTTAAAAAAAAAATTGCCCAAGACACGTTGGTCATCTGACCTCAAAATGTATGCAAAAAGTCACAAGTAAACTAGTGGTGCTCATGATAGCACGCTATAGATCTTGCAATTCTACAGATCAACTACATCCAATGGTTAGGAATCCCAATAGTGTGTCATTGCAGTCGCATGGGAAGCTCTTCGATCTGGAAATCCAAAATCCTGAAGGTCAACCCCTCTATGTGCTGTTGGAGGTCAGCAAGAATCTCAACCATATCAAGGTCCTGAAGGACTTCTCTCCCGACATCCCTCTCTGCTGGCGCATCTGCTTCGCGTTCTAGTTCCTCTACTGGTTGAATGCGACCAATATCTGTATTACATTAAACCTTTAGTTTAGTCTTGGAAATAAATAAAAGACACAAAAATGTATAAACCTTAGGAAAATCAAAAAACATGGTCGAAACATTCTTACCCATTGCACCCCACTGAGCGCCTTCTGGTAAAACTAGATCTGGATTGTTGGCAATATGATGCAGAGTGTTGTCCTTGATGGCAACCCACTTGATGAAGATGATGGCAACCTACTTGACGCAGTTGTTCTTGACTTGATGAACTTGTTAAATGATGTAAATCTGATGTATCTACAATGAGTACAGAAGGTAATGATGGAAGGAATGTCAGTATGTGCCAGAACATGATGAAAAGAGTATGTCTCAAGGCATACACGGATTTGTCTAGACGAAGTAGCGTATGCACGCGGGAAATAACGTGCCAAGTCGCGTATGGGAAAAAGTGCTCTAAATTTGTAAAACCAGGGGTAACTACCATGGTATTGACCCATTGTATTGAATGATGGTTCGCCTATGTGATCCCGTCCAGGAATACCATTGGAAGTTATGTGGTTTTGACTCATGGTATTGATGAAGGGTAACCCTATATAAGGAGAAGAAAACCATTGTGCAAAAGGTGTGCATGTGTCTGGGCTTTGATGAATACTTCTCTCTGAAGTATATCTGTATGGTTGAACCCTGTTCCTAATTAATAGATCTGAATCTATAATGCACCTATGAACATGATGAAGGCTCAAGATCTCTAGATCTAGAAATGGTGAATGTCAAGGATGATCTGAAAAGAAGTGAAGAAGACCTGGCGCAATCCTGTTGAAGAGATTGAAGAAATCTGGGTAAGTTCATATATCTGGTATGTACTGCAAAGTTTATCTTTTATAGATCTATACGCAGGTTCGTTTCATGAAAAGAGAGTGTATACACGGGTCTGTGGAAGGAAAAGCACGTCATGATGAAGGCTCAATATCTCTAGATCTAGAAATGGTGAATGTCAAGGATGATCTGAAAATAAGTGAAGAAGACCTGGCGCAATCCTGTTGAAGAGATTGAAGAGATCTGGGTAAGTTCATAGATCTGGTCTGTACTACAAATTTTATCTTTTATAGATATATACGCGGGTTCGTCTTATGAAAAGCGCGTATATACGCGAGTCTGTGGAACGAAAAGCGCGTATGCGCAGTTAGGGTTTTTCTCTGAAAAATGCACTGAAGTATACGCGGGTTCGTCTTCTGGAAAGCGTGTATATACGCGGGTCTGATTAAATAAAAGTGCGTATGATTTCTGATCTAATGGTTGCTAAAGGTTGAATGTGTTTCTGCATATCTATTCTGAAGTCTGGTTTATATCTGATATTCTGGTTACAGTGGTCTCACTATTTTGTTTGAAGCAATGAGCAAGGTATGATTATTGATAAGGGAAGGGTTGTGTTGAAGTGTGAAAATTAATGAAACGTGGTCTGCAGTGGTGCTGAGGGTCGAAGCCTTCAGTCAGGGGGTTGTAGCTCCCTTCCAGGAGAGGCTGGTAAACGAGTTCAGGGGGGTCGTAGCTCCCTTCCAGGAGAGGCTGGTAAACGAGAGCAGGGGGTTGTAGCTCCCTTCCAGGATAGGCTGGTAAACGAGAGAAGGTTGTAGCCTTCTGCAGGTGGGTGCCTGCGTGCTGGTTTGAGTCTGCACCAGTACATGATTGTAAGAAGTTTTCTTAATAATAAATTTTGAAGGCTGAAACGACGACAGCGGTGGTTTTCTCCCGAATTGGGTTTCCACCTAAAAATCCTGGTGTTCATGTGTGTTGCATACGTGTGATGATTATTATGTTCTATCTGCACCTGTTTACTATTTCTGAAATATCTAATGAATGAATAAAGCAATGATCTGAGTTAAGATTCAATCACATAATTAGATCTCTGGACATACGCGAGTTCTGTAAAGGATATCCGCGTATATACGCTAGTTTCCTTCAGTAAAGTAGCGTATGGGTTTTTAGAAAGGAAAAAGTAAAAGTTTGATTGTCTGCACTAAATACTGATTCACCCCCCCTCTCAGTATTTTTCCCAACAATTGGTATCGGAGCAGGTCCTTCTGAAAAAGCTTAGCCACTAGAAGGAAGATCAAGCAAGATGAGCTATCAAGAAGGAACAGCATCTATCAAGCCTCCGCTCTTCAATGGAAGAAATTTAATCTTCTGGAAAATGAGGATGAGATCCTTTCTTCAGTCTATGGGAGCAGATGTATGGGCCATTGTTGAACAAGGATATCAATATCCAGCTGCTACACCAACAGATCCAACTGAAAGGAAGAATTATGAATCAAATGCAAAAGCGGTCAATGCAATAACAGGAAGTCTAACAGAATCATAATTTGTCAAATTCATGCAGCTGAATACAGCAAAAGAGATATGGGACAAAATCATTCTGAGTTATGAAGGTGATGCAATGGTAAAAAGTGCAAAACTCCAAACTCTCAGAATTGAATATGAAAATTTAAAGATGCATAGTGATGAGAGTATTGCTAGTTTCTTTTTACGTCTTGATGATGTTGTAAATCGTATGAAAAATCTGGGAGAAACAATAACCGAAACTACTTTGGTTGAGAAAATTTTGAGATCACTAACGGCAAAATTTGAGTAAAAAATCTCTACTCTTGAAGAAAAACAGGATCTTCAAAATCTTACTGTGGTGCAACTTCATGGCATACTGACTGCATATGAAATGAGAAGAGGTGGACCATCTGAAGTCAAAGAAGTTGTTTTTAGAGCTTCTACAAAAGGGAAAGAAGTACAAGAAGCAGAAGGATCAGGATATATTTCGGAAGAAGATGAGGCAAATTTTGTAAAGAAACTTCAACTTGGTACAGGACGGTTTAGAGGTAAGCTTCCTTTCCAATTTTTTAATTGTGGAAGAGTTGGTCATTATGCTGCTAAGTGTCCTCACAAAGAAACACCTGCAAAAGGAAAGGAAGTAGCTAGAAATAAGAACCGGTCTAGCACTAGAAGAAGTTACTATACTCATGATGACAGTGATGGGATATCTGATAGTGAGGAAGAATGTGAACAAGATCTTAGACTTCTCATGGCTTTTGAATCTAAAAAAGAAAATGATACTTTTGTGGATACTCTAGAGGACAATGATTTTCTTGAAGAGAACATTTAACTCAAAATACGCTTAGAACAAAGCAGAATTCTCTTAGAAGAATATAAAATTCTCTTAGAAGAAAGGAAAATAACCATCGAGACTCTGGAAAAGCAGGTTGAAGAGATAAAGAAACACAATGAGAAATTAGAATGTGAAATGGTAAGTGTAAGAAAAGAATTTGAGAAATCAAAGACTCTGAATTTCAGATTTGCTAAAGGATCTGAAACCTTAGATGAGATTATCAAGGTAAAACGTTCTCCTCTTATAAAGACAGGTCTTGGATATATTGGAGAATCTTCTCAAGCTTCAGCACCAAATTATCTAAAAGCAGCTACAACTGGTTTACAAAATTCTGCTACTCAGCAAGGAAATAAAGAATCTTTACAGGTAAAGCATGATCATCTTAATGCAAGGAACACTAACAGGAATATCTTTCAAAGAAGCCCCAATCAACAGGTAAATTCAAGTAGAATATTTCATGATTGCAGAAATTTCTTCTTCAATGGACAATGTTTTTCATGTCACAATTTTGGCCATAAAGCTGCTCAATGTGTTGCATATAAAACCATCATGACAAGGGAAGCAAGAAAGAAAAGGGTTGATATTGAAACAAAGAAGAGTACCTATAAAAAAATTTCTCCTCTTCTAAATGAAGTAGAATGTGCTTATTGCAATAAATATGGGCATGAAGAATATAAATGCAGGAGCAAAGTTCAACCAAAAGAGCATCTTCCCTCAAAATAAATCCAAAATATGGAAAAAGAAGGAATCACAGGTTGAAAATTGTGGCATAGCGTTATTTGTGGAAGGTGAAGAAAATCAATGGTACATTGATAGTGGATGCTTGAGACACATGACAGGTGATAAACACAAACTTCGTGCATATAGTGCTCTAGAAAAGGAAAAGAAAGTTACTTTTGGAAATGATACTCCTGCTGTAATTAAAGGAAAAGGGTCTGTGTTTCTAAAAGAAAAGGTGAAGGCTAATGATGTCATGTATGTGGATGGATTAAGGCATAATCTGTTAAGTGTAAGTCAAATGTGTGATCAAGGAACTGAAGTTGTGTTTAGTTCAAAAGAATGTGTGGTTCGTGATCTTGATACAGGTAAAACAATTATAAAAGGAAAAATAACTCCAAGCAACCTGTATGTATTGAAGAATTGCAAAGAACAATGTTACTTGAGTAAATCTTCAGAAAACTGGCTATGGCATAGAAGGTTGGGGCATCTAAGCTTCTCTCAAATCAACAAATCAATCAAAATTAATGTTTTTCGTGGTCTTCCCAATATTTCTCTACCTTAAAGTATCATATGCAAATCCTGTCAATTCGTTAAGCAAACCAGAGTGCAATTCAATGCCAAGGAAGGATCATCAAGTAAGCCTCTTGAACTCATTCATACTGACATATGTGGACCTATGAGGAAAAAGTCACCACGTGGTGAAGAATACTATATCTTATTCATTGATGATTTCTCTAGAATGTGTTGGATTGGGTTGATCAAACACAAAGATGAAGCATTTGAAAAATTTCAGATCTTCAAAGCACTGGTGGAAAATGAATTAGATCTAAAAATCAAGTGTCTTAGATCCGATCGAGGAGGAGAATATACATCAAATGAATTCTTTGAATTTTGTGAACAACATGGCATAAAAAGACAGTTTTCTGTAGCAGGCACTCCACAACAAAATGGCGTAGCAGAAAGAATGAATAGAACAATTCAACAAATGGCTAGAGCTATGCTTGATGATTCTGGAACACCTGATATTTTTTGGGGAGAAGAAGCTCACACAACAGCAAATATTCTTAACAAGGCACATATTCGGGTAAATAGTGACAAAACTCCATATGAACTCTGGTATGGTAATTATCCCTCTGTGAAAAATTTTAGAGTTTTTGGAAATAAATGCTTTATCAAAAATAATGATGAAAAGCTTGGCAAGTTTGAACCTAGATCAGATGAAGGAATACTTCTTGGTTACTCATCTACAAGCAAGGCATACAAATGTTACAATAAAAGGCTTCGAAAGATTGTTGAATGTATTGATGTTGTTATTGATGAGTCTCATGCAGTCCCTAAAGAAGAAAGACAAACAACAGAAGAAGATGATGGTGACTTTTGTCCCTCTACATCAAATAGAAATGATATAGACAGTGGATCCAATGAAGAACCTGAAGATGATTTATCCGGAAAGGCTCCATCCAGATATGTTCAAAAGAATCATCCTGAATCTCAAATTTTGGGAGACAAGGAATCAGGTGTACAAACAAGGAGGACTCTTGTGGGATCTCCTAGCTATTTGGCATTTCTATCCACGATTGAACCACACAATGGCAATCAAGCTAGCAAAGATGAATGTTGGATTCAGGCCATGAATGAAGAACTTGATCAAATTGAAAAGAACCACACTTGGGAATTGGTACCAAGTCCACATGATAAAAATGTCATTGGAACCAAATGGATATTCAAGAACAAGCTAAATGAGAATGGGGATGTTATAAGAAACAAAGCTAGACTAGTTTGCAAAGGGTATACTAAAAAAGAAGGTATAGACTTTGAAGAAACTTTTGCTCCTGTAGCTAGACTTGAAGCCATAAGAATGTTTCTTGCTTTTTCAAGTTTTCAACAAATCAAAGTTTACCAAATGGATGTCAAATTTTCTTTCCTCAATGGTGATCTAGAAGAATAAGTTTATATAGAACAACCAGAAGGATTCATTTTGGGAAATGATGAAAATATTGTTTGTAGACTTAAAAAGGCTCTATATGGTCTCAAACAAGCTCCAAGGGCATGGTATTATCGTCTTGACAAATATCTTCATCAACAAGGATTTTCAAAGGGGTCTGCTGATAGTAACTTATACACAAAAATTGAAAATGATAAACTATTGATTATGGTTGTATATGTTGATGATATCATTTTTGGAAGTAATGAAGAATCGATGAGTCAGAAATTTTCTTCTGTCATGCAGCAAGAATTTGAAATGTCTTTACTTGGGGAACTAACATTCTTTCTTGGCTTACAAGTGCATCAAACTACAGAAGGCATATTCTTATCTCAAGCAAAATACCTTAAGCAAATTCTGAAGAAGTATGGGATGGAAGAGTGCAAACCTGTAAGTACACCAATGGTAACTGGATGTAATCTCAGTTCTCATGATGATTCTCCCACGGTGAATCAAACAGAATACATATCTATGATAGGAAGTCTTATGTATCTCACTGGGACTAGACCAGATATTATGCATGTAGTTGGGATTGTTGGACGATTCCAAGCCAATCCAAAAGAGTCTCATCTTCAGGCTATCAAAAGAATATTCAAATAACTACAAGGAACTCAAGACTTTGGACTATGGTATCCAAAGAATGCTGATATTACTCTTCATGCTTACACTGATGCAGATTGGGCTGGAAATATTGATGATCGGAAAAGCACAAGTGGTGGTGCATTCTATATGGGTCCACGGTTGGTATCTTGGTTCAGCAAGAAGCAAAGCTCTATTGCCTTATCTACAGCAGGTTGGTGAATATGGTAGCGCATCATGTTGCACTCAACTTCTTTGGATGATGCAAACCTTACAAGACATTCAAATCAAATGTTCACCTCCTATCTCCATTATGTGTGATAATACAAGTGCCATCATTATCTCAAAGAATCCTGTTATGCATTCCAAGACCAAGCACATTCCCATCAAGTATCACTTCTTACGTGAACAAGTGCTTGAACAAAAGGTGAAGCTGGAGTATGTTCCCTCCAAAGAACAAGTTGCTGATATATTTACCAAACCTCTGCCCAGGGAAGCATTCGAATATCTCAGACAGAAGCTGGGAATGGTCTCTGCCTCTCAGAAGATCAGATCTGCTTAATTTCATAAGATTAAATTGGATACGCGGGTTTCCTGAAAGACAGTGGCATATATACGCGAGTTCATACACAGAAAACCGCGTATGGGTGGTTGCTGACAAAGTTTCTGGGTCAGCATTCTTCAGCACAAGCTATGGTGTTGTTTGGCATCTCTGATGCTATATGGCTTCTCTGGTGATGTTTCAGCGCTTATATTTATGTTTCATTCTCTGATATTGGGTGAATATGCCTTGATGATTGGCTGTTGAAAGTGTTCAGGTTACTCAAGATAAGGAGGAGTTTTGGTCATATGGAAAGGATGCACAGTTTCAGGGGGAGCATTAGCCTGGCTGAGAATAATGCATTGTTGGCATTATGATGGTTCTGAAACTTGATCTCTCTCTTGAGGTCTTTTTTGTTTTGGTTGTGAAAAGTCATACTTGTAATTTGATGAAAAGGTCATGTTGAGACCCATGATGTAAATTGTAATATTCAGTCATGTAAGGACTTGTTCAAATTTGTAAACCCACTTGGTTGGGTAGTTGAGTCAAAATGTGTAAACCCACTTGGTTGGGTATTAGAGTCGCATATGTAAATCCACTTGGTTGGATCTTTGATGTAAGTATGAGTCTTGGTGATAAGAAGGTCATAGAATCATGTACTTCATTGAAAAATATGTTTGAAGATTCAGCATAATCTCAGGGGGAGTATGGTAACTTCAAGTGCACATCAGATCTACAGAGCTCTTATGTCTACATGAAGGAAAAAACCTTGTATCCCTTGATGTCAAAGGGGGAGAGTGACATGGTGTTTGAATATCATGAATAATGGTTGTGCTTAATGTATCTATCTGTTATGGTGATCAAACACCATCGTGGTTGCCATCAAGTCCAAAGGGGGAGATTGTTGGCAATATGATGCAGAGTGTTGTCCTTGATGGCAACCCACTTGATGAAGATGATGGCAACCTACTTGATGCAGTTGTTCTTGACTTGATGAACTTGTTAAATGATGTAAATCTGATGTATCTACAATGAGTACAGAAGGTAATGATGGAAGGAATGTCAGTATGTGCCAGAACATGATGAAAAGAGTATGTCTCAAGGCATACGCAGATTTGTCTAGACGAAGTAGCATATGCACGCGGGAAATAACGTGCCAAGTCGCGTATGGGAAAAAGCGCTCTAAATTTGTAAAACCAGGGGTAACTACCATGGTATTGACCCATTGTATTGAATGATGGTTCGCCTATGTGATCCCGTTTAGGAATACCATTGGAAGCTATGTGGTTTTGACTCATAGTATTGATGAAGAGTAACCCTATATAAGGAGAAGAAAATCATTGTGCAAAAAGTGTGCATGTGTCTGGGCTTTGATGAATACTTCACTCTGAAGTATATCTGTATGGTTGAACCTTGTTCCTAATTGATAGATCTGAATCTATGATGCACCTATGAACATGATGAAGGCTCAAGATATCTAGATCTAGAAATGGTGAATGTCAAGGATGATCTGAAAAGAAGCGAAGAAGACCTGGCGCAATCCTGTTGAAGAGATTGAAGAAATCTGGGTAAGTTTATAGATCTGGTCTGTACTGCAAATTTTATCTCTTATAGATCTATACGCAGGTTCGCTTCATGAAAAGCACGTGTATACGCAGGTCTGTGGAAGGAAAAGCGCGTATACGTAGTTAGGGTTTTTCCCTGGAAAATGCACTGAAGTATACGCGGGTTCGTCTTCTGGAAAGCGCATATAAATGCGGGTCTGATTAAATAAAAGCGCGTATGATTTCTGATCTAATGGTTGCTGAAGGTTGAATGTGTTTCTGCATATCTATTCTGAAGTCTGGGTTATATATGATATTCTGGTTACAGTGGTCTCACTGTTCTGCTTGAAGCAATGAGGAAGGTATGATTGTTGATAACTGAAGGGTTATTTGATCCAGTTTGAAAATTAATGAAACGTGGTCTGCAGTGGTGCTGAGGGTCGAAGCCTTCAGTCAGGGGGTTGTTTCTCCCTTCCAGGAGAGGTTGGTAAACGAGTTTAGGGGGTCGTAGCTCCCTTCCATGAGAGGCTGGTAAACGATAGCAGGGGGTTGTAGCTCCCTTCCAGGATAGGCTGGTAAACAAGAGAAGGTTGTAGCCTTCTGCAGGTGGGTGCCTGCGTGCTGGTTTGAGTCTGCACCAGTACATGATTGTAAGAAGTTTTCTTAATAATAAATTTTAATAATAAACAACGGCAGCTGTGGTTTTCCCATCAGTTTCCACCAAAATCCCGTGTGTTCACAAAGGTATGTGTGATGATTATTCTGTTCTGTCTGCACTTGTTTACTGTTTCTGAAACATCTGATGAATGAATAATGCAATGATCTGAGTTAATATTCAATCACATAATTAGATCTCTGGACATACGCGATTTCTGTAAAGGATATCCACGTATATACGCTAGTTGCCTTCAGTAAAGTAGCGTATGGGTTTTTTAGAAAGGAAAAAGTAAAAGTTTGATTGTCTGCACTAAATACTGATTCATCCCCCCACCCCTCAGTATTTTTCCCAACATGGATCTCCTCGAAAGTCGATGCCTACATATGCATACTCATCGATGGCGACAATCTATCACTGGAACCAGGCAAAGAATGCATTCGAGAACACAATGGTCGATTGACCTGCATGCCGACCCATGAGTTCTACCCATCTCTGCATTCGAGGATCTCTAGGACTAGATATATCCAATGTTACATGTTGTGGCTGCATCAGTGGAATCCATTCCAAAGTGAAAGAGATAAGGATTGAACCATAGCTGAAATTTTTCGTCCTTCCTCCCTTTGCTTTATTCAGCTATTCCTTTATCTGAGATAGAATAGCTTCAGACCAGTTGAAAAATGTTGGCTCTAAGCACTCTAGCGCATACTGCATATATGATATGTTCGCTACATGGAGTGTAATGGTGCCGAAAAGTTTAGCAATCGTGAAAAGGATGGTTCTCAAAGGCAAGTCCCTGACATCCCAGATGTTTATTTTTCCTTCTTTGCTAGGCTCTAACCCTTGATAGCAATACTGCATAACATAATTCCTCACTGTCTCTCCTCTAATGGTAGACCCTGTGAGAGAAATGGGCAAACCTCTCCTTGAAAAACTTGTGAGAAAATACACATCCTCAACTGTGATGGAAAACACTTGATTTTTTATGTGAAATGCCTCTATCGTTGGATCCCATGCTCGAACAAGGAACTCTAGGAGTTCTATTTGTTGCCTCATTCTCGACAATTTAAAGTACTTTATTAACCCGCAATATCTTAAGGCTCTTACAGTACTCGGATCATTCAAGGAAATCATATCTTGTTCTTCATGTTCTCTTTCTCTCCATGTAATCATCATTATAATCTGATGGAAACTTGAACATCAACCATAAGATCCATTAGATACCATTCATTGCAAAAAACTAGGCAAATTTTGGACACAGCATGAAAACCAAAAACTTTAACTGTGCCCAACACACTCCCTGGGCTAAGATAGTGCATTTCACATGCAGGTACACTTCACTGTACCTACTATGCAACGCAGGTTTCGACAGTTAGGGGTGCATTGCCCTCATTTTGGGCATAATTTACCCTAGGGGCCTCAAAACCCTAAAAAACTGCAAGGAATGTTAATGAAATGAATACTGAAAGAAAGAGGAGGTTCATGGAACTAACCTGGATCAAACGGCGACAAAATTCGTCCACAGAAATGATCGCAATCAACGACCGAAGTTCGGGGGAAAAATCAGGTTCAGAGCTCCAAAATGAAAATGGTAACTATGGAATGGTAAAAATGAATTGTGAAACTGTTTTTTATAGTCATTTAATTGTTTGCAAGTCAAATTTATTTCTATGACTATAGTTTTATTATGTTTTTATCATAAAACAATTATTTTTAATCCATTTGATGTTGTTCTGAATAAGAAATACAACTGATGAACAGATTAGTCGTGCAGATTTATTCAAATAATGACTTGACCACAAAGCATACTTTTTCTCCTTATTTTTCAAGCTTTATTAAAAACAAAAAAGGATTTGAAGCGCACTTTTATCTCTTTTTCGAGCTTCAATAATAGCGAAAAAGGAACCCTTGGAGTCTTCTTTCAGCTCTTTTCAGACTCCAATAGTGTGAAAAGATTTACAAGCACTTATCATTTCGAGCTCGTTAAAGTAAATGAATTGATATCTACTCAGTATGAGTTTAACCCATTTCCGGACTAAGATGGATTATTTACGAAAAAGGAATACCTTGGTTAAACATGACCAAAGAGGTTCTCTCAGATATTATTTTACACTTTTTCAGATCTGAGTGACAAATTTATGAAAAATTACTTTTGGAGTTCTCTTTCATCCTCTTTTTTAGACTCTCTAAATATGAAAAAGAACCGGGCTATCACTGTCGTTAAGCTCGTTAAAACATAAAATAGCGACGGGCTTGTCAATCATGGCAAGAATTGAGTTTCATTCATCTCTAGACTCGTTAAATTATTAAATAGCGATAATTTATTCGCCTGAAGGGTTGAATTATAGATCAAGAAAATGTTATCCTCCTCAATCTTGTTAAAAAATAAAGAGGTACTAGTTGACAAATGACCGGGGAAAATTTGGGAAAAGCAACTAAATTTTCTTTTTGGTAGCAAGTTGCTCTTGAACATGATACTTCCTTCACTCCATGTCTGTGACTGTTTGGGTTGGGTAATCATCTTGACGGTTCATTCACACCAATGGTTCATCATACCTTCACTTTGGTTTTGGGTCAATGCTGCCAAATCATCAAGAGAAGTCATCCAGTGACTAAAAACTCATCCATCTGCAATACTCATAAACCTTCATTTTCATGACCATCATCCCTAAAAATTGCTATATCAAGTCCAACCCTTGTCTCTGAAATAAGTAACTCCTATTTTGCAATAAGGTGACTTCTTGTCGACTACAAATCAATACCCAGAAATTTCACTTAGAAACATCAGATTCTAGTACCATGAGGCTTCTTACAGCATCGACAAGATCCTCGCTTCCAGACCTTTGACCGAAAGATTTTGTTTGGCGTTCAACATTAAATCATCTATTCATGCCTTAAAAAATGTACAGCAGTACCTTGAGGGCCATTGACATTAATGGTGGTTCTCTCGCGTTTGTTAACATCTCACATCATTGGCTGGTAATCAAACGATGTCTTCCATGTTTGACGACAAATCATATATTCACATGGATAGACTTGTACTCAAATGATCGATTGAATGAGATAAGAAGACCCCCGATCTAGTTTCAGCCATCCGAGCTTCGATTTCAGGATTTTTGTACACATCATCTGTATGGTGACCTTACATACATATTTTCATCCAAACATGGGCCTATATCTATAGGCATGTCTGCATCTAGGCAACATTCCAATGTAGACGACTTTCTAAATTATGTACATGTTATTATGTTGTTTTATGTGCTGACTATGGGAATGCATACCCTTAGCAATTATGATCAATAGAGTATATATCATGATGTAATGTATTGTAATATTTATGTAGGTGACCATTCCTCTTCATTTCCAGGTTCATCACAGTGTAAAGCATCTCAATTAAATGTTCTTATTATTTGGATCTCATGCTTTTGGGGGGCAATTGCTATAGGTCAATTTGGGCACCATTCCCAATGACCTGGTTAACTGGGCATCATCTCTAGGACCAATGATTAAGGGTCTATCATTTCCTATCATTTCAGTTGCTACATGCCCTAAGACAAGAAACATTACAGATCAAGCAATACTTTCATCAAGCAAGAATTTCCATGTTCTAAAGCTTATTGTATAGCATATGAGAGCTCACTAACACAGGCTCTAAGGGGCCTAAGTGCATTGCATATGCAAGTAGCCCCATGAAAGGCTGCTCTGCAAATCACTTCTCGACATTCAAAGGTGTGTTGGTCACATTGGGAGCGAAATTCTCATTGTTCTAGAATCTCCACTTGGCCAATGCCTTCTAGAAGAGTTCACATCTGTCAAGCTTCAGATCCAAGTGTCTATTTTACATCTACATGAATGGAAACATGTCTTGCTTATTTTTGGAAAGCTATTGATTGCAAAACAACCTACAGTTCATCTATAAATTGAACATAGATATAAGTGTTTGAGAAGGAATAATTTGAGTAGAGAAATGCTAGAGAATTTTCAACTGAGAGCTTGGTTTGTAGAGCTACTGCTAGAGAGATTTATGTTGTGATGAGACTTGGGAACTATGTTGGAAGGTCACTTCAAATCAGTCACTAGGTTGTAACCTCTCCTTCTATCATCAATAAAGAGTACTTCTTGTTTTTCCCTATATGCATCTATGTTTACTTTGATTTTCCATATTGTAAGATCTTGGTTGATGAATGTAGTTTATGCTTAACTGATTTAGCTAACTAGCTTGACTAGATATATATATTATTGCATCTTCTACTATTTCAGTTTTCTTTCTTGCAGGAAGCATTCAGCCAACAAAACCGCTTGAATTTGAAGCTGTAGCAGAAGCGACAGAAAGGAGCCATTTGGAAGCGACTGAAACAAGTAAGCATCCAATCCTCTTTGTGTATCTGTTATGAGTTAGGAGAAATGCTAGTATAGTCTTTCACCTGTTGTTCTAGATTAACACCTGTCTAGGGAAGCGTAATTTATCTGTAGATTACAATTATGGCCCAACAACTCTAAGAGCCAACATGTTTGAATCATGTCATAGTCATTGGAGAAGCCAAGAGTTCCCTAGTGCTGGTAGGTTCAATCCTGAGTGCTCGTCCCCCTTTATGTGGCCTCCTCACCTCTGTTTCCTCTCCCTCACTGTATGATATGTATTCTTCCTCTTCTACCATGGTGTTTTTTATCAAACCCTAGGGAAGTGTGATGGTGTGGAATATGGTTTTAGGAATGAGAATGGGAAAGGGAAAATGAAGGAGATGATGCTAGGAATGTATGAAATGGGGGAGGGTATAAGGAGTGGTAGTATGATGGGATTTAGGATGGGGATTTGGGGATTGGGAGCCTAGGTAAATGTAGCACCTAGGGCTTATGGTTTTGGTAAAAAGTGTTGGGGAAAGGGAATTTTGTAAAACAGGGGTTTAGGAATGGGTATTTGAAATTGTGGGAAGGGTATAAAGGTGTAAGGGAGCACAATTTGGGAATTTTCAAGAATGCAATGGGGATACTAGGGTTTTAAAACAATTTCAAACACCAAATACTAACCTAAATTTCACAACACTCAACACATGAACTTGATGAAGATGGTATTTAATGGCATTAGCTCTTACTCATTTTTTGGAGGTCAATGAGTAGGTTGATGAAGGTTTGGAAATGATTTTTTTCTACTCTAATGTGTTTATGGGGTTTCCTAGTCATATGCACAGCACTAGGTACAGTTGCACCCTCACAGAAGGATTTGCTCCCCCATAGAAGAATTTTCGCCTTCACAGAAGCATTTGCGACCTCACGGAAGCATTTGTGCCCTCTCTTAAGGATTTGCGCCCTCTTCTCTGTTTTTTTCCAATTTCGCTCAGAAACTCGAACTTTTTCTCTCTTGGAGTATTTTCTTGGTGTTTGTAGGAGACAAATGAATTTGAATTGATTTCAAGGAGTCTTTAATACTTGATTGAATTTCAATTTAGATTAAAAAAACACACTTTTCTAATGTTTCATTTCACCTTTTGAAAATATTTCTGATTACCCTTTTTCTTTTATTTTTGTTCTTTGCAGGATGATTTTGCTGGAGTTTGGCACTTTTCACTTTGAATTTGCTTCTCTTCAGTTTGGCATGTGAATTTTGAGTTGGCAGCTTGGGATAGAATTTATTACATATAATGAGCATAAAATTATGTAAAAATTTAAAAATAATTACATCTTTGTTTTGAATAAAATTACATTTTGGTATGAAAATCATACTCTGAAACCAAAATTACAATATTTTGAAAATCATATTTACATGCTGATAGAAAGTATTATTTGAGTCACTCTCACATATTTTCTGACATTATTGAGATTAAATGGTGTGTTATGAACCTTGAAAAATGAAACCTAATTGACCTAATGGGACCTTGGATGACCTGACTCCATGGTTGAATTTGACTGACATAATGACATAGTGAAATGAGCTTTTAAGATTGTTTTATACTCAACAAGACATGAAGGTGGGTCATAAAATGTGAAATTTTGAGGGACAGTGAGCTTTTACAACTAGGGTTACCATCAGTGAATCAATGTTTTGCATGCCCTAATGGAATGATAAAATATTTCTTGAGTTGGACCCCTAAAATGAATATAAAAAGAGTGATTTTGATCACTGATGGCAGAATGAAAATTATAGCACTAACATACCTATCCACTCCATTTCCAATCCCAGAATGCATCTATTCATCCATTCTCCCTCGAGGTGAGACAAAATTTCATTTTTTTCTTACTCTTTGCAGTGCTACATGATGTCCTAGGATGTTATATTATTTCTTGTAGTGCTACAGGAAACCGTGTAATGCTATAGGAAAGTCATTTGAGGAGTAAAAACTCACCCAAGGCCACCTAACCCTCAAGAAGACATGAAAAATAATTTGTTTACCTATACCTACCACTCCTAACCATCACTCCACTCCATGCATAAATATTTACTCACTAAACAGTCTATTTCACCATTGTGAGCTAGTTTAGCTAAATCCTCACATAGGGCCTCTCCTCTCATATCCTCCTCCACTTCTCCACTCCATTCACTTCCTGACACCATCCCTAGCATCCTTGCACTACTCCTCTTCATTCCTCAGCTCCATGGAGCTCCAAAACTGCAATAAGGGGACTGCTACAGGAATATGATCACTTCCTATAGCAATTATATACATGCAACCAACACATCAAGTAAGAATGAGGTAGTTGATGAAGATGGATCCAAATGATCACCAGAGGAATTGAGAAGGGAAGCCACACTAGCAACAACACCTGAGGGTCTCCATGAGGCACCTACAAAAATATCAGTAAGCAAAGGAAATAAGCAGCTCACTCATAAACATAAGTTGCTCACTCAAAAAAAAAACACAGCAAGGGAAAAAAACCATTGGTGGCCATCACCATGCTCCAGCTACCTGCATCAAAAGATCATGGCACTCATCAACAACATATAGGCTCAGTTATCGCTCCTGCACCCTCTCGCTATGCATCATTTGGCTCAAATGAGTTAATGTCGAGCATAGAGAGTTTAATAGTAAAAAAAGGTGGCCAATTAACTTGGCCACACTCGAAGAGTTAAAGTAAAGAGTTAGTGGGGTTTGCATGCCACATGGAGTTGTCACATCAATTAAGGGAGAGATCATGAGGAGTTGGGTTTGATTCAGAGGCAAATGGGAATGGTTGGCTCGAGTGGGACCAACGATCCAAATGAGGAAACGTCGTGCCAAATCCACATCACCACTACGCTCCAAGTCTACTCGATTTTGAATAAAAGTTGTACTTTGGCTCATTATCCCTAATTATATTGTGAATTTAGAGATCGGTTGGAGCAAGAAAGATACAAGATCCACCGATGAGCTTCAATCCATGGTCGAGTTTTTCATGCAACCATGTTCTACAGGAAAGTCTGCTAGTGCTACAGAAAGTTTCTAGGGAGGCCACATAGTGCTATAAAGTGTCACGAAAACCACCCTAAAAGTGTATTGACACCCCAACACCATCCTTCAAGCAAGAAAACATCAAATTTGCAGAGGTAAGTGGACATCACCCCACCAATTTTTTCATGAAAATTTACACACAGTCAAGCTATAATTCAGAAATTTAAGAGGTTGTTCAGAGAATTAGGGGTAAGAAAATCACAGTGTGTGTTAAGTTGAAAACTTTGGGGTCCCATATCACAACTGTTTTTGGAAACAAGCCATACAACCATATCTCTAACACAGTCACAATATGGGGGGAGGTTTTAACAGAAGGGAGCCCATAGACATAAAAATAATTAGACTACATCCTCTTGTAGTTGACATCTTTAGAAATCACCAGTGGTGGGGGTTCTTCGATCTCCTCAAAGGCTTTGATGATGAAGTGGCTCATGAATTTTCAGTAGTCTTGCACTCCCAAGCAGATGATAGGGCCATGTTGTGCTATGCAACAACTCCCTCCATTTTTATTTTCAAAATAGTCTAAAGTTTTGATAATAAAAATAGGGACCCTTCTTAGAAATGTATAATTTCATTTTAGATAAAAAATCGAACTCTAAAAAAAATTGTTGTTTTTTATTAAATAAAAACAAAAAACAAAAAAAAAATTAATAAAACATCCTTGTGATTACCCTATCGCAAATTGCATCCAGCATAATATTTTCTCATTGAAATTTAAGCAACAAAACAACGAAATCCCGATTTTGTGATCAGCGATATGAATTTCGCAAGCGACAACATAAATCGCACATCACTGATATACGTTTAAAACTTTAAGCCTTTATTACCAAAATTTCGATATTGCGATATTCCGATACTACGATTTTGCAATTTTGTGATTGTTGGGTGCTAACATGTGTCCTAAAAAACTCCTAATTGCCTCACATTAATTATCAACCAGGGTAAGTCTTTTTATCTCAAGTGTGTACACAGTATGTGCAAGCTATTGATACAAAGAGTAATGCTAAAGCCAATCTTTTTAATATAGATGCAATCATAAATCTAAAGCTTAAAATAAAATGATTCTTAATTCAACCAATTCAAATGACAATCAATCGAGAGCACTAAAGCATTAACCGAGCTCTTTCAGCTGGATCTAAACTATCAGACAAAAGGAAAGTAGTGGAAATAATAATTTATGCTTGTAGTAATCAAAGAAAATTATTTTAACAAGCAACTAATAAATTGGTAATGCTCACTTAAGGGAGCAAATACAGAAATCTAAATTATCAAAATTAATTCACTGTAAAGCAGGAAAGCATAATATACTTGCAGTAAATGGAAAAGTATAGCACAAAGAACAACAACGAGATTCACCAGAGACCAGGCCCTTAGCCACCAGCGAACACCACTTAGTTACTCAAAAACAATCGAATTAACAGCAACGCAAACTATATGTTAATCAACGCAGTCATTACAATACAATTGTGTCTTTCAGAACTATGTTCTGTTCATTATAAAATGATACATAAATGAAAGAGACATGATACAATATGTGATACGATCTGATTTACATTCTCTGCTTTCTCCTATGTCATCATGTCCATATTCATATTCTTCTCGTTCCTTTATAGCTAAAAGAGAAGGTAAATGTGATCTCTCAAGATCAGGGGATCTTGAGGGATTCATAACAGATTACTATCTTCGAACAGTTGTTCATTCTCACTTATTCGTCTTCTGATTTAACTGCCTTTAACGCACCGTCTTTTCCCTTGGTTAGATCCTGCTGCTCCTTTTTGGGAACAACTATTGTTTTATCTATTATTTTCATCATAAAAGCAATGGGAATTAGTTTGGACGGTTGAACTATTTCATTCATTCTTTTATCAAAATCCATTCATGATATTATTATATTATGACGCAAAAATGGACAAAGAAGAGGAAAACGGATAGTTTTTGAGAGTAAATACATACCTATTGCAAGGCTCAACATACTCCCCTACTTACCTTTTTTCATGTCCTCATGAAAAATAAATAATTCTGATGCAAATAAGTGAAAGAGTAGGTTGGAGAAGGTTTGTTTGTAATAGGTCTAATACCATGATGTCGTGCCAAGTGTGCAAAGGCTGCCGCTTCTTTTCCTTCAGGTAACTCATAGTCAGGATGATATCCCTTAGTAGGATACCAAATAATGGGGCTTCCATAGCAACATCCCACCAAATAAGGTCCTCCTCTTAAGATAAATTTTCCGTATGGGATTAACCATCTTGCAGCAGCTTTGAAATTTCCATAATTAAATGGTTCTCTGTCTTTAACACTATTGCTTGAAACCATCCATCTCATTTTGGATGCAACCAAGGATCTTTCTTGAATGGAGAGGAAATATGTTGTTCCTTCCAGCACAAGTTCCTTATGTATGGGCCCTAAACTCTTAGTCACACCCTCTTGTGTCATTAGTGCTTTATGCTTAGCAAACACTTGCAGAGGGTGAGTAGGTTCACTTCTTACCCAAAGATCCAAGTTGTGTTCCTATCTTTGAAAAAAATTATAAGCCTTCAACCACTTGAGTTCGTTGACTGCAAAAGAAATAAAAGCTTGAAATTGAACATCTCCAATAAAAGGGCTAGGATTCACATCCACTTCTTTATCTAATATGAAATTATGTAAATAAAATTCACAAAGAAGCCTTTGGACCTTAACTCCATGTATCTTACAGCAATTTATAAAATCTTCCATCATCTTCAACTCAATTGGCTTGCCGGCTCTAACAGCTTTTATATTTAACAATAAATATCGTTCTAATAAAAACAAGGCATAGTTCATAGCAGGAGATCGACAAGTCAAGATATCCGAATATAATGAACAAATGGTGTTCAATTTATTCCTAATGTTGTTCAGCTTACTTTTCATTCTATTCATTTTTTCTTCTTCCTGTCTAGCCTTATCAAAAGCCTCATTCTCTGCTAGAGCTAGTCCTTTCAATTGTTTTTGTAATTCCTGATATTTTTGCAGGGAGACTGTCTGTTGTTTATGTTGTTGTAAAGCAAGTTGGGCTTGCGTTAATTCTTCCTAAAGCTTTAAAACAATAGGGTCCATCTTTGATGAGGAATCCTCAGATTTCTTCTCTGTTTGGGTGCCAATACTGTGAAAGAGTACCTTTTCAGTTTGTATTTTCTTATTGTGGGAGGACAAACCCTCCCTTTGAACAGCTAAATTCACCATGTTCTCATGCAACTCAATCTAGGTGGCAATCGTTCTAGTGGAAACGAGTTCTGTTTGAATCCCCACTGATTTATTTTCGCATTTTAGTGTTTGTGTTGCTACAGAAGTCACCTCAGGAGCAGTGCTTTACATTTTACATTTTTTTTTATTTCTCATCGTAACCTTTTAACTATATTTTGGAGGTTCCAGTATTTTTGTCGCAGCTTCTTAAGTTTTGCTCCGACTCCTTGGCTCTTTCGAGGGGTGTCTGTTCCACTAACAGGTTTATCAACTGTTTCTAAGGCTGCTTGTTGGCCCTCGGAGCTGTGTTCCAAAGGAACTGTATTTCCTGACTGATTGTCAGATTCGCAACCAATTTCTATATCTACAGACTTCTGTGGGTCCTCCTGGCTATATTCCAACAAAATTGTATCACCAGACTAGTTATCAGATTCCTGTGCAATTTCTATGTCTGCAGCTTCTTGTGATGGAGGAGTTTCTATGTGCCTGAAATTCTCCAAGGCTTGTGTTTCCAATGTCCTAGGATCAAATGGTCTTCCAAGTTGCATGTACACATCGAGATTCGCTAGGACCTCAGCCATTCCTGCCTCAAAACCTAGCCCTGCTTCAACTTCCAGTTCATAATTTTGTTCTTGTTCTTCGGGCTCCGATTCTGGCTCAGCCTCTTCCTCAGGTTCTTCTTCTTGTTCTGGTTCTGACCCGACCTCTTCTTCTAGTTCTTCCTCTGAACCTGGTGTCTCTTTTTTAGACTTAAAATCCCCTACCCTAACTGAGTTGGATGTCTGTGCAGGTTGGTCGTTTTTGTCCCATAGGTTTATAGACATCCTCTGGGCTAATTCGATTCTTATAGACCTCATGCATTTGTGAGGTTCGACCCTTGGACAGGCAGTCCTTTTTCTTTTTGAGACAGGTTTTTGCTGACTTTCTTCCGCAATTGAGGGGTATTGAATTACAGGGTTCTATATGCTTTCTAGGGCCATAATGAGACCGTCCCAAGTCAAGTCGTATTGGACTAGGCTATGACTAATGATCATTCTAATCAGTCCATGGTGACTTATCATTGTTTCAGGGTGCCTAGCCCATATTATTCTAGTAGCAGTATCATGCAACAAAGAATTTAAAAGGGATGGCAGAATTACAGTAAGTTTTTGTTTTAGAACAGCTAGGAGTTTGAGTTTTCATGGCCTTACCACATCATGGTGTCCATCACAGGTATTGTATTTCTAGATAATGATTGCTAATTCCCTCCATGGTTCTGCAAGATAAGATGGTTGAATACCTTTTCCTTTTCTGACCAGTTGTTCGCCTTCATCTTTTAAGGTTTCCACCGCGTCTTGTATCATTACATGTTTTTGTGCCCATGTGGTGCCTTCTGCCGGCAACCCAGATACCTCAGCTATTATTGTTTTTGTAATTGTAATACTTCTACCTTTTACCATGGATTCCCCATTCTGCAAATTATATAAAAATTCAATAGATATTTCCTCATTTCAAGGCTGAAACCTTGTAAGATAGGATATCCATCTTGCTCGGATCAAAATTTCTCTTGCTCTGTCGAAGACTTCTAATACTAAAGGCTCATGGCGCACTGTCTTACCACCCATAGTGTTTGAATTCTCCCTACTTTTACAAAGGATGAATGTAATGGGAAGATTCAACAATGATGAAAAGCACAGAAATACTGAAAAGCACAGTAATACTGGAAAGCACAGTGATACTTAGAGCAGTAGAAATAGCTGATGTTATTTGAAAGGTTCGTAAATTATTTTCACATGCCGCATAATCATGGGATAGCTTAATGAAATAACGACAGCTCCTGCATAAGTGTAACGAGAGTCCTCTCCCCCTCCGAAATGAGAGGTCGCGTTCGACCAACGAGATGGGAAATGGCTATTTCAGTGGCAGGATGTAAGGATGAAGAGTACAACCATAATTGGAACAGAGTACGTAAATGATGGGACAATAAGAGAGGTGGATAGAGTAAAAGCGTGGTGTATCATGATAATAAATGATAAGAGACAAGAAACTTTGGTTGATGTAGGTTAAGTGATACGAAAAGGAATAGAAATATGTAAAAAAAAAGGATTTGCTAACTATATTCTGACTATGTATGATATGATTGAGTAAAAACATAAATGCATGCATAAAGGTTCAAAGTAGGGGGATATTTAGCGGAAATAATCTCTCGAAAAAGGATAACTGGGAAGAGGGTATTATAAAATTTATTGATTGTGGAAATAAAACTTCAATACCATAAGTAGAGCTTCTATTGCCAGCAGGTGTCCATAGCCTCAATAGAGTTGCTTTTTAACCCATGTGAGCCAGGATCCTCAATTTATAATTGAAAAATTTTTATTGTTGTTTCTACATAAGGGACTAGTGTGCTGGTGTGGTGACCAAATAACCACACTGCCATTCACTGGGAAGTAGAAAAAGTGAACAGGTCGGCTCGTGATGTGACGTCCTGTTCCAAGGATGGTTTAGCCATCCAATGGATCATAACCCTAGTGTGGTAGCCATAGTGGGAATGTCACATTGCTATGTCCCTATGAAAATGGTAGGCTAGCTCTTAATGAGACCCCCTATCCTCTATCTATAGATAAAATTTAGTTTTCATTCCATACTTTTATGATAAATAGAGGGAGGCTCAGTACTCATTAAGAGTAGGGATGGTGTAAGAAGTTGAAACATATCAATAATAAGAAAAATTATACCCATAATCCCATTGATAATAGACAGAGATAATTATAACCAGGAAGAATAGAACCAACATGGTAAAGATGATCAATCAATATCATATACAGTAGATATCAGTTCAGTAAAGTAAAATATAAATAATTGTGTCCCTTTCAATTGTTTTAAGTCTATCATCAAGAAGTTGTCTTTGTCAAGGATCATAATGTTAAAAATGTTCACCTGATTTAATAAAATCCATAATTCTTATCCATATGAAGGTACTGTACTCAGGCCATAAAAGAAATCAAAATAAAATGAGGCATAAGAGGAAAGAGGTACTTGTGAAATATAAAAAAAAAGTGTTGTTCATAACACACATAAATTATACAAGAAACAAGAGTGTTATTCAAAAATTGGAAAAAAAAAACAAAAAAGAATGATGTTCCAAAGATGGAATAGAAAAATCAAAAAGTTTTGTTCCGAAGATGGAACATCAAAACCAAAAAGTGTTGTTTTGAAGATGGAACAACAAAATCAAAAAGTATTGTTCGGAATATGGAACAGCAAAATCAAAAAGTGCTGTTCCGAAGATGGAACAACAAAACCAAAAAGTGATGTTCCGAAGATGGAACAACAAAATCAAAAGTTGTTGTTTCGAAGATGGAACAGCAAAACCAAAAAGTGTTGTTCCGAAGATGGAACATCAAAACCAAAAAGTGATGTTTCGAAGATGGAACAGCAAAACCAAAAAGTGTTGTTTCGAAGATGGAACAACAAAACCAAAAATTGTTGTTCTGAAGATGGAACAGGAAAACCAAAAAGTGTTGTTCTGAAGATGGAACAACAAAAACAAAATGTGTTGTTCCAAAGATGGAACAGCAAAACCAAAAAGTGTTGTTCCGAAGATGTAACAGCAAAACCAAAAAGTGTTGTTCCGAAGATGGAACAAAAAAATCAAAAAGTTATGTTTCAAAGATGGAACAACAAAATAAAAAAGTGTTGTTCCGAAGATGGAACAGTGAAACCAAAAAGTGTTGTTCCAAAGATGGAACAGCAAAATCAAAACTGTTGCTCCAAATATGGAACAGCAAAATAGGCAAAAAAACAAATTGAATCAGCAATCCTATTTATAGTTTTACAAAAGCAATGAATTTTTACAAAGATGAAGCTATGGAAGGATTATCTTCTGCAGCTAAAACTTGCATGGTGGAGTCTTTGCGTATCTGTTGACAAAAGGATTCTCTTGTAAGTGGTCTTTGGTAGAGGCACACCCGATGCCCATTTGCTTTAAAGGAACAATCAAACCCATCAATGGTGGTTAGCGTAAGAGTGCCATTGTCATGTCCTTCCTTTATTTCATAGGGACCTAACTGTTTGGTCAATTTAGTGTGTCCTAAATTGCTGCATTTAATTGTCAATCCGGGAATCGTAAGCTGATGAAGTGCGGCGCACTATATGTGCAAGATAACCTCCTTCTTAACTTTTTGTCGTTTATGGTCTTTCTAAGGTGAAATGGAAATTCTAAAGTGAAAAACAAGTTTGGTTATAATTGTTCAAGGAAGTGATATCCCCTATAATGATTTACCAATCTCAAAACTTTAAAAGCAAATTGAAATTACAAATGACAAAAGAAAGTAAACTGCTGAAATGGAAAGTGCTGTTAATCTAATGAATCAAAACAAGAAACTAGTGAATATGAAAACTAAACTATTCTTCCTGCCAACTGAACACAAAAGAAACTACGCTTATGGAAATTCAAAATTGCAATGAAAGAAATCTAAATCAGATTACATCAATTCATTTTCTGACCCTTCATCATTAGACCAGCTATGACTTGCGGAAGTAATCATAAACAACTTATATATTTGAATATTCAATTTGGAAAAAACTAATACTAAACTACATTATCCATATGACCCTGCTACTTCGAATTAGGCTGGTTTTGAATGTAGAACGCTAAGAAGCGACTTAATATATCTAATTTTAGAAGAAACTAATACTAAACTACACATTTCATATTGAGCCCTCTATAGCCAGTCCATTTGTGGCTACTGAATGGTGGGAACTGTGATGACTTAATATGTCTAACAATTTCGCCTAAGATAAATTAAACAAGGCGAAGTGCACAAGACAAGACTGAAGTTAAACAAAGACTGTGGAAAGAAAACTAGCAGCAGAATAATGTCAGTTTCACATCATTAGCAAAAATACTATGAAAATGCCCCGGGCTGTCTACCTAAAACCTGCACAAGAAAACTGATCAGTGTTTTAACAATCATAAAAAACATAAAAGACAGGAATGCAATGAAAATTACAGAAATGTATGAACAGAAATGAAACAACTATGAAATATGAACATGTAATGGGTTATGATACAATGACTTCTTAAAGAAATGAAATGAAAAATATAAACATTAATACACAGAACCTCGGCTGAGCAGGGGCCCTCTACGCAGCTTTGGTAACGATCCTCAACACAAATTAAGTTATGAACACAGAGTTTTTCACATTAAAAAGCAAGTCATTACAGACTGGTGGTATTACGGCTCAAGGCAGCGTAATCACCACATAACAGAGTACGCACATCAACTCAACAGCTATATCACCTAACAACTATCAACTCACATTCACTAACTCTACGTGCGTATGCAAACGCTCTTTATAAAGCAACAAAATGTAACTGTCTCCTGAAGTTTATGATAGCAGCCAGCACGTAGACCACTAAGGCCACGGATATAGGAGTATGGCCATGTTGGAAAACGGTTCTATGGAAGGTGGGCGCTTGAATTCAACTCCAGAACTTTGCACAGATGTCAATTAACCTCCGCAAGCTTGGAAACGGCCGTATGGATGTTTATATGCTGCATCTTGAGAATCCAGTGAGCATTCCTACTAGGTTGACTTCCGTGGATGAGCACGACTTGTGACTTTCCTTGACGAGTTACTTGAACCAATAGGACACGAACCATGTCCTTGTCATTCCTAACGCCCATGTGGCTCGTTTCCTTAGATCGGACACCTGCAACATTGATTTCCACAAAATAGGCTGAGAAGGATTGCAGTAGTGAAAATGGTAGTTTCCACGGTATGTGAACAAAATCTAAATAAATAGAAAACACACAAACATAATTAAAAACCATGTTAGATACCCTTTTGCACATAAATGTGACAATTTTGGAGGTTTAGATGAGTGAAGAGATATGGAAAAGTGTATGAAAGAAGCAAAATTCGGGACTGTGTACCCCTTTGGCAGTGTTGCATGTCCTCATGCAACCAAGGGCCTGATACTCTACTGTTCAATTCATGTGTACGGGTATGGCCAGCATCTAACCCCCTTCTCTTCTTCTTTGGTACTGCCATGATTCTGGGTTTCTTCATGAGGCACCTGAATTTGATATTCACAAGTGCTCTGCTCAATTTTTGGCATTTCCTTTTTAACTTCTTATTTTTCTTTTTCCAAATACCCAAATGTAACATAGTATTGTCATGGATAATCTTGTCCAGTTTGCCTTGCTCTTTGAGTGTTTCATTTTCATTTTTGATATGCCGATTCAAAAGCTCAAGCTCAAAAATCTCCTGTTTTAATGACTGAACCAAGTCATCCTGCAATGTATGAGGCTAAATAGAAGAGGTACTTGGGCCTGTGGCTGCCTTCTCCAAGGATTCTATATAATCATAGACCTCCTGCTGTTTGGGGTCTACTTCCGGTGTCTTTTTCATTGGACTGTCCTCAAAATGCTACAAGGGAGAATTATGTTCAAAATTTGGCTGAGGAGAACTTTCATCAATATTTTGCTGAAAATAAGATGGAGTACGCTCATTGTCTGATTGGGAGTGAAAGGAGTCAGGTTCACTAACTGACTGAAATGGAATATGGTTAGTTGGAGACTGTTCAGATGTCTCTTCACCCAAATCAATGAAATGAGGACCTCTAATTTGTGTTTTTCTCAGTTTTCCCTTAAGCCTGTTGCTTCTCCTCACATGCTGTGGTACTCTACCCTTTTGTTCTTGTTTTCCTGTTTTTGCCTTTTTGGATAGAGATGACTGTTTTTGAAGAAAAATTAATCTCTCAGATAGAATTTGGTGATCTTCTTCTTCAGAAGAAGAAGTTTTATGGACAACCTCAACAATTTCTTTCCCTTTTGATATTTTTGGCTTCTTAGTTTTGATTTCCTTCTTCTTCCTTTTTACCAATCTTTCTTCTCTATCATTTTTCTTCATAGTAATAGTAGAAGTATCTTGGATTTCATCTACTGTTCTTTTCCTTCTACTTCTTTTTGCTGTGCTAGCTGCGGGAACTTTCTTGTGTAGGAGCATCTTGGGTTTCAACATCCATTTTCTTTCTTCTACTCCTTCTAATTGGATTACCTTCAGGAATTTCCTGAGGTTCTTCAAAGAAGTTTCTAACTAGGAATTGTTCCCATGTATCTTTTCTTTCTTTTAGCTCCTTTTCAATCAAATTTTTTATAAGCCCATGATGATATAAATGAGGCTCTACATCTCCTAGGTGTTTTTGCACAGTCACAGCCATTTTCTTCAAGCTATTGAATAGGAAATAAGGAAGATTGAGAGTTTGGTTTTCAAGGAAATTCATCAATATCCTAGTATGATACATGTACATAGAGCCAAAGCAGCCTTCACATGTGATAAATTTCTGAACAATGAGTAATAAAGTAGCCCATTCATCTTTTATTGCATGCACTGGAATTCCTCTTTTGAAAACAGTGATATCCATACCTTGATTTCGGAGGATTGTTCTCCATGCCTCATCACTGATACTTTTGTTTTTGAACCAACGTTCTCCTTCCTGAAGAAGCTCTGTGGTTGCTGCTATTGATGCTTCATTAACCAAAAACTTGAGGTCTCCCACTTCTGCTTCCGAGCCATCAAATGATCTTGCAAACGCTTTGGTAACTTCTCTGTGGTAACCCCGGAATTTCTGAATAAAACGCAGCCATTTAGCTTCTCTCAACATCTCTTTTGCTTGTGGAAATCCCTCTATGAACTTCGGTCCTTCTGGCTCTGCCCTTAATAATTTTCCCATTTTACTTCTCTGTGCTTCACGGCTTGCCTCTGTGAGGGTTTAAGTGGAAATAAAACAATGGGATATACAGAGTCGAGCACAATGTTGTGGGGACGTTATCACAAAACGGAAATGAGCACCATACACAGAATGGAATAAGACTGTGGGTGAATATACGGGAATGAGAGTGAACAAAAGGAACGGAATGGAGTGAAACAGGGAATGAGAATGAGTAGAGTGAGGTTTTGTAAACACGACGGAGACACGACAAAGAGGTTAACAAAGCATAATGCATTCGGCCGCATTTTGAATTTTTGGTGGCTGTGTCATAAATATGAACACGTTTCAATCAATGATTATGAAGTTATGCGGCTTGTAAGAGTCCTTTGTCAACTCAAATACATATCATTATCTACGGTGGGCTATTTGAACATGAGTAAGAGTCGGAATTTCAATAATGAAACCGTTTGTGAATAAATGCAAGAGGATAACATAGAGATCGTGGAAGGTTACGGACTGTCAATATAATCATTGCGCATTATGGGTAGAGCTCATAGTTTAAAATTACATAAAAATGTGTCTTTTATACTATTTGAAATAAACTTTATTCATACCTTTGGAATCCTTGCTTTTGCCCTTGGTCTTCAACTGATTGATCTTCATTAGTGTCTTGAATGTCCCATTGATCCTCTCCTGCATTTTATTTCATGATTTTATGAAAACAAAAACTAACTGTACATTCTTTTTGAAAACAGAGTAGTAGCAGCTGCGGAATCTGCTTCTGGCTGCGGAAACTGGAGTCAGCTGCGGAAACAGATGTCAGCTGCGGAAACTGTCACAGCTATTACTTGGCTGAAATAGAAATGAACAAATGACAAATGACCAGGTGGAAATGGTCATAAAAAGATTTTTATTGATGGAATGGATGAGATGAATTGGAATGAAGTGAAATGAAATGAAATGAAATGAAATGAAGTGGAATGAAATGGAGTGGGTGGTGAGATGAAATGAAATAAAAGACAGAATTTTTTTTTTTTGGAAAATATAGAGTGTCAGGTATCCCTGATTTTCACTCCATATTTTCTGTATAAGACTGCCAATCAATGATTGGTTTTCAGGCTTATACCATTTTTTTTCTCTTTTTTTTTTTTTTTTTTTTAAACTTGAAAAACAAAAACTAGCTTGGTAGAGAAGAAGGATTCTTCTGTACCAGCCTGATTGCAGAACTTTCTTGAAACAACTTGGCAAAATCCTCTTTAGAGAGTGGCTTATGATAAACTTTCAATCTATGGCCATTCACTAAAAGAGGAGTTTGAAACTCATCAATGGTCTTGATTCTTACAGCTCCATTGTTAAAGATCTTGTCAATCTCATATGGCCCAAGCCAATGAGTCTAAAATTTCCCTTGAAAGTCTTTAAACTTGGAGTCAAATAACAATGCCCAATCTCCTTCTTGAAACTTCTTCTCTTTGATATATTTGTCATGCCACTTAGTTCTTTGATATTGAACTAGATCAGTTCTTAGAATTTCTTCTTGTCTGATCTCATCTAGCTCATTCAACTACTCCATTCTATGCTTTTGGGCTTCTGATAAGTCCATTCCCAACTGAACTGCTATCTTGAAGGTCTTGACTTGGAACTCAATGGGGAACAAGACTTCTTTCCCATAAACAAGTTCATAGGGAGAATGTCCTGTTGTATTCCTCCATGTAGTTTTGTAGGCCCACAAGGCTTCTGGAAGCCTATCTGCCCAATCTCTTCTATGTAGATGAACAGTTTTGGTGATGATACTTTCAAGAACTTTGTTTGTGGACTCCACATGACCATTTGCTTGTGGATGGTAAGGAGTAGATTTTCTGTGCTTGATTTTGTATTCTTCCATCAACTTCTCCACCAAATTTGATGTGAATTGGCTCCCCTGATCTATTACAATTTCTCTTGGAACACCAAAGCGAGTAAAAATATCCTCATAAAGAAAATGAACAACTGAATTTTCAGTAGCAGATACTAATGCTTCAGCTTCTACCCATTTAGTAACATAATCAGTGCAAACCAATATATACTTCTTTTGCTTCGATGGTGGATTAATTGGTCCAATGAAATCTAATGCCCATTTTTCTAAGGGTTCAATGAGTACCTGTGTTTGCAGTGGCATTTCATTTGAAAGGGTAGGTTTCCCTACTCTTTGGCAGCTATCACACCTTTTGACATATTGTTTTGCATCTTTGAAGAGAGAAGGCTAATAATATCCCAAGGAAAGGATTTTATAGGCCGTCCTTTTGTCCGCAAAGTGTCCGCCGCATGGTTCATCATGACATGCCTTAAGAATATCAGGCATTTCATCTTCCCTGACACATCTTCTGATCACAAGATCTGGCCCTGTTTTAAACAATTCGTTAGAAATCCATTAATATCTTGAACTCTCCTGAATAATTTTTCGTTTTTCTCTTGGAAATAAATGTGAAGGTAGTTTCCCTGTAACCAAATAGTTAGCAATATCTGCATACCAAGGGGTCTTAATAGTTACTGCAAACAAATATTCATCAGGAAACTTATCTTCTACAGGAGGATCTTCTTTAGTATTTTGAATTCTAGACAAGAAATCAGCTACTGTATTCTGTTTTCCTGGTCTATCTAACACAGTAATATTGAATTCTTGCAAAAGTAAAAGCCATCTTGTCACTCTGCCATTAGTAACAGGTTTGTTCATTAAATATCTAATTGCGGAATGGTCAGTATGAATAAAAGTTTCATAGCCTGTTATGTAATGTCTAAACTTATTAATTGCATGAACAACAGCTAAAAACTCTTTTTCAGTCACAGTATAGTTCAACTCTGTGAGAGTCAAATTTTTACTGGTGTAATAAATGGCATAAGGAATTAAATCTTTTTGACCCAACACAGCTCCAAGAGCTGTATCTGAAGCATCTGTAGAAATATGGAAAGGAAGTTTCCAATTTGGTCCTCTCAAGATAGGTGCTTCAGATATTCTTGTTTTCAAAGTTTCAAAAGCGGATTGACAATCGGGATCCCATTTAAATTCACAGTCTTTTGTAAGCAACTTGAAGAGTGGAGATGCTATTTTAGTGAAGTTCTCTATAAATCTTCTATAGTAACCAGTAAATCCTAGAAAACTTCTAACATCTCTTTGAAAATTTGGAATAGGCAACTTGGAGATAACTTCAACTTTTGATCTATCAACTTTAATTCCATCTCCTGAAATATGATGTCCTAAAACAATCCCTTCAGTAAACATCATAAAGCATTTTTCATGGCTTAATGAAAGGTTTGTTTCTTTACATCTTATGAGAGCTTTTTCCAAATTTTCTAATGCCTCTTCAAATGAATTACCATAAACTGTAAAATCATCCATATAAACCTCTACACAATCATGGATTAGATCAGAAAAAATTCCTAGTACTGCTCTTTGGAATGTTGCTGGTGCATTACATAACCCAAAAGGGAGCACTCGGTAGGCAAAAGTTCCCCATGGACAAGTAAATGTGGTCTTATCTTGATCTTCAGGTGCTACCTGAATTTGATTATAGCCACTAAAACCATCCAAAAATGAAAAGTACTTTTTACCTGCTAATGTGTCTAATACCTGATCGATAAAAGGCCAAGGAAAGTGATCCTTCAAAGTTGCTTTGTTCAATTCCCTGTAATCAATGCATACCCTCCATTTACCATTCTTTTTAGGTACTATAACCAAAGGAGAAACCCATCGGCTATCTGAAATTGGATAAATGAAGTTTACATTGAGAAGTTTTTGGAGCTCTTCTTTCATTATCTCCCTAAGATTTGGATTCATCCTTCTTTGAGGTTGTCTGATTGGTTTACTGTTTTCCTCAATATAGATATGATGGATGCAAGTCTTAGGATCAATACCCTTCATGTCAGTATACTCCCATGCAAATGCAGTAGAATGTTTTTGCAAGATTCTTGTTAGTTCTTCTTGTTGTGACTTCTCCAGATGTTTGTTGATATTTAATGTCTTTTCTGGAAAAATCTCAAAAACAGAATTACCAAATTCTTCCATAGAGTAAAGAGACATTTGTCTTGATGATAAATATTCTATGTCAGATTCCAACTGAAATTGTGTGGGGTCATATTTTGAAGTTATCTCAAAATTTTCTAATGTGTTCAGAATTTGACTATCCTCACTAATTTCAGAAATGGTAAAGACAGGTTGTATAGTGTTCTCATCATCGACCCATTCATTGTCTCCTATTTCTGTAATTTCTCTTGCGGGAGGATACAAATTGAATTTCTTTGTCGAATTACCATTAGAAATGTACATGTCTCCAGATCTACAACTAATAAAAGCATCATCTGTGGCCAGCCAAGGTCTTCCTAAGATAATTGGATGTCCTCCTAGATTACTTTTGGGAGTCAAAATCATAAAGTCTACTGGATATTCCCAAGAATCTAAGGAGACTGAAATATCTTCTAATACACCATCTGGTTTAATAACCGATCGATCTGCAAGTTGCAATAAGGTAGGTGTAAAAAGAAGGTTAGGAAGTTTTAACTATTCCATAGTTTGTCTACTCATAATGTTGATAGCAGCCCCTAAGTCAATCAATGTGTTTGGAATTTCTATCCCATTTATATGTGTCTTGACAATTGGACTTCCTGGATCTACATACTTTTGCATGGTAATTTTTCCCATCATAATGTCTGCAATCTTTCCTACCAGGTGGATTCTTCTTGTGTCTTTTAGTTTCCTTCCTGGTCTTTTGAAACTCAACTCTTTTATGGTTTTTGCTAGAATAGGAATTTCTCGAATGGCTTGTAGCAATGGAATCTTGATACAAACATTCTTCAATTCATCTAGAAAGTCATAGTTAGGCAACAAGATTTGTTTTTCCACCCCCTTATCAATTTGTAGTCTTTCCGGAAAAGGAGGTGTAGATGAAGATACAGGTTGCTCAACTATGGGAGTTGTGGATGTTAGCTTTTCTTTTTCTTTTTGAATTTTTGAATTTTGAAGAGATTCTTCCTCAGAACCCTTATTGACTTGAAGAGAGTCCTCCTCAGAGGTATCTTGCTCTTGAATGTCTATAGAAGGTTTTTCTAAAACTCTACCGGATCTGAGTTGTACATCGTTGAGAGGAACAATCATATAGGTAGGAAATTGTTGTCCTTCTACCATATAAGTAGTTTGAGGATTCTTATTGTTAGGATTTGGGAATGGCTGAGCTGGAAGTTGATTTGTCTTCTGTTGGTATGGGAGCATGAGTTGAGGATTTGTATTTTGTTGAGAAGGTTGATGTTGTGGAAATGGCAATGAAAGTTGTTGTGGATTTTGGCTTGGAAATTGTGGAGCTTGTTGGTTTTGAAAAGATGGAGGATATTGATAAAATTGAGCAAATCTCCCATAAGGATTTTGCATCCCTTGTACCCATGGCTGATATGAATTTTGATGTTGAGGCCAAGGTTGTTGCCAAGGATTCCAATTTGGTGGGGTTTGAAGATTCATAGGGTTATTAAACCCTTGAGATTGTTGTCCCTGCCAAGGTCTCCTTGCGACAAAACAGAGAGATTCTACTGAATTTGGATCTTCTTGAAAAACAGCTTTGAGTCCAGGGATTGAAAGACAATCCTTGATCTCATGATTTTCTGAGAAAATCATACATGTTTCTACAACTTTTGCATCCAAGGGACATTCCCTTAAAGCATGTTTCTTTCTACATTTCGGACAAAAGATGGCTAAAGCATATGTTTCTGCTTTCTGCTTGTTTTGGATTTTAAGGGTGTCTAGTTGTTCACTAAGACCCCCTAAGATATCAGTTTTAAACTCATCAAGCATATTACCAATCTCTGCCCTACTTACTGATCCAGTTGCAGATTTTTTAGCCCTAATAAGAGAATAATCCCTAGGCCCTTTTCCAGTTTTAGATCTTCCCCTTGAGAATTGGATACATAGTTCTGTTATATCATGAAATGGGAGTTGAGAAATGTCTCCTTTACCCATCATGTTTAAAATGTCTATCCATTCATCTCTAATGACTTTTAATAGGAGGGCTTTCAAGGTTTCATTATCTAAGTTGCTCATCTTTGCTCTTTTCAAGTTGTATTGAAATCTTTCAATTAAGTCTTCCAAATTTTCATCTTCTTTTTGCATCATTTTGAATACCTCATCCTTGTGATTGGTGGGCAAACAATAGTCCAAGTATCTATCCAAAAATGTTTCATATCATTCTAGATCTGAAATGGATTGATGGCCAATCACAGACATTTCAAAACGAGCTCCCTTCAAGTTAGAAGGAAATAATTGGAAGTTTTTGAGAATCTTCCATATAGTCATAAGTTCGGCACACAACTTCAAACTCAAACAGAAATGTTTCAGGATCCTCACTTCGTAATCCATAAAAGTTAGGGAGAACAGATGGTGAAATATTTTCATTGTTGCATGAGTTTCCTCATCAACTATAGGGAATCCCAACAAATCCCTATTTCTACCATTATTTCCTTCACCATTGTTATCTCCATTATCTCCTCCTCTTCTACCTCCACCTCTATTTATTACTTCCTCTGCCATGATATTTTCTTTAGAGTCCTTATAGTCCTCTATTTCTTCTACCAAGGAAGGATGAGAGAAAGTCTCTTTGTTTTCTAAGTGGGTTTTAGTAGGTGGTATAGGAGAATCCTCTAATTCAGCTGTTCCTTGACTTCCAAAAATCTTGAGGCTAGGGGTAGATGGTGGTGAATCTGGTCTATGCCTTGAAGAAGATGGAGTTGTGAAAATCGAACTCTTGGCTTTAGCTATAAACCTTCCCCTAGAATCTCTTGCTCTATGCATGTCATTTTTTATATTTTTTAATAAAAGTTGGGCTAATAATTCTCTTTCTGATCTTCCAGATCACACTAGGTGCAAGAAGAGAGCATACTTAAGAAATTACTAAACCAATAACTCTCTTTTCTGATCCTCCAGATCACACTAGGTGCAAGAGGAGAGCATACTTCAAGAAGTTATCAAGTTTTCCCTTCTTTTATGATTTTATGTGTGTTTTTTTTTTAAGAAATTGGCTACCTAGTTACACTTCCCCGGCAACGGCGCCAAAATGTTTGGTCAATTTAGTGTGTCCTAAATTGCTTCATTTAATTGTCAATCCGGGAATCGTAAGCTGATGAAGTGCGGCGCACTATATGTGCAAGATAACCTCTTTCTTAACTTTTTGTCGTTTATGGTCTTTCTAAGGTGACATGGAAATTCTAAAGTGAAAAACAAGTTTGGTTATAATTGTTCAAGGAAGTGATATCCCCTATAATGATTTACCAATCTCGAAACTTTAAAAGCAAATGGAAATTACAAATGACAAAAGAAAGTAAACTGCTGAAATGGAAAGTGCTGTTAATCTAATGAATCAAAACAAGAAACTAGTGAATATGAAAACTAAACTATTCTTGCGCCAGCGAACACAAAAGAAACTACGCTTATGGAAATTCAAAATTGCCGTGAAATAAATCAAATCAGATTACATCGTTCATTTGACCCTTCATATCGAACCCAACTATGACTTGCGGAAGAACAAATAAACAACGTATGTTTGATTATTTAATTTGCGAGAAAAAACTAATACTAGGCTTTACATTTCATCATAGGCCCTCACCATCAGTCCAGCTGTGGCTTTCGGAGGTAACTGAAGACGCTAAGAGCAGCTTAATATATCTAATTTTGCAGAAAGGAAACTAATACTAAACTACACATTTCATCATGCGGCCCCTCACCATCAGTCCAGCTGTGGCTTTCGGAGGTAGCTGAAGACACTATGAGTAGCTTAATATGTCTAATTTTAACTACTGAATCAGATAAGCAAAACTGAAGTGCACAAGACAAGACTGAAGTTAAACAAAGACTGTGGAAAGAAAACTAGCAGCAGAATAATATCAGTTTCATATCATTAGCAAAAAATACTATGAAAATGCCCACATATATACACCTCGACACTGCAGAAAAGCATTGATTATTTTGTATTCATAAAAAAACATAAAGACGAATACGATGAAAATTACGAGAAATGTATGAACAGAAATGGAAACAACTATGATATGAACATGTGCAGTTTGATACAATGACTGAAAATGAAATGAAAAATAAACATTAATACACGAACCTCGTTGAGCGAGAGGCCCTCTCTGTGACTTTTATAACGATCCTCACTGATCAGTTATGACAGAGTTTTCAAGACAAGCTTGAAATCACTAAAATTTACAGGCAATGTCAGCTCAGGCGGCGTAAATACACATGTGAAATGTGCAATAATGCGTCATATATTCTTAGTATCACTCCGTTATGTACTCTACGTGCGTATGCAAACGCTCTTTATAAACAAATAAAATGTAACTGTCTCCTGAAGTTTATGATAGCAGCCAGCACGTAGACCACTAAGGCCACGGATATAGGAGTATGGCCATGTTGGAAAACGGATCTATGGAAGGTGGGCGCTTCAATTCAACTCCAGAACTTTGCACAGATGTCAATTAACCTCCGCAAGCTTGGAAACGGCCGTATGGATGTTTCTATGCCACAAGCAGGAGGTCCATTGAGCATAGAACTCCCGGTTGACTTCCATGGATGGGCTTTGACCAGCTTTCCTTGACGAGAGGATCACTTGCAGCGGGACCACCGAACCATCCCTTGATCATTCCTAACTGTATGTGGCTGTTCCCTTAATTGACACACATAGTGATTTCCAGAAATAGCTCTGAAAGGATTCACAGAGAAAATTTCATGAAAATGACAGGAGTTTAAAATTTGTCCTCATTCAAAATCTAAATCAAATAGAAAACACAGCTTCATTCCAAACCATGTTAGATACCCTTTTGCACATGATATTGACAATTTTGGAGGTTTAGATGAGTGAAAGAGATATGGAAAAGTGTATGGAAAAGAGGCAAATTCGGGACTCAACACTAACCACCTAGTCTGCAATTTACCAGGGATGTCTTGAAACCTAGAAATGTAGAGAAGTTCCCAGTCGCCCTCATGAAATGTCCTTTTCTTGATCAGAGATTCGTGCCATTTGGATTTTTGTTGTTGAATAAGTGTAGTATGCTGCAGATCCGAAAGCTAGATTTCTTCTAATTCATTTATTTTTTGTAATCTATTAATTTTGGCTTTAGTTAAATCCAGTACCACTTCTTGGGTTTTCCTTAGTGTTTGTATCTCAAACTCTATGGGAAAAATAGGTTCCTTACCAAATACCAGCTGATATGGGGAGTATCCAGTAGTATTCCTCCAAGTTGTGCGATATTCCCACAAAGCTTCTGGCAGTCGAGTAGCCCAGTCTCGTCTGTGTGATGAGACTGTCTTCGTTAGAATAGCTTCAATTACTTCGTTGGTGCCTTCTACCTGCCCATTCGCTTGCGGGTGGTATGGAGAGGTAATTATGTGAATAACATGATGATTTTTTACTGTAGCAGTGATCTCGTGGCCTACAGATTGCGACCCTCCATCAGTGATTACTTCTCTGGGTAAGCCATATCGTACAAAAATTTTGAAAAGAAAGTTTATCATAGTTTCTTCTGTGGCTCTTGGTAATGCTACTTCTTCTACCCACTTAGTTACGTATTCTGTTGCAACCAATATATATGATTTCTGGTTGGATGATGGGTTGATTGGCCCAACAAAATCTAATGCCCAATGCTCAAAAGGTTCTATGATCAGCTGTGGGTGTAGGGTCATTTCATCAGATTGGCCAGGGCGGCCCATCCTTTGACAACTATTGCAGGCCTGATCAAATTTTTTAGCATCCTTAAAAAATGTGGGCCAATAGTAGCCCATTTGTAAAATTTTGTGTCCAGTTCTGCGGTCTGCAAAATTTCCACCGCAAGGTCCATCGTGGCAGGCTTTTAAGATATCATAAATTTCGTCTTCCCTGATACACCTGCAGATGTGCATATTGGCCCCTATGTGAAAAATGTATCCTCCAATCCAGGAGAACCGAGTATTGCGCTGTACTATTGATTTCCTTTCTTTGGGTATCAGATGTTTAGGTATTTTTCCCACTGCTAAATAATTCGC
Organism: Pinus albicaulis; assembly: GCA_034641835.2. Classification (NCBI taxonomy): domain Eukaryota; kingdom Viridiplantae; phylum Streptophyta; class Pinopsida; order Pinales; family Pinaceae; genus Pinus; species Pinus albicaulis. Next base: position 785,574,667 of record CM076578.1, read on the forward strand.
CACTTCTGCGTACCATGTTTTTTTCACAGTTATAGCAAACAAGTGTTCATCCGGAAACTAATCCTCTACTGATATTGCATCATCCGTTCTTGGCACTCGGGAGAGGAAATTTGCCACAAGGGTTTCCTTCCCTGGTCGATCCCTTATAATTACATCAAATTCCTACAAAATTAGCAACCAACGTGTCACTCTTCCATTCGTAATGGGTTTATTAGCTAAGTATTTAATAGTATAGTAATCCTTCTACAGAATTACAGGGTATCAAATTATATAGTGTCTGAATTTTTTAATAGCATAAATAACAGCTAAAAACTCTTTCTTTGTTACAGTGTAATTCAATTCAGCAGGGGTTAAGTTTTTTCTAATGTAATATATAGCGTAGGGTTTCTTGTCTTATTCTTGGCCAAGAACTACTCCAATGGTTGTGTCTGATGCATCTGATGAAATATGGAATGGTATATCCCAGTTCAGACCTCGTAATACTGGTGTTGTTTTAAATCTATAAAGGCAGTATCACATTTGTCAGTCCATATGAAATCATTGTTTCTTGTTAAGGCATATAATAGCAATCTGTGAAAAACTATTGATAAATCTACGATAATATCCAGCAAATCCCAGAAAAATACGTACCTATGTTTGAGTGAAGGGAGTAGCTAATAAGAGAATTACCTGTATTTTTTCTGGATCTACCTGAATTCCAGCTGCTGAAATGTAATGACCCAAGATCAAGCCTTTTGTCATCATCATATGGCGCTTTTCATGACTTAAACATATGCTGGTAGCAATACATCATTCTAGAACTTTTTCCAATGTCTGTAATGACTGTTCAAAGTCATCTCCATAGGGTGTGAAATCATCCATGTATACTTCTAATCCTTCATTTATCAAGTCTACAAAAATACTGAGTATGGCTCTTTGGAATGTGGTAGGTGTGTTACAAAATCCAAAAGGTAATACCCTGTAGGCGAATGTTCCCCACAGACAGGTAAAGGTGGTCTTATCCTAGTCTTCAGGAGCAATCTGAATTTGGTTGTAGCCACTGAAGCCATCCAGGAAAGAGAAAAAATTCTTCCCTGCCAATGTATCCAGGACCTGATCAATAAATGGAAGGGGAAAATGGTCTTTATACATTGCCTTGTTGAGTTATCTATAGTAAACGCATATTTTCCATTTCCCATTCTTTTTGGGAACCACAACTAATAGAGAAACCCATTTACTGTCAGATATAGGATAGATAAAATTCACATCTAACAGTTTTTGAAGCTCTTCTTTAACAACATCTTTTAGGTGAGGATTTAATCTACACTGAGGTTGTCTAATATTTTTTGCATCTTTTTCTGTGTAGATGTGATTTATGCATAGTTGAGGGTCAATCCCTTTCATATCTGAGCAATCCCAAGCGAAAGCCCCTTTATTTTTCCTAAGGACTTGAATAAGTTTTTGTTGCTGGTCATTACTTAGATTACTGTTAATGTTCAGGATCTTCCCTGGCTCAATTTCGATAGGTTTGCTATTATAAACAGTGGTTGTTGGTATTGTTTGATCATGGATATATCTCAATGGATCTTCTTCAATTTCGTTGTCAAGGACTGCTTTAATCATGTGACATTTCGAACTTAATACTGTGGTAGGATGATTGATAAAAGTATTAATGACATCATCTTCAGTTTGGTTTTTGAATTCAAAGGAATCTACCATAGTCAATGGTGATTGAATATTTTCTGTTAAGTATGTTTCAGGTTGCTTCCTGGTTTTCATGATAGTCAAGATTGGCTGAGCAGGAGGGTATAAAGCTAATTTTTTCACATCATTCCCCCTGGTTATAGTAATACTGCCTATCCGGCAGCTGATATAAGAATCATTAGTCACTAGCCAAGGCCTTCCTAATATTAAGGTATGTCCATCTAGCTGGTTCCTAGGATAAATAATCAAGAAATCCACTAGGTATTCCTAAGTGTCAACAAAAACCATCACATCCTGTAATGTTCCTTCTGGTCTAATGACTGAGTGGTCAGCTAGTTCCAGTAAGGTAGTTGTTGGTTCCAAGGTTGTGATACCAAGAATGTCACAAGTTGTAGTTGTGATAATATTAATGGCTGCCCCTAAGTCAACTAAAGCATTGGGAAAAGAATGGCCATTTATCTGGACTGTGACAATGGGGTTTCCAGGATCCTCATATTTTACAGGAGTTTCTTTACCTAGTAAGAAATCAGACAAAGTCCCGACAACATGGACAGTAGGGGTTGTTTTTGTTTTCCTCACAGACTTCTTTATACACAATTCTTTAATAGTTTTGGCATATATTGGAATATCTTGGATAGCCTGGAGGAGAGGAATTTTTATACAAATGTTCTTGAGTTCACCCAGAATATCAAAGTCAGGATATTCAATCGGGCGTAGTATCAGCAATCTTTCTGGGAATGGGGGGGAAGTGGTTATGATTTGTTCAGGATTTTTTGTCTGACTGTATCTTCCCTTTGTTTTATTTCTTGATCATATACAGTCAGAGGCTTATTTGTGTGAGGTTCTTTTGGTTGCAAATATTTATCCTTATCTAGAGTGATTATGCGTCCAAATCTCAACTTAAGCTCGTTACATTCTTTCAACTCATCTTCAAGGTCTAGACCCTCAATAATTTATATTGAACGAACTGGTCTGTTATTTGGATTTGGATTCGGTTGAGCTAGAATTTGCGGTCATATATTAGATTGAGGATTCTACTTTAACATGTAAGGTGCTAGTAAAGTTGGCTAAGACAGAGAAGTTATCCCCATAGGCTGGTTCGTAGATCTTTGCCAATTTGATTGCCAGTTCTGATTTTGTGAGGTGGAAGGGGACCATTGGGAGGAATAAGGATTGTTTTTCCATAATGGTGGTGGATAAGGGAAATTTGGCCAATCATTATTTTGATTTGACTGGTTGGACCATGGTGGCATAAAAAATTCTTGAGGTGGAAAAAGGGGTGGTTGATTCTGCCATGCTGCCCCTGAATATTGCTGAGAATTATATTGCGAGGAAGGAAAGAATGAAGATGGATCGGTAGGCATACCTATCTAACGCACTTGCCATTTACGACGTTGTTTTAATAGATATATTGGTTCCATTTCTTCTTCCTACTTCCTTGAAAACTACTTTCAATCCTGGGAGTGATGGGCAGCTTTTCGTGGCATGCTCTTTGGTGCATATGGCGTATGTTCGTATCGTTGTTAGATAATCCAAAAATAAATTTTATCATAGGTTATAGTGTTTGAATAAAATAATTATTAATTTAAGATATTAAATTAATAATTATTATTCTAGAATATTTAATAAATCTTTGAGATATTTAGAAATAGAAATTTGTTATTAAAAATTAGGACTCTAGAAAAGAGACGTTTCCTACGCGCTAAGTTAGGAGTGAAGTTAGTAGAGTGGTTAGAAGCTCATTTATTGTAAATGGACACTTGTTTATTTTCCAAGTGATCCATAACTAGATTAAGTTAGAACATAGAGCTTATAAATAGGTTAGTTTCTTATTTTCATTGAAGTGTGTAATGAGAGAATGTGAGAGTGTGAGTTTACGTGTGTAAACTCCTGTAATTTCCTATGTAATCTTTTTGCTTGATCAATAAGGTTGTGTGTTTGAGGACACTTCTGCATTTTCATGTGGTATCAGAGCCACGATAATGTTGTGAGGAGGAGATTCCAGCTCTACCAGGTTGTGGAAAACTCAACTCTATTGAATCGATCAGCAAAATATTGGTATGAAGTTTGTCAGTTTTTTTTGGAACAAAAATTTGATTATTTGATTTTAGATTTGTAAATTCTAAAATCATTTTTTTTTAAAAAGCCACTGCAAAATCTGTGTGAATTTTTCTATTTCAAACTATTTGAGTGAAAAAAAAAGGAAAGCGTTGTATAATTCTAGCATTTACATGAAAGGACTGTTGATATAGCGCATCAAGAAATTTGAAGTCGATTTCTGGCACAAGCTTGATTCTGGCATCAAGAAATTTGAAGTCGATTATGCGCTATATAATTCTGGCATAAGCTTGATTCTGGCATTGATTTATAAGTGTTGTTCTTGGTTAATCATATGCCATTTAATCAAGCTGCAAGTTTACTTTATGCAACTAATATAGGTTCACAAACTGAAGTAGATTGAGTTGCTGAAAAATTCGAACAAGCTTTGCTCCAATACATGGCTGCACAAACTCATTCATAGAGAACATGAGTGACGAGAATGAGATTTATTCCCTGGCACCATTCCAATCAACGGGTATCAACAGGTATCAACGGGTATCAACGCTTCCTCGATATTTTGGTGTGAATCCTACTAAAATAACAAGGCGAAAAAAAAAGGGCTTCGCCTTTAGCTCCTGCTATAGCCTCCTAAATCTAGATAGGGTAGCCCTGTGCATGCTTCACAATTTTCTCTATCCTTGGTTGCAATACTAAGGCTATATCTCTTCCTTAGTAGAATTTAATAGCGGGAAACTTCTACAGGTCAGCCATTGAAATCGCCACATACAACATTCACACAGATTTTCCTTTCTAATTAATGCGCAGCTCCGTAGAATGCTGCCCCACCACGGATTCACTGCATCTTGACATAGATTCCATATAGCATATCTCATGCAGTGAACTATCATATATCGATAGCAATAGCCCTCAGCTCCATATGCACAGAGCTCTCCACCACGGTTTTACTCTTAAAAAGGCCTCCCTAAAACAGGCATATTTTTTGTTGTAATGTTTTTTTGGGGAGTAATAAGGGTATTATAAAATTTATTGGATTAATAAGGGTTTTGTAATTTGTTGGAGTAATAAGGTTATTTGTAATATTTTTGGAGTAATAAGGTGATTTTTTGTAATTTGTTTCTGGAGAGATAAGTGTGACTCAAAGTAATTTTACTTTGAGGGGGGGGTAATTTTTTTTACCAGATTGTGCAAGAGCACTATTGTAAAATTCAAATTTTGAAAGTTTCCTTGTAAATATTTGAGAAATTGACTAGAGCCAAGTGCAAAGCTCAGTAAATTTTCTCCTGTTTCAACGACTATTCGAGGGTCAAGGCCAAGCCCCAATAGTTCATTTTTTTTTTTGCGTCGTGTGTTGCTGTTTTGTTGCATATATTGATATTTTTTGGAGCTTGATTTGTGGTGTGAAGTTTTAAACACTACAATGTCTAAGTTGATTAATTTATTTTCTGATTCCGACAAACTTGAAGGCTCAAAATCTTACAAAACATGGCAACGCCTCATCGAAATCACTCTTGTTTATAACAAACTATGGCATGATATTTGTGATGGAGATGTAAAGCCAAATAAACCTACAGATGCAGCTGCACTAGCAAAATGGGAAGTTAAAAATGCCAAAGCATTAGCTCTCATTAAATCCTCTGTCAATGATGAAATGTATTTCCATATCAAAAATGCTAAATATGCTTGGTCTTCTTTGAGAAATTTTAAAGAGTTGTTTGATACTCAGCCTCAATCAAAAAGAGTTGACCTACAATTAAAATTATTGCATCAAAAATTAACTGAAGAAGGAGATATTCTTGAATACATCTCCAGACTTAAGAATATTAAGCAGGAAATTGTTAATGTTGGTTTTCAAGCAGTTGATGATAGTTTTATGGTCACAATTTTAATTTTTGGGCTTCTTTCTTCCTACACACATTTTTTGGAAACTCTACAGCTAACTGGAAAGTTAGAAAAGATAAAGTTTGATGAGCTCTGCGAAATGTTGACTCAACATGATAAAACTTTTGGGAAGAAAAAGAAAGTTGGTGAAGATGTTTTTCTCACAGAAGCCAATACTAGCAACTCCTCAGCTAACAATTCCAAAAACAAAGGAAAAGGTAATTTTAATCAAAATCAAGCAGTGCAAGGTCATGGTCGCAGTCAACACAGAGGAAAAAACTCCAACAGAGCCTCCAATTCAGGCAGAAAAAATTCTCAAGGCAGAGGCAACAATCAAAACAGAGTATCTCAACAAAGCACAAGACAGAATCTAGGTAGAGGACAATCTCAAAATAGAGGACAAAGCAGAGGTCGAGGACAGTCTTAAGGCAGAGGACAGTCTCAAGGAAGAGGCACCGATTTGAGTCAAATTGTTTGCAGGCGATGTAACAGAGTTGGTCACTATGCTTCAGATTTTCGCACATCTATCAATAAAATTTCTAAGTTTCAACAGCCTTCAGCACAATTTGAAAATAATCAAGATCAAGATGATAATGACTCAGAATATGTCTTCACTTCTTCACCAGCAATCCAAATTTCCTCTTATATTAAGAGTGATTATGAAGATGCTTGGATTTTGGATTCAGGAGAAACTCAGCACATGACCTGTAGACGATATTTCTTTTGGAATTTTCAAGAGTGCCATCTTAATTCCATCTTTCTAGCAGATGATACAAAACATACGCCTTATGGAAAAGGTGCAGTCAAAGTTTTTCTCCCTGACATTGGAGAAAAATTGATTTCCAATGTGTGGTATGTTCCCACCTTTAAGAAACATTTGTTGTCTTTGGTCATGATTAGACAAGTTGGACATCAAATAATTATGGAAGATGGCTTAGTCAAGATTAATTCAGTCAAACAGAACTTCCAAACAGTGATGACAGGATATGAAGACGAAAAATTGTTAAGGATGAAAGGGACAGTTATTCCAAGGCATTCTGATTTTGCAGGGGCAGTTACTATAGGAATTTCACCTATAATATTATGGCATGTAAGATATGGACATTTGAATTTTGATAGTATTTCTCAATTGCAGAAACAAGGGATGGTTAAAGGACTTCCAACTTTCAACAAAGAAAATGCTAAATGTGAAGCCTGCATTTATGGCAAACAGAGTCGAGAAAGTTTTCCAACAAGTACATGGCACGCAAACAGGCTGCTGCAACTAGTTCAAAGTGATGTGTGTGGTCCACTACAAACTTCATTAGGTGGTTGAAAATATTTCTTGCTCTTTATTGATGATTGTAGTAGAATGACTTGGGTTTACTTCTTGAAAAACAAGTCAGAAGCATTTGAGAAATTTAAAATTTTTCGACAACTTGTTGAAAATGAGGTCAAAGAAAAGATAGGTACTCTAAGGACAGATAATGGGGGAGAATTCAAATCAAATTAATTCAAAACTTATTGCAGTGAAAATGGCATCATAAGGCATCTTACAAATCTTTACACTCTACAGCAAAATGGAGTCGTAGAAAGGATGAATCGCACATTGTTAGGCATGGCGAGATCCATGTTAACTTTAAAATGGTTAAGCCCAACATATTGGGCAGAAGCAATCCATACAGTTGTCTATCTAAGAAACAGATCTCCAACTGCTTCATTAGAAGGAATCACCCCTTATGAATCTTGGTTTGGTTTCAAACCTAAAGTTAAACATCTTCGAGTTTTTGGATCCATCTGTTATGCATTAGTTCCCAAAGAAAAGAGAACTAAGCTTGATTCAAGAAGTTTGAAATGCACCATGATTGGCTATTCAGATGAAAAGAAAGGGTATCTTCTTTTGACAAATGGAAAATTTATTGTGAGCAAGGATGTCATTTTTGATGAAATAGAGAGTAAGAGTGTTGAAGAAATCAAAAATATTCTTCACAAGTTAGAGACTAAGGGCAGTAAAAGGAAAGGAAATATGCAAAGTCAAATAACTTCACCAAATTGGTATGAACTTGATTTTCCTTTCTTTGAAGATGATTCATCCAGTCCATCTACTTCAACAAAATCATCTGGGTCTTCTAGCAGTTCATCGGCGTCTCCAAGTAGCAACAGTTCTTCTGACAGTGATTCTCCAGATTCACCACCTAAACGACGAACACCAGTTTACATTAATCCCCTTTACAATGATGGGGACTTCTCAGCACCTCAAACAAGTGAGAAACAACTTCCAAAATGGGCAGTTAAACTATTGAAAGATGTAAGGCTAATGAACTAAACAAACCAGGAACAAGGGCATCAAAATGAAATGAAGGCAATTTTTCTTTGATAGAAAATTATTTTACTGAACCTTCTTCTTTTCAGGAGGCAGTAAAACATAAATCATGGCAACAAGCAATGGTTGATGAATATCAGGTAGTTCAAGACAAAAACACTTGGCATCTTGTTGATTATCCTCAACATGTTAAACATATTGGATGCAAATGGGTTTTTCGAATTAAGTACAAGCAAAATGGTGATATTGACAAGTATAAAGCATGCCTTGTTGCTAAAGGTTTTGCGCAGCAGGAAGGGATCGATTATGAGGAGACCTTTGCTCCCACAGCTAAATGGAACACCATCTGCCTCACACTTGCCTTAGCAGCTCAGAAAGGGTGGAAAGTTCATCAAATGGATGTCAAAAGCGCTTTTCTCAATGAGGACTTACAGGAAGATGTATATATGACACAACCACCAGGGTTTGAAGTTGAAGGGCAAGAACATAAATTTTTCAAATTAATCAAGGCTTTATATGGGTTAAAACAAGCTCCCCGCGCTTAGTATGCCAAAATGGATGAATACCTTCGCAAAGTTGGTTTTCATCGTAGTGAATCTGATGATACCTTGTATGTGTGCCAACAGGGAAAATATCTGGTCATTCTCATTATGTATGTCGATGATTTGATCATCACAGGCAACAATGATGATCACATTGAACAGGTGAAAAAGGAGTTACATGCAGGTTTTAAGATGACAGATTTGGGATTACTTCACTACTATCTTGGAGTTGAAGTATTCCAACGTCCACATCAGATCTTCATTTCCCAGAGTAAATATGCAGTAGAAATTCTTCAGCGATTTGGAATACAATATTGTAAGCCTATCCTTACCCCTATGGAACAGAACTTAAAACTTTCAAAATTTGAAGGGGGGGAAAAGGTGGACAGCACTACTTACAGACAGTTGATTGGCAGCTTGATTTATTTGACAACCACTCATCCTGATCTATCTTATGCAGTCAGTATTATTTCACATTTTATGTAGGAACCATTAGACAGCCACTGGAATGCAGCCAAAAGGGTTCTTCGATATATCCAAGGAACAAAAGATTTTGGTCTTCTTTACAAAAAGACTAAAAATTTTGTACTTAGTGGATTTTCAGATGTCGACTTTGCTGGCAGTATTGATGATAGGGCATCAACCTCAGGTTACTTAATGAACACGGGATCAGCTGTATTTTCCTGGAGTTGCAAGAAGAAAACTACAGTGGCCACTTCTTCAGCAAAATCAGAGTACATTTTAGCATGGGAAGCAGCATGTGAGATTGTTTGGTTACGTCGCATTTTACAGGACTTGGGGATTCCTCCAGTAGAAGCTACTTCATTATTCATCGACAATAAATCAACAATAAAGCTTTCCAAGAATCCATTTTTTCATTCAAAGACAAAGCATGTGGACACCAAGTATCATCATATCAGATCTCTCATTGCAAAGGACGTCATCAAGCCAGTGTTTTTCCCTTCAGAAGATCAGACCTCCGACATTTTCACAAAACCTCTTGGAAAAATAAAGTTTACTAAGTTCAGGGATGAACTTGGTATCTGTTGTAATGTATCTTTGGATCATAGGGGGGAATGTTAGATAATCCAAAAATAAATTTTATCATAGGTTATAGTGTTTGAATAAAATAATTATTAATTTAAGATATTAAATTAATAATTATTATTCTAGAATATTTAATAAATCTTTGAGATATTTAGAAATAGAAATTTGTTATTAAAAATTAGGACTCTAGAAAAGAGTCATTTCCTAGGCTCTAAGTTAGGAGTGAAGTTAGTAGAGTGGTTAGAAGCTCATTTATTATAAATGGACACTTGTTTATTTTCCAAGTGATCCATAACTAGATAAAGTTAGAACATAGAGCTTATAAATAGGTTAGTTTCCTATTTTCATTGAAGTGTGTAATGAAAGAATGTGAGAGTGTGAGTTTACGTGTGTAAACTCCTGTAATTTTCTATGTAATATTTTTTCTTGATCAATAAATTTGTGTCTGAGGACACTTCTGCATTTTCAATCGTATCTAGGGGGCATTCTTTATGATTGTGCTTTTGTCTGCAACGGGGGCAGAAAATAGCCAAATTATGTTCTGTTATAGCATGCTTTTTATTAGCTTTCATGACATCCAATTGTGTCGCTAGGGTCCCAAGGATATCAGTCTTGAAATCCTCCAGCAGATTGCTGATTAAATTTCGTGTAATGTTTCCTCCTAAGGCTTTGTTGTCTCCGAGGCTTGCATCACGTCCGACTAGTTTCGGCCTTGTACTGCCCCTGGAACACTTAATGCACAATTCTATAATATTGTTATAGCTTTCTTGATAAATTTCACCTTTACCAATTATATTTAATGTCTCTACCCATTGGTCTTTCATACCTCTAATCAGCGTGGGTTTTAGAGCATTATCATGCAGATTTTTGTAAGGATATATTTGCAGATTATATTGAAAACGTTCTACATATTCTTCCAAATTCTTGCTAGGCTTAGCTACCATTTGAAAATTTTCATCTTTTAATTCTCTCGTTCGGAAATCATCTTGATATTTTTTAAGGAAATATGTTTTTATTTGGTCCCAGTCATTGATGGTACCTCCACCAAGTCCCATAAACCAACGCAGTGCTGCTCCCTTCACAGTAGAGGGGAATAGATTTAGCTTCTGGGGGTCAGTAGTGTAATCATAACCCCTACATAAAAGATCAAACTCGAAAATGAATGCATCAGGATCTTCTAAAGTTAGCCCATGAAAGGTAGGAATATTCTGTAATGGGATAGCCTTCATGGGGGCATTGACAGTTGTGTCAAAAATAGGGTATTGCAATGTAGAAGTTTGAGGTTGTTGGTTATTAGCCATTTGGTCAAAAATATGCCAGTATTCTTCAGGGATCTCCGGAGCTGAAGAGTTATTCCTAGAATGTCTACAAGAGGCTGTAATAGTTCTAACAGCATTACCTTCATCTGGAATACTAGGTGTCCTCTGTTCAGTCATTACTTTAGGAGATCTAGGTTCTGATAATTTAATTTCAAAACTGCCTGTTTCTCCTTCTCCTTCACAGAGGTTGCAAGAATTTTCTTCTTGTGAAGGGCGAGTTTGTGAATTCTCAGTATCTTGAAAACTCTGTTCAATCCCTTCAATCTTACTGTGAATCTCAGCGTTAGCTACAGATGGTGGCCCTGCAACTTGAAGGAATTCAATAGGATGTCTGGCAACAACAATTTGTGGTCCTACAGATGACTGAGACTTATCTTTTCTTAAGATTTCGTTGATAAAATTTGATTGGCCAAGGGTCACCGGTCCCTTAGGTTTTTCAGGTTTAGAAGGAGGAATTTTGTCTTTTTCAAGTCTTTCCCTCTTATTCATCCATGCATAAATACAAACATTCATCCCTACCTTAAATTCTCACGCAATTCTGCTAGAAAGCGAGCGGATGAGCAAGCATTTTAGTCGTTCTTTACGCAGGTTCTTACCTTCCGTTTTTAATACCCAGTTCTCCCTCAGCAGAAAAAAACATCAATCATACATTACTCAGAGTAGCAACACACTCCCTGACAACGGCGCCAAAATGTTGGGTGCTAACAGGTGTCTTTAAAAACTCCTAATTGCCTCACATTAATTATCAACCAGGGTAAGTCTTTTCATCTCAAGTGTGTACACAGTATGTGCAAGCTATTCATACAAAGAGTAATGCTAAAGCCAATCGTTTTAATATAGATGCAATCATAAATCTGAAGCTTAAAATAAAATGATTCTTAATTCAACCAATTCAAATGAAAATCAACCGAGAGCACTGAAGAATTAACCGAGCTCTTTCAGCTGGATCTAAACTATCAGACAAAAGGAAAGTAGTGGAAATAATAGTTTATGCTTGGAGTAATCAAAGCCAATTATTTTAACAAGAAACTAATAAATTGGTCATGCACACTCAAGGGAATAAATACAGAAACCAAAACTATCAAAATTAATTCACTGTAAAGCAGAAAAGCATAATATACTTGCAGTAAAAGGAAAATTATAGCACAAATAATAGCTGCGAGATTCACCAGAGACTGGGCCCTTAGCCGCCAGCAAACACTGTTTAGTTACTCCAGAACAATCGAATGAACAATAACGCAAATTATATATTAATCAACGCAATCATTACAATACAATTGTGTCTTTCAGAACTACGTTCTTTTCATTATCAAATGATACATAAATGAAAGAGACATGATACAATATGTGATAAGATTTTATTTACATTCTCGGCTTTCTCCTATGTCATCATGTCCGTCTTCGTATTCTTCTCATTCCTTTGTAGCTAAAGGAGTAGGTAAATGTGATCCCTCGAGTTCAAGGGATCTTGACGGATTCATAACAGATTACTATCTTCGAATAGTTGGTCATTCTCACTAATTCGTCTTCTGATTTAACCGCCTTTAACGTGCCCTTTTCCCTTGGTTAGATCCTGCTACTCCTTTTTGGGAACAATTATTGTTTTATCTGTTATTTTCATCATAAAAGCAATGGGAATTAGTTTGGATGGTTAAACTAATTCATTCATTCTTTTATCAAAATCCATTCATGATATTATTATATTATGACACAAAAATGGACAAAGAAGAGGAAAAATGACAGTATTTGAGAGTAAATACAAACCTATTGCAAGGCTCAAAGCGATATCGCAAAATCGCATATCGCATAAACAAAAAGTAATGTGCTTCATAAAGACAGGTTCACAAGGGACGATGCGATGGATTTGACAGGTTTAAATAAAGGTTTTAATGTGAAAATAAATAGTGTCTGAAAATATTAAGTATGTTTTATCATCCCAATGCAAACAATTATTGATTTGTTACGATTAATAAATGATATAGCTGCTTCCCATATATTTTCTTTTCAAATTGGTCATTTCAAATATATATTTCATCATTTGATCATTACTCTATCTTTAATAGGGATTTTCCTTCAAGATATGTCCTTCCAAAAAGTAATGCAGAAACACAGCAAACAGACTATTGTAGAATTGGAATACATAGAAATGTCGCCCATAGTCTTAGATATTGTCTACACTACATATGGAGGTGCTACAAAGTGGCAAGCTATCTATACTATCCTCGAAGACGAAGAACCTAAAGTAGTGGAGGTCAAGGCAATTGTTGATGATGCAAGACCCTCATATTTACAGTTTAAAGATATTGTGTGCTCCCTCCTTCATAGGATAGAAGCAAGGGCCAGTCTTTTACCATATACCGACATGATAAAGTGGGGGCTTGAGAATTCAACAATTAAGGACAAACAATTAAGAACCGTTAAGAATGAGATCTTAGGTTATTTCAGAGCTGAAGATTTGAAAGTCATGTACAAGCTACCCGACCATCAAGACATCTATGATAATGTATTTATGGAGAAATTTTCAAAGAATAATGAATACCCTTTCAAAACAATTCAAGGTTGGAGAAAATTGGATAACAAGTTTAAACATGAGAAATCAGTTATGTATCCTATCACTTCACTTGAAAACCCCTACAATTTCGCAGCAGCGATGCTATGTAGATTATATGGTCTCCCTGATAATACCAAGTTCTCTATAAATTGGCTTCCCCTGATTGACTCCTGTGTTAATTCCCAAATCATGAATTGGGCAACCATTATTTCTGAAAATCTAACTAAAGCGATTAATGAATATCGCCAGACAAGAGCTTCTTCCTCCAAACCCGTCCCCTAATTTTTCACGAGTGCATATGTTTTTGATGCCATCTATTTTTCTACCAGTTTTCCAATTATGGGTTGGAAATGGACTCCCGAGGAGCCTAACCCTATTCATTTAAGTCATAAAGAGATATAGGAACATAATTATGTACCACATTTCCACAGGCTATGTTATGGAGTTTTATTACCATTACATCAATTAATGTTTGATAGAGTGAGCCCTAGGTTCACCAAGGAAGCCATTACAGACCTTCAAATGATAGGGAGATGTTTTATTGAAGAATCATTTTCATACATCAGAATATTTGGAAGCTCCGCTCCTCCACATGTTCTTCCTTTGTATGTTTTAGATAAATTAATGGCGAGAGAAGTGGCTTACCAAACTGTTGGTAATGGACTCACTAAATCTTTGAAAGATAGTAAAAAAATCTTTATGGCCAAGTTTTCCAATTCAGTGTGGTACATTCTCCCTCAGCAATTTCAATCATGCATTGAAAGAATGTTAGAAGATTGAGATTTTGAAACTCCCCGTTTTACCCTCAAGGCAATTCGACCCAGAAAATATTGCTAACAAATTTACTTAGTCAGTCAAAATCAAACCTATCATACACACCGATGATAGATTTGAAGACATTTTGAAATCTATTGGAACTTTTGAAGAAGTCCAAAATTTTGTCAAATTGAACCTAAATCTAGAGGAATTATAGAGATTCAATGAGTACAGAGAACAAAGACTCAAACGTATCCCTCAAAATGTCTTGATTACTAGTTATATGACTGAAGCAAGCAAAGAAGTTAGAATAGAACAATTAGATTCACAAAATCAAAGTGAACTAGATAAATTCTAGACTTCAGTTAACAATACATTAATAAATTCCCCAAAGGTATCATATTCACAAAAAATACAGAATTTCAAACTCCACAGGGACAAATATTTTCAACAAAAGAAATAATTGAAAGTCCTGGGTTAACTTCCCAAGATACAAAAGTCATTCTGGCGTTTCCTGTTGATGAAATTGTTCTGAAGGTGACTAATATCCCTCCATTGGATGTATTCTACAGCCCTCTTCATAAATATGCAGTCAGGAAGCAAAGAAAAAGAAGAAGAATTGAAACACCCCCAAGTAAAGAGGTCATGGAAGTTGTATGGAAAGACACTCCATCAAACCCAATTGAAAACCTAACTCAGCTATCACAATTTTCTGGAGCATATACTACTGCAACAATGGATAAGGCAGCCAAAGTATCCATTTTGGTTCGGGAAAAGGATGATAAAATCATGCAGCTACAGCAGCAACTGGATGAAGAAAGGAATAGTCTAAGTCAAAAGGTCAAGCAGCAACTCTTCAAATTTCAGCAAGATATGGAAGTGCTTAAGCTAAGTCATGAAAATGACTTATCCAGCAAGGACACACTAATTAGATAATTGAGAGAAGATCTTACAAAATATGAAGGCATTCCTACTACAGAGGAATTTATAAAAGAAGCATTGGAATTAAATGCCTTACTCTAAAAACAACAAAACTTGTTTGTCTTACAAATGTCAAACATAATCCCACATTTTGAAATTAGTGAACAATTTACTAATACAGTCATTGACCAGAGAATTGAGTTTAATGAACTCAATACCAAAATTTCTGATTATATTGAATGGCAGGATTCAGAGGAAGGGAGAAATTCAAGTCTCCCAAAGATCAAAGAAATTTTTGAGATATTCTCTTTACTGATTAGGATGCACAGGTAAAACAGGTAGAATTGGCAATGGCCAGAGCAACAGGTATATCAAAGAGTATGTTCAAAATGATTAACCACATGTTTCATACCTCTGGTTTAATTAAAGAAGGAAATCACAAATCGATTCCTAATCTTATAAATTTAGAGAAAAGTTGGAAAAACACAGGTCAAATATGAGAAGAAACACTTGCACAGCTGAAAAAGACTGATTGGGAAGCATATTGGCAGCGACTAGTTAAGCCTCATAGTCAAATAATGACATTGAAGTGTTCTCTAGATTCCATACAGAAAATGTAGCCACTTTTACTTGATGTTATATTTACTGGACAGATGAAGACACAGTTCGAGAAGCCTCCACAAGTTCAACCAATGTTCAATATTTGTGAGCAGAAAAGCAGAGCTAGCAGTAACCTATCATCGGGCAAGATCATGAGTTAGTTTATTTTTAATAATTTCAATTTTAGAAATTAGATACTAGGAATGAGGAAAGTTGCTTGAAACCACCTCATAAGATATTTTGTATAATCTATTTTTTAAGTAGTTAATGTAGTATTTAAACCCTACTCATTCATTTAGAGAAGGGTCCAGAATTTTTATTAAGAACATTTACAAAGAATTATTTACTGTAAGGTTTTGGATGCTTTGATAATGATAATGGAACACGGTCTTTTCAATTATATATCATTTTGTTGATCACTGTTGATGCACTTTTGTATTCTCTGAATGACTTATTGATAGAAGAATCGATTGTGGCCTATGATCGATGATCAGATGAACAGGACAACAAACATCTGGTACTATTATCATGTATGCTAAAATATGTTTGAAACATTAGTGATAAATCTAGCTTTCATGAATTATATATGAGATCAATTATTTCTATTTGAAGTATCAGTTGCACTATTGTACGATATAAGAATAGAATTTGATTGTTTTATATATGATCATCATAATATATGCGATATGTTTCACATCTTCTTCTGATTAACTCTTTTTCAAAAGAATTATCTTACAAAATTATTAATTCTATTAAGTTTGTGACTGATCTAAATCATCACAGGCTGAATAAATATCATTTTAGATTGCATAAAATCAGTATTATCCCAGGTTAGATTAGATCAGATTTAATTCAGGGTTTTGCATTTTAGAATAAATTTGTTTTAGTTTTTAGTTATTATTCATGAAAATCATTTGAGAGAAACCCAACAATCATATAAAACCCAAATCTGGGAAATGGGTCCCATTATCCCCAGTCGGAGCCACTATCCCAAACAGAAAATGAACTGCTTTAAGGTCCGGACTGGGTGGTTATCCCCCTTGTTGTTGCCACATATTTCTGAGGCCTCAACATTTTTGGCACTAGAAGGAGGGCCTGACTATGAATGGCATACAAATATAAACCTCAAACTAGAATCCCTCATAAGAGTCGATATCCCTAAAATCATCCTACATCTTCCCTATCAAACAATAAATCACCAACTCAGAAATCGGAAATTGTAGAAACCTTCCCCTCATCTCCTAAAATATTCCAACAATCATCTGCTTCAGAATATACTCTTGATTCTCTCGAAGTACAGTCTTTAATTCAGAAATTAGAAGGAATATCTATTTTTGTTGAAAAGCCTGTTAATCCTGAATCTTCTGAAGAAAACGTTACTTCCCTATTTAAAGAAACTGGCATATTAACCTGATCCAAAATTGAGAAACTTAGAATTCCTCCTTTTGAGTTTCCAATAGAATCGCATCACAAAAAATTTTCTATACTCAAATCTAAGTCAGATACAAGTGAATTCACGTCAACTTTCCCTTCAATTACTTCCTCACATCCTCTTGCTCAATCTACATCTTCCTATTATTCCATTTCTTCTACTCAAACAATCAGTACTATCATAAATAGTATTGTTCCAGTTGTAAGTTCTACATCCATTCCCCCTACTTCTAGATCTACTTCTATATCTTCTCAAACTTCAAATACAATTATGGCTAATCGGCCTTGGACCA
This sequence comes from Pinus albicaulis, assembly GCA_034641835.2. NCBI lineage: Eukaryota > Viridiplantae > Streptophyta > Pinopsida > Pinales > Pinaceae > Pinus > Pinus albicaulis. The sequence goes on from CM076578.1 coordinate 785,592,051, forward strand.
ATCCTGATGTTGTATTAATTTCAAATCCAAATCCCCTTCCAAATCATCCAGAAAAATGGCTACCTAAATATAATTCAGATGATGATCTTCCTATTGAAGAACATATCAATAATTTTATGTTAGCCATGAATCTTAATGGAGTTGCTCATGAAGATATTGTAGTAATATTGTTTCCTTATACTTTACAAGGATCTGCAGGATCCTGGTACTTTCCACTTCCAGCAGTATCTATTGCAGATTGAGAAAATTTTGAACAAGTTTTTCTTGCAAAATTTGGAGATGATAGAACTGTTGCATCTTTAAACAATGCTCTTTCCAATCTAAAAATAAATTCAGGTGAAAGGATCAAAGATTTAAACTCCATATTTAATAAGTTATTAAACAAAATCCCAACCGCTTCAAAACCTGTTGTTGATGTACAAATAGAGTGGTATATTTCTTCTTTGCCTTCTAATATAGTTATTTTTGTAGATAGAGTTGGTAAAGCTACCCTTTTAGAAAACATGAAATAAGCTCTCGCTGTAGAGAAAATAATATTAGCCTTGGAAAAACGATTAGAGATAAAATATAGGAAATCAAAGAAAGTGACATTTAGTCAAGATTCCAAAAATAAAGTCTCAAAAGATCCATTCGATCTTGAAGGTCTTCAAAAAGTGTTAAAGACTATGTCAAATGACATGATTGAGATAAAGAAACAAGTTGATGAAACATCAGTGCCTAAGAAATCATATTGCCCATTTAAGAAAAATCCTTCTTCAACATCTCAGCTTCCAAATGTGATTTCAAATGCTAAATCCGATCAAGATACTGAAGATCCCTCACCATCTGAACAGGAGCCATATTCTGAACAAGAAGTTGAACTTAACTGGTTATGGGATTTTATTCTCCCCACAGAAGAAGAAAGAGAAGCTATGTCTGTGTCTACAAGAAATAAATCTTCTTATAATTCAACTCTATCAATCAAAAACAGAAATCTCTCCCCACAAAGGAGAAATAAATAGCCAAAAAATCTAAAACTATTCAGACAGATCCTATTTGACTAGATCCTCTTACAACTTCCAAAACTTTAGTAGTTTTAGATATAGTGGAATACAATATAGTTGAAGATATGAAAAAGACTAAAGCAAACATTTCATTACATGAAATTACCAAACTCAAACAACAGAAGAAAATTTTACTTAGAGAACTCAAGGAAATCCCTATAGATCCTATACAACCACCGGTTATAGCCCAATATTCTAAAGATATGGGAAAACCTCTGCCATCTTCAAACAAAGTAAATCTCGATGATCTTGTTTTAACCGGTGATAGATCTATTTCTCACACTCCTCCTTTACTTCTGACTTATGATATTTTCAAAAAAAATGTTCATAATTGTCTTATTGATTCAGGAGCCTCTTCAAACATCATGCCAAAAACAATATGTACAAAACTAAATGTCACTCCTCAAAAATATGGTGTACATATAGTTCAATTAGATAGAACAAAAGTCGAGGTCATTGGAGAAATGTTATCAGTATCCATTAGATTATCATCCAATCCAAAGGTATTGCAAGTAATTGCTATTTTAGTTGCAAACATCCCTGAATTTTATGGTCTCATTTTAAGCAGGGATTGATCTGAAAAGTTACATGGATATTTTGCTACCGATTGGTCACACATGTGGTTTCCATATAATGGTAAACCAATCAAATCAGAGTTGATCATGAGAAATTTATGAAGCACACAGTCACTGAACTTGAAGAAACAAATGAACCTATAGTTTTCACTAATAATATTAATGGAAATTACTCAGCTGAATCGTTTCTTGGATCATTCAATGCTCAGATTTCACCTTTTTTCAATAAATACTGCTATTTCTCCAATTGAAAACTTTTCTCAAACAGAAACTTCTAGATGTATTAATCTTAGCAATAAAATTTCAAAAAATTCTTTATTTTGGACTTTAGACTTTGATGGTTCAAAATCAGAAGATGGTGCAAGAGCAGGTTTCGTTTTAATCAATCCTCAAGGAGAGAAAACAATGCTAGCTTGCAGAATTGAATTTCAATGCACAAATAATACCGCTGAATATGAAGCATTGATACAAGGTCTGTACAAAGCTATTAGTTTAAATGTTAAATATTTGCAGGTATATGGAGATTCTGAGATAATTGTTAGACAAGTCAGAAACACAATTCATTGTATTTCTAGACATTTGAAACACTATCAAGCTTTAGCTTAAAGCCTTACATCCCATTTTTTTGCATTCAATATCTCCACGGTTCCTAGATTACAAAATGCAAGTGCTGATTTACTTGCTAATGTAGCATCTAAGCTTATACCATTTGAATAATTTAGCCCAGATAGATTTTCAATTGAATTAATTTTTAGGCCTTCCATTCTTGACAACGTAACAAATTGGAGTGTATTTAACAATGATGCAGATATAGTATACTTTCCTACATGAGATAAATCTTATGAAGGTCAAATTATAGATGAACATGAACATGATTTACAAATTGAAGATAAACAAAATAATCCAATTCCAAAATATGTAGTCAAAATGGAAGATCTCTATGATTTGAAAGATAGGTTTAAGAAGATTACCAATTCAAAAACTCAAAGTTCTACTTTAAAATTTGAATTGATTAATCTTGGTACATCAGAAAAACCTCAAAACATTAACCTAGGTCTTGGTTTAAAACCTGAAGAAAGGATGCCATTCATTAAGTTGCTGAAAACATATAAAAATATCTTTGCATGGGATTATTCGGATCTCAAAACCTATGATACTTCTATAATTCAGCATACTATACCTATGATCTCAGATGACAAACCTATGTAGAAAAAACTTAGAAACATCCACCCAAACTTAGAAAGTCAAATTAAATCTGAATTAAATAAAATTATCAAAGCCAAAGTTATTTTTCCTGTTAGACATTCGAAATGGGTGTCAAAAATGGTCCCATTTAGAAAGAAGAATGGAGACATTAGGATTTGCATAGACTTTAGGAATTTGAATAAAACTTGCCAAAAGCATAATTTTCCCTTGCCTACCATGGAACATATATTACAGTTAGTTGCAGGATCTGAATTGATGTCTTTTCTTGATGGATTTTCAAGATACAATCAGATTATGGTACATCCGGATGATATATTAAAGATAACATTCAGAACAAAGTGGAGAACATACGCATACCAAAAAATGCCATTTGGGTTGATTAATGCTAGTGCTATATTTCAACGTGCCATGGATATAGCTTTCAGAGGAAAAATCAATAGCTCAGTTGTTATATACTTAGATGACATTACTGTTTACTCTAAGCATAGAAACAATCATGTTAATCACCTAAAACATATTTTTGAAAGATGTAGAAAATTCGGCATTTCCTTGAATCCTAAAAAATGTTATTTTTCCTTATCAGAAGGTAAATTATTAGGGTTCATTGTCTCCAAAAAAGGAATCCATATTGACCCTAATAGGATTCAGGAAATCAAAAACATTCCTCTACCACACAATAAAAAAAACTAAGCAATCATTTTTAGGAAAAATTGATTTTGTAAAACGATTTGTTCCTGATTTTCCCCAAATCATCTTACCCTTGAAAACAATGATCAAGAAAAATTCAATTTTTAAATGGGGAAAAGATGAGAGAAATTATTTTGAGTTGATTAAGAAATCTATCATTGAAGCTCCTTCTTTCACAATTCTTAAGCCATTTGTATTATACACATTCCCTTCTGATACATCATACGCAACAGTTTTGACATAGTTAAATGATCAAAACATTGAAGCATCAATTTCATTTTTTAGTTATAACCTTCAAGGTGTTGAGTTAAATTATTCAGTTGTGGAAAAACAAGCTTATGTTGTGTTTAAAGCTTTGAAACATTTTAGACCTTTTCTTCTAAAAACACATACTAAAATAATAGTACCTTACTCAGCAGTAAGGCAATTATTAATCCAACGAGAAGTAGGAGAGAAGAGAGCAAATTGGGTTACTGCACTTCAAGAATATGATGTAGAGATACATCCTGCTAAAATTGTTAAAGGTCAAGGCCTTTGCAGGATGTTAACTAGGGCATCTCATTTACCAATAGAAGAAGATCAATAAAATGAAATACAACTGTCCGAGGTAAGCCTAAACGATTCTCAGTCACAATATGCTAATTTGAAATTTTTCTTAAAAAATGGATATGATCCATTATATCTCAATTATACAACAAAGTGTTATCTGAGGCTTAAAGAAAATCAATATCAACTTATAGATGATGTGATATTTAGGAAGAATTATGATTTTGTATTATTGAGATGTTTATAGAACACTGAAGCTGAAAAATTAATGCAGGAATTACATGGTGGACCAGCTAGAGGTCATTTCGGAGGAAACACCACTGCTCCTAAAATACTGCATGCCAGTTACTATTGGCCAACTCTATTTAAAGATGCACATGAATACGCGAGAAAATGAAAATTATGTCAAACGGCAGCAGGAAGAGAGAGGAAAGTGGAATTTCCACTACAACTAGTAAATATCCAACATCCATTTGAACATTGGGGGTTAGATATCATAGGTGAAATAACTCCAAACTCTTCTAAACAGCATAAGTATATTCTAACTCCAACAGATTATTTCACAAAATGGGTACAAGCTATCCCATTAAAGGTGGTTAATACACAAAGTATTACAGATTTTATTTATTAGTTCATAATCACCAGGTTTGGCCTCCCATCATCTTTGATATTTGACAATGCATCTTACTTTTCTGGAAACGCTATGATAGAATTCGTTTTGAAAAGAAGTTTTAAATTAAAGTACTCAACTAAATATTATCCATAGGGTAATGGATTAGTTGAATCTACAAATAAAAACCTTATTAGAATCATAAAACGAACTATAGAAAAAAATAATAAAAATTGGCACAAAGCACTATTATTCGCTCTTTGGGCAGATAGAATCACCCAGAAAACTTCAATAGGTACTTCTCCATTTGTGTTAGTTTATGAGAAAGAAGCAGTTCTACCCACAAATATAACAATACCATCATTTGCTTTAGTGCAGTTTATTGATGAAAATCCTTCTTCTTCCCTTCAACTTAGACAAGATCAAATTATTAAAATGGAAGAACAGGGAGAAAAAGAAAAAGTTATACATGTTCATCATCAACAAATAGTGAAAGCCTCATTTGACACAACATCTACCAGTTCAAAATCTTTTGAGATTGGAGACCTTGTTTTGAAATGGGATAAGGCACATGAGGAAAAAGGTAAGCATACCAAATTTCAAAGATTATGGCTTTGTCCATTTCAAATCATAGAAAAAATAGGCTTATCTACATTTTTGTTACAATATTTATTAGGTAAGAAAGATTCCTTACCGGTGAATGGTCAAATTCTTAAAAAAAAAAATCTTATAAAATCAAGTATTAAATTTTATTTTGCTTTAGGAAAATAAAAGTTGAAAATAGCATCATTTTTTGTTGATTCAAATTTTCAAAATTTCTGATAAATCATTTTTATTTTTCGCTTCTATAAATAAGTAAAGTAAAAAGATGATTATAACTATGTGAATTGAATAAACTTTATATTTTTGAAATAATTTGAAATTTTCTAAAGGCATTTACTTTCCAAAAAGACTCTTGATGTCATAAAATATAGATGTTATGTATCATCCAAAAAAGGAAACTTTTAACTTAGCAAGGATTCTCTTCGAAAAGGTATCTACCAACTCTATAATTATCATCCATAACTCTTAAACGAGCTAATGATTCATCCCATCTGATAAAATTTCTTCTTCAAAGTATAACTCAAAAAAGAAAAAGAAATATATACGATATATAAATTCAAAAGAAAATAAGTCTCATCACGAGCTTGTTTATCATGATCATAGAGAAATAATCTAGACTAATATTACCAATACTGCATACCACAACAGGGTAATAGCTAAATGATTATAAAAAATCAAAAGACAAAGGGTCTCATTACAAGCCAGCTTCTTCAGTGTAAATTACTATCAGTGAATGACATTGTCACTATCAGGCCATGGGTGAAAACATGAAGTTGGGAAACACTTTTTGCCCTTTTTTTACATTGAAAATTGTAATTTTCTATGTTTTTTCAACTTCAACTCCACTAAACTCATATTTTCAATGCAAATTACGCTTTGACATAAAAAAAAAGATTTGTAGAGAATTGTCTTACCTCCATACTCATATTTAAAAAAAAAATATTGACATATAGAGGGGTAAATTTGTTGTTTACTAACTGCATATACTTGAAATTTTCAGGCAAACATAATTAGCCACTTTTTTAACCCTAACTTTTTTTAGGGATGGTTATTCATTTTTTGGAAATAAACCATATCATTGTAATATCCATAGACTGCACTACTGCAATGACTATTTTTTGGTAATTTTCAGATTAAATCACAATTTGTTTATTATTTTTTGAAATGGACGAAGACAAACAAACGATGATGTTTCAATACATTCTATGAGCCCTACATTTTCTTTTCAATGTGATCGTCATTAAGAAAAATGAGAATACCCTTTTTAAGAAGACAGGGAGAGGAATTAAAATATGATTTTTCTGATTTTTTTGGTGTTACCATTTTAAAGTTAGTGAATTTTCATTCACTACAATTTTCAGAATAATGAAATTCCACAATGACACAGTTTAGTATAAAATTAATAACAAATTTATTTTTTAATGAAACTCCACAAATATTACATCATTAGAAACTAGATTCAGAGGTGAATCTAATGGTACCAGGTCTGAAAGATAACATTTTGTTTTTGTAGGTGTTCCGCCCCTCCAAAGCTGCAGGTTCTTGAAAACTGCAGAATTTTCTAGGTTTTTCGTTGACCAAAAACTCTTAGGTGAGATAATTTCTTGGATGAGACATTTAATAAACTCTCGGGTGAGAAATTTTAAAATCTCGACTGAGAATTTAAACCACCACAGGTTAAATTTAACTGTGCGGGTAAACTCTCGCCCAAAAGTTTTACAAACTCTCAGCCGAGAGTTTGCATCTGAGAAATACACCCGACGCAAATGACAAGTCACTCTTGCATAGAGGGAATTATATTTTAAAATAAAGCCACTGGAAGATGCAGTTCCTATGAAAACGGTGATTGCAAGGTAGTTGATTTGCAATTCCAGTGGAGATCATATCATGACAAATGGCACATAATGATCTATCACCGTCACCTTCATGATCAGCAGTGCACACAGATTTGACTGGAATGGTAACTGTTGGGTAAGACTCAACAACCACCATAGCAACAGCTATGGGATAACTCTCATGGCGAGAAATGTATTTCTCTCACAAATTTGTACGAAGATCAAAACGGTCACCTCTCAATGTGTATTACAATTTTCTTCCAAGAGTTGCATTACGCGATGACAATATGCAAAATTTTCGCTCCATACAATTTGTTGGCTCCACACCTTTCCATCTAGGCGGCTCCAATCTATGATAGTTCGCAACAAAACAACATTCGCGTTGACAACCATTGCAAACTTGATATTCCTCGGGCCACTGTAGTTCACACGACGTCATTCAAACCTGGCTTTTTGTCCAATGTCATCTAATTGACGTACAGACACATTATTCCAAACGTTCTCCAATTTCCACTCGTATATGTTCTCTGTTTCAATCCTTGTAAACACCATGCTAGAGACCAAATGTCGTTGAACCGCACATTCGTTTTCCATAGATGTCGATTGATCATCTGAAATATCATCAGTTTCACTTGTTTCAGTGGAATCCACGTATCTTTTCCATATTCGTCTATTTCGATAGATGTCTACCCCTCGTTTTACTGGAAGGAAAAATTGCTCGTTGAAATTAACCTTAGAGTTTCAGCATTAACCGTGCTTTCAAGTGCCATAGAAGTAGGTATTGGTCATCGTAAGGGGACCAAACTTCAATTTTCTGAGTGGAGGAAGTTCCCCACATACCCCATTCCTTTTACATATTCTCTGACATATTTATTTTAATAATTTTTTATTTTAAAAAATAAATTATTTTCCTTTTAAAATAGAACACGAGAAATGTGTATTATTTTAAAAAATAAAGTATTTTCATTTTAAAGGGAGAAAATGAGCTGTGTGTTAAAACCTTCTACTTTTATGCGATGATGAAATAATGCATTTGAAACAACGATCCATCCATATGAAATGAATGATCCATCACTGGTAATGAAATGATCCATCTAAAACCCTCGTTGTTCACTCCCAACCAAGTACTTACATAGTACTAAAATCATATAAATATATTTCAATACATTTAGGCATTGTTTAACCAATTTTTTTTATGAGTTTTTGGTAGGAATATTTTTCAATGTATATATAAATTTAGCTTTTTAAAAGAAAATTTCTAATATTATACAAAATTTAAAACTATAATAAAGTTATAAATTTTGTATAAATTATGATTCTTAAAATGCCGATAACCAAGTGTTGTCGAATCACACATTCGTTTTCCATAGATGTCGATTGATCATATGAAATATCATCAATTTCACTTGTTTTAATGGAATCCACGTATATTTTCCATACCGTCCCTCCATTTTTCCTGTTCCCATTCATGTGAACATTAATTCTCTCAAATATTTCTATCACACAAGTGGTATAATCAGTTTTGCTTCCATTTCTTGATTCCTCCATCTCGTCGGTTTCAGAAAGATATGTCGGAGAATATTATGTACGTACCGCGAAGAAACTATGAATATGATAGCGTGATCACATGAATTTTATCCTATCCCTCCCATAAGGATTTATAGTTTAAAACAACTCTAGGCCAAGAGTTTTAAAACTCTCGTCTGAGAGTTGTATAAATCATTAAACCCGAGAGTTTATGTCAATAAAACTCTCGGACGAGAAAATACTTAACTCTCATCCGAGAGTAGTTTAACTACGTTCAAGTCCAATCTAACTCTCAGGCGAAAAATTAAAAATATCTCAGAGGAGAGTTCTAAAAACTCTCGGTTGAGAAATTGAGTTGACTATTTTCTCAAATGAGAAATTAAAGCTTTCACCCAAATTTTGGCCATCTACCAAAAAGTGTTTCCCAACTTTGGGTTTTCACCCTTATGTCAAACTCAATGCCATTTACTGTGTACTACTGGATTTTGACATTCGTGCTTTATCCAGATCATGTTTTTTTTATATGCATTCTACATCATCGGTCAAGGCATGAATGCTTATAATATATTAAGCCCTAGTTTCTAACTATCCTCTCTTCAATTTCTTTGTAAGGATTGAATACAATATAATTGCATAAATTAAAATTTGGGTAGAGTAATAACTTGGTATTAAAAGACACCATAAGCATTAATTGTTTCAAATTATTATAAATGCATTTTAATATTACTTGATTTTCCATGCTTATGTGGAACATGGTCAAGAGAAGGAACTATAACAACAATGGATTTGCATGAGAGCTTTATATATTTTTTCAAACTTGAAATTTGTGATGCGTTACCAAGTTTCTTCACTATTTTATAGATCATTACATGTAAAACTGACTTTACTCCTTGACTGGCATTGCATTCAACATTGTGCACAAGTATGATTTACATGTATCAATCAAAAGTATGATTTTATCTATATTTGATAATGCAAGTTTAATACCTCATACAATACATAGGAGTGATATGGCTATGAAGTTCAATATGAAATAATATATTGATTGCTACTATTACTATTATATAATGGGTGCTCTTCCAATGGCCATTTATTAGCTATGTGAAGAAGGATTTGTGGAATTTTTATTTACTATAAGATTATGTATAGCTAAGTTGCATACAACTAAGTAGAATTTGGTAGGAAGTTTGGAGTATGTGTAATTCATAATGATCTTGTCTTCTCTTCATTGATGACTTTTCAATGTGTGATTTTTGACCTAAGACATTGCATTATTAATGTGTCAAGGCTCAAAACTCGACCTATATGTCAACTACTTCTTATGATCATTCCTAGGAACATGAATCCTAATTTTTGTAAGTTTAAAATTTATCACAAGTTTTCTCTATTGTGGTCGAATTTGTGGAGGTTATCTCAAAATTTATTTAAGGTACCATGGATCTAAATTTCTTATGAACTTTCAACACTATAACAAACTTTGGTGCAAATTGTTGATCAATTCTCACTTGGTTAGGGTTATAGATGTTAATGAAAATTTTGTGTGCATGCATGAGAGTTGGGTGCAAATGCACAATGTTGTGTAGCATTAGTGCAATAAATATGGGATAGTCCAAAGCATAGTTTTGAAGATTAGTCTAATTTGATTCGTACCTAATCAAATCAGTCAATTTGATTGTTCGTTGAACAGTTAATTGTTGGTTCAATGGACAGAAGATCTTGTAGGCCGAAATACCAAAGGGAAAAATGGAGCCCATCATGGGGTTCTATTTGTAATTCTCTGCCACTGGTACCTTCTATGCTTCATCAAACTCCTCTCCAACCTCAATATTAGTGCTAGTAGTAGCATGAGCAACAACACTATGCTTAGCAGAACTAGAATGTGTTTCCCAAACTACACGAGAGATACTTCCCTCACGAGTCGCCATGTGCGATGCTTGATCTCGGTGGTTCACTTCTTTCAACTCCTGGTTCAACTACCATATCTTCATTGGAACCAACACCTCAAACTCTACTAGACAACGATTCACCATTTTGTACTAGTGATTCACCATTTGTACTGGTGATTCACCATGATTTTACAAGATAATATAATCTCGTGAGAGATTCTCCAAAAAAATTATATATACATATTATATTATTAATAAAATTTCCTTCCATTTTTCCTTTTTATCATGGGGATTTTCCCATTTATTATACATAAAAATTTAGGGGGGTTCTTAAAATTTTCCCTGGTGACAACCACTTCCTTTTCATTTGTCCTTGGTGAAAGGCTGGTTTGTTGAGGAGAGATATCAATGTTCAACTTGGGGTCTAGTATATTCTCCTCTTCTATCTCTCCTTCCTTTTATTCCTTTTTATATTCTTCTTTGATACCCCTTTCTCTAAGGCAGGAGGCAAAGGTATCTCCAGGAGTGATAGCTTGTGTCCCAATGAATTCTTCTATGTCCATTTCTATGAAGGTGGACCAAGATAAAAGGATGTTGAGTCTGTTGAGAGCATCTCCCACTATTAGTTTAATGAGACCATGGTGAGCTAGGTGTTGATACTTTATATCCCTTACCCTTTGGCTCATATCTATGATTTAATGCAGGAGGAAGTATGGGATGTTTAGTCTCTGCTCTAGGAGAAAATCTCCTTTGCATATAAGCTCATGCAATAATGTGAAATGGTATCCATATACCACACTTAGTCTTCCCTCATAGGAAATATTTTCATGATATGGTATGCTACCGCATCCCATGGGTAAGGAAGAATTTCCCTTCTTACTGCATTCTTACCTTCAATGTATTCTTCATTAGGAAAGAAGAAACTCTTCTTATAGGCAGTGATAGAGACTCTATCCTCTCTGTTCCACTTAACTCCTAGAGGTAAGGTTGTGACTCTACTAATGAGCTCAGGGGTTATGGTAATTGCTAGCCCTCTAACCAATGTGGTGGCCTGTTGAGGCCTCATAAATCTATGGCAACAACAAGGGGTATAACCACCCAGTCCGAACCTTAAAGTAGTTCCTTTTTTGTTTGGGATAGTGGCTCCGACTGGGGATAATGGGACCAGTGTCCCAGATTTGGGTTTTATATGATTGTTGGGGTTTCTCTCAAATGATTTGCATGAAGAATAACTAAAAACTAAAACAAATTTATTCTAAAATCTAACTAATTTGATCTAATATAACTCGGGATAATACTAATTTTATGCGATCTAAAATGATATTTATTTAGTCTGTGATGATTTAGATCAATCACAGACTTAATAGAATTAATAATTTTTTAAGATAATTCTTTTGAAAAAGAGTTAATCAAAAGAAGATGTGAAACATATCGCATATATTATGATGATCATATATAAAACAAATCAAATTATATTCTTATATCGTACAATAGTGCAACTGATACTTCAAACAGAAATAATTGATCTCAAATATAATTCATGAAAGCTAGATTTATCACTAATGTTTAAAACAGATTTTAGCATACATGATAATAGTACCAGATGTGTGTTTTCTTGTTCATCTGATCAGCAATAATAGGCCACAATAAATTCTTCTATCAATAAGTCATTCAGAGAATACAAAAGTGCATCAACTGTGATCAACAAAATGATATATAATTGAAAAGATTGTGTTCCATTATTTTATCAAGGCATCCACAAACTTACACTAAAGCATTCTTTGTAAATGTTCTTAATAAAAATTCTGGACCCTTCTCTAAATGCATGAGAAGGGTTTAAATACTACATTAACTACTTTAAAAAATAGATTACACAAAATATCTTATGAGGTGGTTTAAAGCAACTTTCCTCATTCCTAGTATCTAATTTCTAAAATTGAAATTATTAAATAAAAAACTAACTCATGATCATGCCAGATGATAGGTTACTGCCAAATCTGCTTTTCTGCTCACAAATATTGGACATTGGTTGAACTTGTGGAGGCTTCCCGAACTGTGTCTTCATTTTTCCAGTAAATATAGCATCAAGTAAAAGTGGCTGCATTTTCTGTATGGAATCTAGAGAACACTTCAATGTCATTATTTGACTATGAGGCTTAACTAGTCACTGCCAATATGCTTCCCAATCAGTCTTTTTCAGCTGTGCAAGTGCTTCTTCTCGTATTTGACCTGTGTTTTTCCAACTTTTCTCTAAATTTCTAAGATCAGGAATCGATTTGTGATTTCTTTATTTAATTAAACCAAAGGTATGCAACATGTGGTTAATCATTTTGACCATACTCTTCGATATACCTGTTGCTCTGGCTATTTCCAATTCTACCTGTTTTACCTGTGCATCACAATCAGTAAAGAGAATATCTTTAAAATTTTCTTTGATCTTTGGGAGACTTGAATTTCTCCCTTCCTCTGAATCCTGCCATTCAATATAATCAGAAATTTTGGTATTGAGTTCATTAAAATCAATTCTCTGGTCAATGATTGTATTAGTCAATTGTTCACTAATTTCCAGATGTGGGATTATGTTTGACATTTGTAAGACAAACAAGTTTTGTTGTTTTCAGAGTAAGGCATTTAATGCCAATTCTTCTTTTATGAATTCCTCTGCAGTAGGAATGCCTTCATATTTTGTAAGATCTTCTCTCAATTATCTAATCAGTGTGTCCTTGTTGGATAAGTCATTTTCATGACTTATCTTAAGCACTTCCATATCTTGATGAAATTTGAAGAGTTGCTACTCGACCTTTTGATTTAGATTGTTCCTTTCTTCATCTAGTTGTTGTTGTATATGCATGATTTTATCATCCTTTTCCCAAAAAAAAATGGATACTTTGGCTGCCTTATCCATTGTTTCAGTAGTATATGCTCCAGCAAATTGTGATAGCCGAGTTAGGTTTTCAATTAGGTTTGATGGAGTGTCTTTCCATACAAATTCCATGACCTCATTACCTGGGGGTGTTTCAATTCTTCTTCTTTTTCTTTACTTCCTGACTATATCTTTATGAAGAGGGTTGTAGAATACATCCAGTGGAGGGATATCAGTCACCTTCAGAACAATTTCATCAATAGGAAACGCCGGAATGACTTCTGTATCTTGGGAAGTTATCCCAGGACTTTCAATTATTTCTTTTGCTGAAACTATTTGTCCCTGTGGAGTCTGAAATTCTGTATTTTTTTGTGAATATGATACCTTTGGGGAATCTATTAATGTGTTGTTAACTGAAGTCCAGAATTTATCTATTTCACTTTGATTTTGTGAATCTAATTGTTCTATTCTAATTTCTTTGCTTGCTTCAGTGATATAACTAGTAATCAAGACATTTTGAGGGATGTGTTTGAGTCTTTGTTCTCTGTACTCATTGAATCTTTGTAATTCGTTTGGATTTAGGTTCAATTTGACAAAATTTTAGACTTCTTCAAAAGTTCCAACAGATTGCAAAATGTCTTCAAATCTATCATCGATGTGTATGATAGGTTTGATTTTGACTGACTAATTAAATTTGTTAGGAATATTTTCTGGGTCTAATTTCCTTGAGGGTAAAATGGGGAGCTTCAAAGGCTCAATATTCTAATATTCTTTCAATGCATGATTGAAATTTCTGAGGGAGAATGTACCACACTGAATTGGAAAACTTGGCCATAAATATTTTTTACTATCTTTCAAAGATTTAGTGAGTCCATTACCAAAAGTTTGGTAAGCCACTTCTCTCGCCATTAATTTATCTTAAACATACAAAGGAAGAACATGTGGAGGAGAGGAGCTTCCAAATATTCTGATGTATGAAAATGATTCTTCAATAAAAAATCTCCCTATCATTTGAAGGTTTGTAATGGCTTCCTTAGTGAACCTAGGGTTCACTCTATCAAACATTAATTGATGTAATGGTAATACAACTCCATAACATAGCCTGCGGAAATGTGGTACATAATTATGTTCCTATATCTCTTTATGACTCAAATGAATAGGGGTAGGCTCCTCGGGAGTCCATTTCCAACCCATAATTGGAAAACTGGTAGAAAAATATATGGCATCAAAAACATATGCACTCATGAAAAATTGGGGGATGGGTTTGGAGAAAGAAGCTCTTGTCTGGCGATATTCATTAATCGCTTTAGCTAGATTTTCGGAAATAATAGTTGCCCAATTCATGATGTGGGAATTAACATAGGAGTCAATCAAGGGAAGCCAATTTATAGAGAACTTGGTATTATCAGGGAGACCATATAATATACATAGCATCGCTGCTGCAAAATTGTATGGGTTTTCAAGTCAAGCGACAGGATACATAACTGATTTCTCATGTTTAAACTTGTTATCCAATTTTCTCCAACCTTGAATTGTTTTGAAAGGGTCTTCATTATTCTTTGCAAATTTCTCTACAAATATATTATCATAGATGTCTTATTGGTCAAGTAACTTGTACATGACTTTCAAATCTTCAGCTCTGAAAGATCCAACTATCTCATTCTTAACGGTTCTTAATTGTCTATCCTTAATTGTTGAATTCTCAAGCACCCACTTTATCATGTCGGTATATGGTAAAAGACTGGCCCTTGCTTCTATCCTAGGAAGGAGGGAGCATGCAATATCTTTAAACTGTAAATCTGAGGGTCTTTCATCATCAACAGTTGCCTTGACCTCCACTACTTCAGGTTCTTCATCTTCGAGGATAGTATAGATAGCTTACCACTTTGTAGCACCTCCATCTATAGTGCAGACAGTATCTGAGACTATGGGCGACATTTCTGTGTATTCCAATTCTACAATAGTCTGTTTGCCATGTTTCTGCATTACTTTACGGAAGGACATATCTTGAAGGAAAATCCCTATTAAAGACAGAGTAATGATCAAATGATGAAATATATATTTGAAATGACCAATTTGAAAAGAAAAGATTCGGGAAGCAGCTATATCATTTATTAATCGTAACAAATCAATAATTGTTTACATTGGGATGATAAAACATACTTAATATTTTCAGACACTATTTATTTTCACATTAAAACCTTTATTTAAACCTGTCAAATTCATCGCATCGCCCCTTGTGAACCTATATTTATGAAGCGCATTACTTTTTGTTTATGCGATATGCGATTTCGCGATATCACGAAATCGCAAAATCGCAGTATTGGAATATTGCAATACTGGAATTTTGGTAAGAACTGCTTAAAGTTTTAAACGTATATCCGCAATGTGCGATTTATGTTGTCACTTGCGAAATTCAAATCGATGATCACAAAATCAGGATTTCGCTGTTTTGTTGCTTAATTTTCAATGAGAAAAGATTATGCGGGATGCGATTTGCGATAGGGTAATCACAAGGATGTTTTATTAATTTCTTTTTGTTTTTTGTCTTTATTTAATAAAAAACAAAAATGTTTTTTGGAGTTTGATTTTTTATCTAAAATGAAAAAATACATTTCTAAGAAGGGTCCCTATTTTTATTATCAAAAGTTTAGACTATTTTGAAAATAAAAATGGGGGGAGTTGTTGCATAGCACAATAATTGGTGATTCACTTAGGAGAACCAGATATCTCTGATTGGTTTATTTTGATATTTCTAAACTTTCAAAACAAGAAAAAGATATAAGAAAAAATAGTATGATTCATGAATTAAACAATGTTTTTTTAGAATATAATCTATTTACCTATCTCATTTCTTCTTAATTAACCCCTTCAGTGATAACACATAGGTATATGTATCAGTCAGTAATCAAATTTAAAAAGATAAAGTAGGTATTCTCTAAAAATTGGTTCCATAGATTTTTACTCATTTATCACAGATAGAGCCACTATTGCTAGCAGGCGTTTATAGCCTCGACAGGGTTATCTTTTAACCAATAATGATTCATCGTCCCATCTGAAATTGATTTCTTATTTCAAAATATAATTTGACATATAATTGAATTTTTTTTTCCCAACACATTTTCAAAATCATTGTCCAGGTTTGGCACAAGATATCGGCTTTTGCTAGTGTTTTATGATAGATTAATGCAACTTAAAAGGTATAATATGTTATAAATTTAATGTATCTAAATTTTACCTGAAGAGATAGTAAAAAAAACATATATTTTACAAGCAATAATTCTGCAAAGAAATCTGAATGTTGAATTAACACACAAGTATGCCTCGAATAAAAGCATCTATAAAACCTTTTTCCTAAAAGAAATTCATGAGTTCGAAATTTTGAATATTTATCCATGATCTTTATATTGTAGGATTATATATATTTTATATACCATATTTCTTAAATTAAATATTAGCTTACCGTATGAATTACAGTGCCTAGATAGAAACAAAGATGGTTTCCAACAAAAATCACCCAAAAATGCAGCAAAATTCAGAGGAGACGCTTATTTCGCTTCTTCGGTGCTAGTATTTTATGACCACCATCATCATCTCTTCCACATGCATCCTCCTGCACCTCAAGAGCTGTAGGTACCACTCTGCCTCTCCAAATAGATCAATGAAGTGAAAATTATAGTTAAAACATTCTATATTTTTACAAAGAGTTACAATGCACATCACAAGAACGACACCAATCCTTCTCCATTAAGAATTTCCATGCTAGTGAAAAATGTCTACATAGGGCATAAAACACTATTATCAAAATTAAATCCTATATAAAGAGGATAAATTCTGAACCCAACTAAAAATTTCCATTTATTGGAACTACCCATCATCAAAAGTAAGTAAAACCAATCTACAAATTTATGATTAACTTACAAGCACGATATGTCACAGAGGAAAATTTTCTTAATAGAAGGTGCCTTTCCACTCGAAGGATCACAAAAAATAAAGTAGAATATGAGACTAAATAATTATTTCAACTGTTTGCCATTGACAAAGATTTTATTTAACTTCCACATTATTGTCTAATAAAGTCTATTATTTAACAACATAGTAGTATTAATATGTAAATATAACATTTTAGAATACTATTCTACTAACATCTAATTCGGTTTCATATTATTATGATATTGTTGAGTCTTAGATCCAGCCAATAATTCGAACCCACCTTCTTGTCTAACTTTTAGGGGATGCCAGCTTTCACAGGAAAAACAGAGTCTTTACAAACAATACTAAAATATCACCGGAATATCACACAAGAGCCTTGACACTTCTATGCATAATCAATAATGTTAAAAGGAATAATCTTTACAATCAAAACCAATTCAGAGCCCTTACATCCCAATCTAATCTTAAAACAATTTCCACAATTTAAAAATATGTGGAGGTTCAATGCCAGTTATAAAACGTGTTTGACTGCAATATTGTTTCCAAATCGAAGTGCCTATCAGATAACCTCTCTCTATATTCCTCTAGTTCCCACAACTTCCTCCACTCCAAATATCCTTCACATATCAATGTGTCATACTATGATTTTATTGGCATAGAATTGGGGTTGTTTTGTAACCAGTCAGCAATAATTGCTACCAAAGCAATACAAGCACTCTCCCCTGAAGCACGTTCACTTCATTGGTCAATTGAAGCAAAAAATACTTCAGTTGATAGCTTCATTTGTCCATCTCTGCTAACCAGTACTTTATGTTCCCAACTACTAATGGTAAATTTGTCATCTCCAAATTCTACCCAGACATGTTCAGATCTACACTGGAATCAATCTCATTGACTTGCAACAGATAAATAGATATTGATATCAATATCTACCAGATATTACAAGAGATAGTTAAACACAAATGAAGCAACAAACAATAGGGTTCTATCAATTTCTAAATTGATGTAGAAGTAAATTCAATACTTGAAAATAATCCATATCTAGAAGAATCGAACTGTAATCAAAAGCATTCAATCCAAACAAAATATCTCAAACACTCATGATTCGTGCCAAACTAAGTAACACACATCCAAACTTGTTTGTAGCACCAAATGAAGCACTCAAAAATGAAAAAAATAGTACAAGCACCCATCAATATTACACCAGTACTTTTCTCTATGGTATGAACAAATTTGACATAGTTATAAGGGAAGAAACATCAAGAGATGAGTTGTATATCACTAGGTAAGGCCACATGGTGAAGCCTAATTAAAAGGAACCCTAGTCACCAATCATCTCCACTGGATCAAAAATAAACATAAATTCATAAAACCAAACAAAATGGTTGATTTGTTTTTACTTAAAAATGCGAAGATCCAAAATTGTAATCACGAGCATTCAGGCCAAACACATTACCATACATGATACACAATCTTTTTTTTAGCACCAAAATAATACAATCGAATATGCCAAAAATAGTACAATTATGCATCAGTATTGCACCAGAACCTTTCCTATATTAAATTTCTGTATTGTGCAGAGTGATATGGTCAAGAGTAGAAAAAACGATAAGAGACAGGAATCTGTAGCATCGCTTGGGGGGTAGCTGTGTAGGAAA
Source organism: Pinus albicaulis (assembly GCA_034641835.2). Lineage (NCBI taxonomy): Eukaryota > Viridiplantae > Streptophyta > Pinopsida > Pinales > Pinaceae > Pinus > Pinus albicaulis. The sequence goes on from CM076578.1 coordinate 785,611,023, forward strand.
GCTTGATTGTCTGCGATCAAAATCAATATTATCTCCACCCTCTTCTCTGCATACCTATTCAACAATGGTATATGGAGGAGCTAGTTTAAACCAAGAAGGAAAGAAACCAAAATTGTCTAAGTAAATTAATTCAAGAGAAGGAATAAATCAAAATAAAACTTATGAAACATGAGAAAAGTATATTAATGTGCATAATTTATGAGCAAAGTGGAGAAAGAAAATGGCTTTTTCTAATACAAGAGTGACATGTACCTACTAATGTGTTAAAAGATAAACTATCTTTTTCAAAATTTTAACATTAGATTTGAAGGAAAATAATAATTATTCCACTAAAACTCAGTCACATGTTTCACCATATGAGAAAGATGTCACCACCTCCGGTCAAAGCTATCAACCATTAATGTCCTTCAATAATTTAAATAATTTCTACTTTAATGCGAGATTGTTCAAGAATATGTCACAAATCTCCTGTAACCATCTTAAATGAGAAGGGCGTAAAAATGTTCTAAATGCATGAATCTCCTTCAACCATTTAATTAATTGTTAGTGCAATGTCACGTATTCCTCATGAATATGTCCAAATATTCTACAACTACTTAATGCATTGTCCATGAAATATCACGTTACTCACGATTATGTCACAATCTACATTATAATGAACTTGCAAAAATTGCCAACAAGCAAGATTACTGGTTGCATCATATAATGAATGTGAAAAAATTACTAACGACCAAAGTCTTGATTGAAAAGATTTAATTCCATTCCATTGATTTTATTTTTGTGATCCTGCATAAATCATGTGAACAATAGAAAGGGATACAAATTTAATTCCATTCCATTGATTTTATTTTGGAGATCCTGCAAAAATCATGTGAACAATAGCAAGGGATATTGGGTTGCTTATAACCCTTATCTCCAAACATTATTAATTCCTTCTCTTGTTTAGAAGAAGAAGATAGGATATTTAAGATTTAGTAAAATGGGCCAAATAAGCAAGGGAACCCACTAAGGGCGCATTAATGTAGGTGGAAGGTTCAGATTATTCATAATTATTTCTCACATCATTAAACCTATCCATGTTTTCTAGGCTTCCCACCAAGATGTTGGGATTGGGTGCATTGTTGTACAGAGATTGGAAGCGTGCTTTGCAGGGAATGGGTTGAGGATGATTGGCCTTGGAGGGCAGAGAAGAGGCTCTGTGATGAACATGTTTTGGATAGAGGGAACCATATCCAACCATGTATGACATCCTCGTAGGATTATCTCCCAGTATGTAATCAACCTTCATCAACACAAAATTCATTTATATCATGCATACATTAGTAACTTTTTGAAATAATAGGAAAATTAAGCATTGGGCTATTATGAATCTATACCTGGAATTTTGCAAGTGCTCTTAGCCTGTGAGGAGTGACTGTCACTGTCCCACCACAAGTTACTACTTGTTTGGAGGAGCTTAATTATTTTGCATATGTCAAGAGCAAGAAGAAAGAAGATGTAACGTATTGCATATTAGTATCCTGCAATGTGTAAAGAAGACCTCCTGCTTACACAACAACATATAGTGTTAAATTTAGAAGAGAGAGAAAGTGTACTATATTTCAATCCCAGTAAAATCTTAGAGATCACTTGGAGTATATTGAGCATGTGAATAGGGTGTTCCAAGCACAAGATAACAAATAAAATTGTCTACATGGCCTTTTTATTCTTGACGAGAGTGCACATTTCATATCAAGAACTCCTGCACACAAACGACATGAATACAATCATTCATTTACATAGAACACCCAGTAGACAATCAAACTACCCAAAAAATTCTCTCTGTAGATAATTACAATAATAAAGATTTATTTGAATATTAAAATCTATTAAGAAATACGTATGTGAATTTAGGAAGGGGTATTCAATGCTTTTTTATTTAAAAATTTTACCTCTTAAAAATAAACACATGCTATTGTACGGATTTTTGAACTTATGGGGATTGTAGATTCTAGGAATATCTAGGAATCTGACTGCCACTAGAAAGGTCAAACAATTGACCCTCTTGTAACCATCAAATTTCAAGTTATTCCGGGAATCTGCAATCAACAGAAGAATACCTTGCTACTAAATGTTAGGCAAGCCTTGCTACTATTGACTATTAGACCCACTCAAATTATATATACCTTTGATAAAAGTACTCGAGCTCCTTCATGTTTTTTAGCCCACCCAAATACAATATTTGATTGGCCATCTCCAAAGGATGGGCCATTTACTTGAATTTAGTTTAGATATGTTGGATTTTGTGTTGCCTTGTACAGCCAAGTTGCTCCCCAAAGTATTTCTTCCTGTAATGATCCCACAAGGAAGTCAATTGTAAATCTTTCAATTTGAACCGCAGAATAAGAAGCTTGGAATTGAACTTATTTAAGCTTGCCTGATATCATCTAGACAATAGTAATCAACTATTTAATTTCAAAATGGAGGAGCCTTATAATAACTCCCATCAACCCAAACAACATGATGATCACCTCCCTCCTTTGTAGTGCTCACATGCAGAAGCAATAAGTTACAGGCAGAGAGCAGTGCCACCTCAGTATGCAAATTCATGAGATCTCAAGGAGAGCCCTGACCTGCACCCATGAGACCCTTGCAATAGTGTCTATGTCCAAGCCCTTTTTATAATCACATAAGACACCCTCCTTCCCCTTTATCCATGTCTCTGCAAATAGAATCCTTGTTGTGTATTTTTCTGCTGGTCATAAGACAGATATGTGTTTGGTGTTCAGACAAGCATCGTGAATATACATTATTTTTTGGCTGTGCACATCCAAATAGTGTAGGGGAAAATTGGAGTATATTATATTTTGATGTTTGTAGATGATGTGGCCCTTCTAGTCTCATCCCCGAACAAAATGAAAATACAGCTCGATGCCGTGGCCCTTTTCTGTGATCTTCATCAGTTGACAATCAACCTAGGTAAAAACCAAAGTCATCATCTTCAACGTGTTGAAGAAAATCCTCTTTGATCGCCATTTCTTTCTCAAAGGAGAGGAGATCGAGATCACCAACTCATATACTTATCTAGGGGTACTATTCAAAAGACCTTGAATTAGTTTGCAACAAGCACTTCAGCCCTCACATTCTCCAAGATTCTCCAAAATATCCTAAAGGAAAAATTGTTGTTGCCTTCTTCTCACAAAAATTGAAATATCATTTCTTCATATTTGTTTTCCTCGATATACCTTTTATTCTCAAAATAAGAAAAACTAATATGTACACCTCAAAACACACAAATATAACGATTTTTTTTCTTTGTCTTCAACAACTCCCTGAGATAAGGTCAAAACTTTAAAAAATAAATTTTGGACCCAAATTACAAGCAAGTAATAGCCCAAAATCATTGAAGCCTAAAGTAAAGCTAAAATTATGATAATGTGTATTTACCACAGGCTAGCTCTTCTGATTCTTGGTAGTTGAGAATCCCACACGTAGTCAGCACAGAGCATATCGAGACAAATTTTTTCTTCATATTCACTACCATCAATACACCTTCCACACTCATCACAACGTGCAATACAAAATGTATAATCCCGACACTAACTTCCTGGTATTTTTTCTTTTGGAAAATTTCATTGGTGCATGTTAGGGTCTTCTGAATTGGCTAATTGGCAAGCCAAATGACAGTATAACATCAAACCAATCTTTGGAGCCCAAGGACCTAGCCTTCCTAGACTCAAAGAGGGCTCTCTCTATTTGTGTAAGGGATATCTGTGTGTTTGCTTATTATGTTCTGATTTTAAGCTAGTTATGAAGTAGGTTTTTTGGTTTTGGTTTTTTAAGGTTGTGAGGGACGAAAATGATCAAAGATATAAGATAGATAAAAAGATGTCAAATCAACTGGACTATGGGGTCGAAAAGGTTTAGAAAGCTATCAGACGGTGATACAAGGCTATTGAAGGGCCGATTTGATTCTAGGTAGAAAGGATATTTGGGAAAAATGAAATAAAATGAACATCAAGTTTGGGAACAACAAAGGATTTCAAGCATAACTAGTTTAATAGCTGACATAAACATGGTAGGGAAAACCATTAATCATGAGAAATGGAACTATAAGCTAATCAATACATAGAAATAAACATTAAAGCCATGCATAGAGATATATAACTCTCTAAATTTGGGAAATGACTATCAGAATTTGGGGAAATACACTTAAGAGAGACAAACAACTCAAATCACTATGCCGGAATGCCTAAACACAGTACTTCAAGTTATTGGGCATTTTGAAAAAAATATTGCATAGTCTTAGGCAAAGGGCAAGATCGGAACAAGACCTCCTTGGTTCAACAAATGACAATCTAATCAGTCAAAGAGAAATTTCATGGATGGAGCTATGGCTAGCCATTGGTAATCAAGGCATACCGTAAATCATACTTAACATACATAAAACCATGAATGAAATCAGCAACAATATCCTTAAGTTATTAAAGAGCAATCAAGAATTCTTTAATGTGACTAAGGAAGAAGAAAACATGGAAGCAATGAAGAAACAGGAAATTTGAGGTGCCTCCAAGGGCATGTCTCAATTTTTTTCTCTACTGATCTATAGCAAGCAAGAAACATGGATTCATGAATGAAAACTAGAAAACAAAACAAAGAAAGAGACATTATACCATTCTACCAAGTCATGGAATCCAACGACAATCCTCTTTCATCATCCAAGAACATCCAAGAGACTATCCAAGAGCATGAGACAAGTATCTCTTCCAAAGCTTATATGACCATATATTGCTTCTATCATCAAGTTTAGCCTTGTTTACAATGAAAGCTTTTGGAATATATAGGCTCAAGTGAGGAAAACCTCTTAGTTCAATTTGCACTCTCATTGGCCTATTCAAAATATCTAAACTTGTCCTTGAGGCTTTGCAAAGCCCAAGGCACAAAATATCTCGTAAAATATCTAAAAAATGCTAAAAGAGGGAATTAAATTGACTTTTCATAACTTCTAATGTGCAAAAATAGCTAAACGCACATGAGGAAAAAACAGTTTTTAAAGGTTCAAATTTTACAAAAATACTCAAAAATTATATCAGCAAAAGGTCCCCTGACTTGCCAGCAACTTTTGGCAACCTTCCCGATGTCGCAACGAAGCTCATGATAGCTCATTGGAAAGATCTGTGTGTCTAATTTCTGGATCAACTATAATTTTCCCAATCTGATGCCTGGAAGTCCTCCAAAAATAGGACTGTGTGTAAAAAACCAGAAAATAAGGTTTGTTGATAGACCAGGCAGAGTGTAGAAAAAGCAAGCATTTTTCGGCATTTTGGGGGAGCAAATGATCTTCGAATGTCCTGAAAATTGCTGAGTGTGTGATCATAAAATTAAGGCATCCAATGATACCATTCTCCTCCTTTTTTGACTCCCCAAACTGAAATGGCGAAGCTCATGAGTTTTGGCCAAAAACCCAAAAATGCCAAAAACCAAAATATGTCGAAAAACGCCCAAAATTGGTGAGCATGACCCTCAAGGGTTCTCAGCAACATGTTGTGAAGCAGAGGCCAAAATCTGAAGTCCTGATGTGTCTTTTCTCACTTTCCGTGCTGGGTGCTTCCCTTTAGCCTCCTTGAGCTTTTCTTGAGCAGCCTTCAACTTGTGTCGGGAAAACTGATTTAACTTTTTGTAGTGCCTCGTCATTCTCCTTTGAAGGTATAAATCCCTATTTGCCCTCTCCAACTTCTTCTCCAAATGGTCATTGACTCTCTCAAGCCACGCCTCCTTATTGTTCTCTATCTCCTGTTCAAACAATACAGTGAGAGGGGTAGATTGGAGAAGGGCATTTTCCTCTTCTTTTTTCTTTTCAAGGGCCTTTTTAAGCCCCATGGTTCTAGGCCTCTTTCGCTTAGGCTGATCTTTGCCTTCACTTTCATCAAACTTGCCCAACATTTCTTCCAACCTTGCTTGGGCTTTGGAGGCCTCCTTCTTGTACTTAGTCGCTCGTATCTCATAAACAGCCATATGGATACTCATTTTCCTATTTTGGATTTGCAGAAATTGATTGAAATTCCTTTCCCTATGAAGATCATCCTTCAATGCATCAATTTGGCCTTCCCTATGGATCAAAAGGTTTTCTAAAATCCGGGCCTCATTATCACTATCATCGCTTTGGATAGGGTTGATATCGAATGCACTTTCTTGTTCATGACTTCCTTCTACCTTGCCCTTGCCTTTGCTTTGGGTGGCTATTCTAGTGCTCTTCCTCCTAGGCAAATCAATGATAGGCTTATTTGGAAATTTTCCCTTACTTCGGAGAGCCCTTGTCAGATTTGGAGTGACCACTCTAGGCTGTCCAGGGCTTGGCATTTTTAGGAGAAGAGGGCATGGCCCTTTTACCTTTGTCACTTTTCCCTTTTTCTTCTTGAAGTTGTTGTCCCTCATGTTGTGGCTGATGTGTAACATGTTGTGACTGCCCCTGTCTATAACTCTCATGTTGTCCGGTCTCCTTTGGCTGCCCTTGTTGCTCTGTTGCACCCTTATCATGAATCTAATGTATATCATCAAAGGTCTGCTCATCCTCATTATGAATCTGTTGTTCTTCTTGTTGCTGCTCTTCATCATCTTTATGATGATGTTCTGTCTCATAAGGATGCCCCTTTTCCTGTCCTTGTTCATCACTGTTATGCTGCTCCTGCTACTGCCCTTCACCATAAGGCTGCTCACCCTTATCATTGTCATGTTGTTGTTCACCTTCATCACTGTCATGTTGCTGTTCAGCACTTTCTTCCTCTCGCTCATGTCCTACCTCCTCTTGCTGGTCACTTCCTTCTCCTTCTACATGTTCCTTTGTTTTTTCTATAGTTAAATTGAGCCTTTTAGGAGTAGGTCTGCTAGAAGAAGGCGAGGGGCGATGAGTAGGAGATGTAGGGGATGTATGGAATGGAGGGACAGTGGAGAAATCCGGATGAGTGATGAAAACATCCCAAGAGACCTCTCTTTTTTCAAGCTGATGAAGAATGATGATTTTGATGAGAGAGTGATGGAAGAGATAGGCTATTTTCTGTGAAGGAGGCCTCTTCTGGACAGTGGAGACCAATTTCTCAATGCTCTTGTGCAAGAAGAAAGGAATATTTAGCTATTTGGTCCTTGTGAAATGCATCAGCAGTTGAATGTGATAAGCATAGATTCAGGAGAATCTTCCCTCGCAAGTGAAGTACTTCATGATAATCTTCATGAGGGGGGCGTAGCTGGCTAAAATATATGAGAAAGGGAAAATAGAAGGAAAAGCATCTATGTGTTCAGGCTTTAGAAAGGGCTTGTAATCATCTAAGTCCAAATGACTTTTTTTAAACCATTTCTCACCAATATAGGGGATTTTAGTGGCCTTGGAGATGGATCTTGGGGAGAACTTGAAGTCAAGGCCCGCCAACTGGAAATGCTTGTCTCTGAACCTCAAAGTGCAAAGGTGTGTCAGAGGAGAAAAACTATTCACCTCTTGCACCCTTTGGAAAAAATTTAAGCACCCGACCTCATGGAAATTGAACAATACTGATGGGTGGGCATTCACTTCTTCGGTGGAAATAGGCTCATACCTCTTGTGCAATACATTCCTACTATCCTGCCTGGGAGGCATCTTGCTCTAGACGCTCTCTGCAAAACCCAAACTGCCTCAAAAAGGATTTCTTAAAATGTGTTCTCAAACAAAACTCTGCCCTTTCTGTCAATCACTATTTGATCAAGGTGAATTTGGTTACAAAATGCTGTGTGAGATGACCCTTTAACACAAAAATCTTTGCTCTTTCCAAAACACTATTTTTCCCTATGCATGCCACTCAAAAAACAGTTTTAATGGTAAGCACACAGTCAATCAAAATGTAATATACACAGTTAAAAGGTCACTGTATTTAGGCAAAGTCATCAAGCTACTTGCGTTTTGGTGTGGGCACAAACAGCACTGTAGCAGTCAAACAACAAAAACTCCTCTTAACCAAAACACTACCCTTGTATTCACTATTCCTCACACAGATTCTGACAACACCTTCCAACTGTTTAAACTGCTTCACTCACTAAGGTCTGTTTATGGTCAAAAAGGCATCCCTGACCTTGTTCTTCACCACACCGAGGAAGACTTTGAATAATGACCAAGTAATACATGTATGATTACTGTGGTTGAAATTAAGACCATTGCTTCATTTTTCAAATACTGAGTTTCTGTTTTTAAAAATAGTGCCTCCATATTTATCATTGCTTGGAGGGCAGTTTCATGGGATTTTCACATTAATAAAAACTCAACATCCTTACTGTTTCACCTCTAGCAAACATAACCACAACAAGTCTCGAGTTTTAAACAAAAACACTTCTCTCTTAAAACAACTCAGAACTATGATTCACTCCATGAGTTTCATCCCTTTTCCATCACTTAATAGTTTCGAAAAAAGCAAGGAGGCACTTGGAATACCTTTGAAAAATGATGATGTCGATTTTTGAGGAGTTTGATATACTTCAGGATTGATTTGTAGGCACTTTGAACGTTGAACACATGCGTGACACGTTTGAATGAGAGAGTGTCGTGCAAACAATCGGTTGGGTCACTTTTTCGGGCCAACATGACCAACACCTACAGGCGCGCAGCACGTGGCTATAGGCGCGCAGCACGCGCCTATAGGCCCGTAACACGCGGCTACAGGCGCGCTGCTCGACAATGTATTTCTTTGTAAAAAATGCTCCTGAACGCGCCGCACAATCCTACAGGTGCGCTGCGTGGTCTTCAAGCCCAGAAACTTGGTGGATTTTCTCAAAAACTCTTTCTTCGACCCAATTGACCAGCAAAGGGAAGTTTTCTTTGTTGTATGGAGAAAATTAAAAGGGCTTGCAATGGTCAAACTACCCTTGTTTTTGAAAAGAGAATCAAAAACCCTATGAAAGGTTTGATGAAGGTTTTGAAAATGCTTGAAAAGGTCTTTAGGTTAAAACCAAAACCTGAAGCTCGTACCTTTTCCAAAATAAAAATGAGACTCTCTTTTGTTCAAACAAACTTATAGTGGCAGATGATCATTCTTTTTATAATCCTGACCTCCCTTTTTGAAACAAAACAACCCTTTTGAGAAATTTAAACTTTGACTACTTGTCATTTAAGGGATGAAAAGATGTCCTCCTTTTGATATCTGCACTTGTGGAAGGAAAAATGCTCTGAGCCATGTGGAGGATTGTAGTGATGCCTTTTAAATGCAACTACCTTTTTGCTAGGAGAAAAAAATTAACTGTAATTTCAAAATCCTTTTCCACCTATTATCTTTGTATTCGCTCATCTGCTGTCACTTGTGTTATGTGAAGTCCTCTTTGACACTTTGAAGGAGGTAGCTTCACCCCTTTGAAAACCCAAACTGCCATTTTTTGCTCCTAATGCTTTGGAGGTAATGATGCCCTATTGTGAAGTTGATTTAGCTGGCAGGTGATGTTTAAAACTCCTCTTCTGATTGTGGGTGCAAAAAAATCAGTTGCATTTACTCATACTTTACCACTCTCTGCTCATTTAAAGGGAACTTCTTTAGACTTCTCCTTTTACTTGGAATGCAACAGTGAGGTGCCTTTGACCCTTTTTATAAGGAAACTGCCTTCCTTTGTAATGGTGGCATGCATATATTTTTTTTATTGGGTTCCAGAACCTAAAAATCATGTCATGATATTTCCTTTTGAAACATAATCATCATCTGTGGCTTGTGTTATGACCCATCTCTCAATCATCAGCAAGGTTGTTTTATGTGGGCTCCAGACTACTTTTTGGAAAGAAACCTTGATAAGAGTAAAGTTTAACCTCTTGGATTACAGTGGTACCCCTGCTTCCTTTCTTGTATTTTACATCATTTCTCTGTTTCAACTGTCTCCTATTGTTTTTTACAATTTGTCTCTCAGTCAGACCCTGAAATCAGTCACTACTCTGGCCCTCTACTTATGAATGAAGGAGGCCTGTCTTGACAAAATGTCTGATGTTCTTTCAACCTCTGTCTCAATAAAATGTATATTGTTTGATGAATCATACTGAAAGTGGCTTCTCTTATACATGATGGCAGAGGTTAGTTTGATCTCAAGACTATTTGACTCTTTTGGCCATCTGTTTAACAATCCTTTCTTCAATGATGATGAACCTGTTGGCTTCACATTGTAACTGAAATAATAGTGAAATCATACAAATCATTTTTAAAGCCCACTACTTTGCCTCTGCCTTTGATCATCATTTTCATGCAGAGACCATCAGTTGCTGTCTCACTGTACTTCAAAGCTTGTCTTCACAGTTAGTGAAAAACTCAAAAACAGACTTTACCTTTGGCCCTCTTCTTATAGATGAAGGAGGTGCTTCAGTCTTAAAACCCTCTACTTATAGATGAAGGAGGTTTTTATTCATGTCATATCATCAGCCCTTTGACAGTGTTATTTTTTCTTTCACTGTAATTTCAGGCTTTGAATGTGATTACAAGAGCTTAATGAAAAACTCTATGCTCTGTGGCTGCATCCCAGGCTCAAGATCACATTGAGAAGCAGTCGTCTTCTCATGTGGAGCCAAATATTGTCTTTTGAGATACTGGTATGCCTCTGTCCTTGAAATATTCATTTAAAACACTGTAAAAACACCTAGAATCAGTTTGATTTATGGTGTATGTATTCCTGAGACTTGAGGGTGTATTAGTGGCGCGACCCATGGCTATAACCAACTTTATTTGCAGAATGGGAAGGTCTGTTATGACTGGTCTATAGCAGATGGAGGTTCTTTGGCTTTAGAATAGTTTTCCAAGGGAGAAATGCCTAAAGCGCCACTTCCTAACTTAGGGGAGACTTTTTGGATAGATTTGGATTGTTTCTTTAGAGCTGATGGGCAGACTAGTATGACTGAGGCTAGGCAAGATTTGATAATGAGGTTTCATCTCGTCATGGGCGGACTGAAAGGTAAGAAGGAAAAACAATTATGGGCGTTTTCCAGCTGGAAAATTTGACAAATTTTTAGATCAGCTGCTAGAAAACTTGGCTGTTACAACTAGTCATCACCAACAAGTGAAAAATACTGATGACTAACAATGGGTCCATTTGTGGAGGGCAGCTCCTTTTCAGGAGTTGTCCATAATTTTAGATCTTTGGCTTATGAATACCAATGCCTTACCCATTGGCGCAAATTTCATTCTTCCTTAATTCTACTTCTGAAAAATGACAACATGATTAGCATCAATGATATCTCTACTTACCCCACTATCTTTCCTAACATTTCTTCTTCTTTTTGGCGCATTTTGACTAGCAGCCTTTTGACAATATATATTTTTTATTTTTGGAAAATGAACCTATCTAATTCTACACTTATATCTGCTGGGAGTTCAGATTAAACTGATGAACTCCTTCATTACTCTACCTATGCTAGATCAACTGTCAAGATTAAGCTGTTTGACAGGAATTTGTTCTCAAATCTAAAACATGAAATTGAAAAGATGATCAAATCAGGGTTAGACAGTATGATTCGTCATGTATTTGCAGCATGAAATACAAGTTGCACACAAATATTATTTTGCATAACATGGAAACTAGGAAAAACAAGGCTAAGATGCACAATTTGTTTTTCATCCCTGCTTTCCTCTTTGGTTCTGTTTTGGGCGTGTGGAACCAGTATCTTTTCCTAATCTACTCTCTTTGATAAGTCAAGCTTACACAATGTTGACCATCTTTTTCATTCACTAACTTATCATCAAATAAATTTAAACATGTTCAGCTATGATTAGGCTAGATAACTGAACAAGACACTTGAGTACTAGTAGTAGCATTTAGACTTGCGTGCTTTCTAAATGATTGTTTTTTGGAACATGGGGCCTTTTCTATTTTTCAACTGCCCTCTTTTCTATTCTTCTATTGTTTTTGACTTTTCTGTTTTATCTATTTTTCAAACAGTGGTATATACAATGATTTGAAAATGTCTTAAAATTGAAGCTCCTGACAAAAATAATGCTTTAATGTCCTGTCATTCACAGGACCCCCAAAAGCTTCAGTCCCATCAGGTTCTTGCAAGAAAAAGGCATTGCTTCTGCTAAATGAGCTGATGATGAAACGCCCCTTCCATAAGTTTTCAAACTTACCATGTTTACCTTTGTCTTCTCTTCTAGAATCCCATTTTAGCACCTTGTCTCCAATCTAAAAATCATTTTCCTTGGTCCTTCTATCAAAAATCTGTTTTATTTTTTCATGCGCTAACTGAGCCTTTTGGTAAACTTCTTCTCTGGTTTGCTGTAAATGGATAGTCTGATTTACCCATCTTTTCATGTCATTTTCTTCTATTTGAACTTCCTGCAATAGCTTCATTACTGTAACCCCTAGAGATGTTGGGAAAATGGCATCTATGCCATAAACTAGTTGTTAAGGAGACATACCTATGGATTTTTTGGTGGTTAGTCTATCAGCCCATAGTGCGTGTACTAGTTTTCCATGCCATGCTTTTTTATTTTGTTCAAGAAGCTTTTTGATGATGTTGACTAGGCTTTTGTTAGAGGACTCGGCTAAACCATTACCTTGAGGGTAATAAGCTGTGGAATGTCCTAATGAAATGTGATATTTGTAACAGAATTCAACCATTCTTTTGGAGGATAAGGCAGCGGCGTTATCTGTAATGATCTTTCTGGGACAGCCAAATCTAGATAGGATATTGGTTTCTAGGAACTTGATGATGACTGAATCAGTGGCATTCCTAGAAGGTATGGCTTCTATCCGTTTGCTAAAATAATCAGTGGTTGTGAGGATCCATTTATGTTGAGCGGATGAGGAAGGGTGAATTTCCCCAATAAAATCTAGGCCCCATTGTTGGAAGGGTCCTTTGACTATGATGGGATGCAAGGGCAAAGGTAATAGCTTTTTCTTGTCATCGAAAATTTGACACTTATGGCATGTCATAACTAGCCGGTGAGTGTCGGGAAATAAGGTAGGCCAATAATAGCCGGCTCTAAGAATTTTTTTTGCTGTGGTATTCCAGTAGAGATGGCCCCCACATTCCCCTTCATGCATTTCGTGAATAATTTTCTCTGCATCAGAATTAAGCAAACATTTAAGCAGCATACCAGTGGGATTTTTCCAATACAGAAGACCATCTATAATGCAAAACTTTAAAGACTTTTGTTTGAGAAACCTTGCTTTTGTTTTTGATAAAGTTGGAGGAGCATTTAGATAAAATAATACATAAAGAATATCTGCATACCAAGGTGAATCTAGAAACATTTGTTCAACATGCGGGGATGTGCATTCTTCCTGTTCTTCTAAGGCATCAACAAAATTTATATCTAAAGCTTGGAGGTTGGTTTCAACCATTAGTCTTGCAAGTCCTTGTCCTTTAACTAGTTTGGTAGGTCAGATTTCTAAGTCATATTCTAAGATGATAGCGATCCATTTTCCCCTTTCACCATCGGGATCTTGGTTTAAAATGTCCTTGACGACAGCATTAGGGACAAAAGAGATGACATGAGAATGTAAGATGTAAACTCGGAAATATTTCAGTGCTTTTACCAATGCGAATGCCTATTTTTCCATGATGTTATATTTGAAGGGAGCATCTCTTAGGGATTTGATGAAAAAGGCAATGGGTTGCTCTTGCCCGGCTGCGTTTTTTTGCAATAATACAGCAGCTATCGTGTGTTCTGAGGAAAATGAAAAAATGTAAAAATATTTGGTGAAATCAGGACTTATCAATACTGGTGTTTCAGTTAGGGCCTTTTTAACAAGTTCAAAATATTTTTTGGCTTCTGTAGTCCATTTAACCCCGACCTATTTCTTCAACATATTTGTGATATCTCTCAGGAGTTCGGCAAGGTTTGGGATGAATCTTCTCAAGAAATTTATCTTTCCGATAAAGGACTGCAGCTCCTTTATGTTTTTGGGGTGGCTTATTTGCAATATGCCTTCGATTCTCTGGGGATCTATTTTTATTCCCTCTTCTGAAATAATGTGACCTAGGATTTTTCCTTCTTCTAGACCAAAAAGTGTTTTCTTGGGGTTTAGGGATAAACCATATTTTCTACATTTGTTAAAAACCTTTCTTAAGTGTACCAAGTGTTCTTCATCTGAATTAGAATATACTGTGATATCGTCAAGATATATGACTATGAAAAAACCTATGTCTTCTGAGAAGGCTATGTCCATGGCTCTTTGGAATGTAGCACCGGCATTCATCAACCCAAAAGGCATTTTAACATACATAAAGGTGCCCCAAGGTGTACTGAAAGTTGTTTTGTGTTGATCAGTGGGGTAAACAAGCACTTGGTTATAACCAGAAAAACCATCAAGCAATGAGATCCTTTTAGCACCTACTACCTTTTGAAGTATGTGGTCCATTTTGGGCAAGGGATAGTTTTCCTTTAAACAGGCCCTATTTAGGTTTTGGAAATCGATACAGAGTCTGATTTCTCTGGTCTTTTTCCCAACTGATACTAGATTTGATACCCATTTAGAGTACCAGAGAGACACTATTATCCCAGCATCATACATATTTTTTATTTCCTTTTCAACCAAAGGTAGTAATACTAGGTTTTTCCTTCTTAACTTCTGTTTGAAAGGCTTCTGGTTTTCGTTGAGGGGAATCTTATGTTGGATGATGCTTGTGTCGTATGATTTCAAATCATGGTATCCCCATGCGAACACATCTTTAAATTCTTTAAACAACTCGATGTATTTATGCTTTATGTGAGGCGGAAGGGTTTTGGATAGTTTGATCATTCTAGGTTCCTCCGAGCTTCCTATGTTATATTCTTCTATGTCGACCTCAGTAGATTCCATTTTTGGCTTTTTGGCCACATCGTTAAAATCAAACAATTCCTCTAGAGGCGCAAGCCCTCTAGGTATTGTGTCATTTTCGCAATGTAAGACTTCGAGTTCTCTTGGGTCAATGTCTTCTCCTATCTCAGTTCCATATGAATGATCTATCAGGTTTAGATTCATCTGAGAAGGTGGATTTAGATCTTGGTCTTGATTTTGGCTGTATTTCTTTTCTTCATTCTCTAAGTTTTTTTGGTTTCTTCAAATTCATTCATAGATTGTAAGAAGTCATCAATTTGATCATCATCTTCGAATATTTGCCAATGGTCAATATTATCTGGTACTGTAGGGAGATGTTTGACCTGAATACTATATCGCTCACTCAAACATGGTGTTTGGCCATTGCTTGCAGCAAAGGCAACCTCGTTTTCCAGACTATTTTGAATCCTAGGAATATAATTGAGTTCATACTTCTCGAAGGTTTTGAGGATGTCTAAAGCTGCATTTCTGTATTCTCTTAGTCTTGGGTTTCTCGCTAAATATTCACCTTTGATTTTCCTGATTACAAGTTCTGAATCTCCCTGGGCTGATACTTTCTTGGCGCCTAAGTCCTTAAGTATGTGCAGACCAATGAGAAGGCCCTCATATTCCGCAATGTTATTAGTACATTGGAATTCTAATCTGAAAGAATGACCTTCATTAGTATTGTGTATCCAGATGCCGGCCCTTGAACTAGTTTTTCCAAAATAACCGTCAAAGCTTATACTCCAAAGAGCTTCCTTTTCATACATGATACTGAGCTGTTTTTCAAGTTTCTTGGAGCTTTGGTCATTAGTCTCTATGTCCAGTAACAGGAAATATGTTTCTGATGGTTTGAAAACCTCCTCATTTTCCATTATCTGCTTGTTTATATCACTTTCATTGTATAACTTAAAAGAATCTAAATTGGAATGAATGGAATAAACAGGAGTATTGTTCGGCTTATCCCGGTTGCTAAGCATGTATTTCATGCGAGTTTCTCTGTATAATCTCCTAGTCTGGTTGAAAACTGGGATGGTAGCGAATGACATATCCATCTTAAGATTATGTTTTATTTTGGCAACCCCTGCCCTTGATAGTAGCATTCCATACTTAGGAGGGATATCGGCCACTACTACGTCCATGACTAAGTTTTTCGCTGGTAGTTGTGTTAAAGCAAAACCTAGGTTCTTTATTAGACCTAAACATTTGACCTAACTTGAGTCAAAGGAGTATAGGTTTTTGTAAGGTTGAGTTAATTCTAGTCCCAAGTTTTCCATAATTGCTTTAGGCATGAGGTTATGGGAGGCACCAGAATCTAACATGCCATTATGTAATATCTTGTCCCGTATGTTCAAACTCACATAGAAAGGAGAAACAGTTCCTTCTTGGTATTCACCTTCTATTTTCAGGCCGAATAAGAGCTCAGGTTTGTTATCACTTAGATTTAAAGTATCTGCCTCACTTCCTATGTCCAAAACTTTGAAGATTTGAGATCTGTACCTATCTACAGTTATTAGCTCAGTAAGGGGTATGGTAATTTTTATTTTGGAAATTTCCCCTTCGAAACTAAAAGGATTTTGTAGTTTGGACAGATTTGTTTCAGCTTTTTCGGACATGACTTTTTCTATGATCTTAATTTGTTGACTCTGGTTTGGGACTTTATTTGACACAGTCACCTTGGGGGTCTTTGTGGATGTACTAGGAGTATCTGAGCCAAGACTTGTTTGAATAGTTTTATCTTGGTTTTGGTCAATTTTCTTGGCGACAATTTTGTTGCTATCCATGGATTTTTTAAGGATGGTATTAGAGTTTTTAGCAGTGTTTGGGCTACCCTTTTTGGAGTGGTCTTGGTTTTTTCTGATTCTAAGGTTATACTACCTGTGAGCTTCTATGATGGCATTCTGAAAATCTATGGCAGGATCTTCGAGATCTTCATAGTTGGTTTCGTCCTGACTCGGATAACATAACTCTTGTTCTTTTGCTATGAGGTAAACCTCACTCTCGTTATCAGAACCTATGAGGTTCCAATGATTTTCATCAATGAGTTCAGTATCCTTATCCTCTTAATCAATATAATTCTCACTGAAGGATGGCCTGACTTGTTGGTCTTTTCCTCTAGTTTTATTTTGAGATTGGTCTCTCTTAAAGTTTTGGTTGCGGTTTTGAGGGTTTGGCTGGTTGCCCTTAAGAGGTGCTTTCTCACTCATTTTTTCCCACATCTTTGTCATGGATTTGACCAGGCCATCTATTCTAGGATTTGAGGAAGAAACCGAGGGGGAAAAATCATCATGGTAAGTGGCTCCCCTTTCTGCTCTCATCCTAGCTCTTTTTTCTGCTAAGTTGGCTTCTGCCCTTATGGCTACTTTTTGCATTTCCTCTAGGGTAGGGCGGTCCTTGTCTCTTAGCTGATAAATCATCTCTGGGTCAAAACCCTTGGGGAAATTTTCCAAGGCTGAACCAAGTGGGGGTTTGAAGTGAGGTGGGAGGGCATTATACACACTGTTGAACCTAGTACATTATCCCTGGAAAATTTCCCCATTTTCCTGTTTTAGATTGTTATATTCTGACAGGATTTGAATAGGGTTCTTTCAGATTTCCCACTTTTTTATGAAAGTTTGGTAGAGTTCTGGGGGGTTGTGGATGCTGTTTGGAGTTAAACTTTTAAACCATTTTTTGGGTTCTCCGCCTAGGCTTTGGGTGAACATTCTCATTCTGACGGTGTCGTCTTGTATTTCCATGTATTCAAAGGCATCGCTAATCTTATCTACATGTTGTTTAGTTGCAGTAGTCTCATCTCCAGTAAAGTGTGGGATTTTGGCTTGATAGTTATCTTGTAAGGGAGCCAAAGGTTGTGGCAACACCAAAGGTGCGTACCAGGCTGCCATGACGAGAGCTGATGGATGATGTATAAAATGAGGGTTTGTGGGATGAGCTGAGGTGGTTCGAACAGTAGTGGTTTGGATAGCTTTGGCAGAAGTACTTGGACTAGTGATCTGATTTTGAGCAGATCTGGGATGGTAGGAGCCAAAGTGATGGAGAAGCTTAAAGTTGGGAGGTGTGGTAGGTGAGGCTTCTCTACTAGGACTCTGTGGAAGATCTAAGGGCTCAAGATCATCAAAGTCTATCTTACTTTGTGACTTGCTTCTAAAAAGTGTTTTTGTTGATTTTAAGTCAAAGGAGGAATCCTGCAAGGCAGTGAGATGTTCAGGTACTAATATTTCTTTACAGATGGACCTATCGGTAGCTAAATTGCCAGTTTGGGAAGCTTGCCACAGAATCTTCTCTGGGTCATCTACTATGATAGGGGGATTTGTGTCTGGATGAAATCTGGTGTTGATTCTTCGTGAAGCCATATTTCGGGTCTAGAGTTTAGAGAGGATGGTATTTGTGGAAGTTTCAGATGGATGGCCTCTCTAAGGTTTTACTGATGTGAAGGATGGTCAAAACAAAAAGGATGGACTAGTGGAGTCACCAGGTGGATTTCTTATGAGAACTATGGTCCACCACCAACACTATCAAAGATGCTTGGGGGAAAGTTTTTATAGCAACTTTGAGATGGGAACTTGCAAAGAAGAGTGTTTCACTTGGTTTTAACAGTTTGCTAGGCTGTATGGACAAGCTAATCGTTCTCTTGGCAAGAAGGCTTCTACTTATCTCCTATTTTTAGGTGAGGTTTTTCTGAATCGCTAAGTTATACTTAGTTTGTCACTGATTACAGAGCTTCTACCCTAAGTTTAAGTTTTTGGAGGGATGAGTTAGCAGAAAGGTATGGTTTATGAATTTTTTGGTTTTTTTATGGATTTTTTAGGCCTACTGGAGGCTAGGGGAGTCGCCAGGTGGAACTTGGTTGTTTTTTAAAAGATGTAGCTATGGTCCACCACCAGTAACTAGGAAAAAGCCAATCTAGGAATGTTTTGGGGTTTTTCTGAGTTTTTGTGTGCAGCCTATGGTTTATTAAAGTATTCTAAACCTGTTTCATCACTTCACTGGGGTGGCAAGAACAAAAAGAGTTTACTCTAAATGGTTTTATGGACTGCTTTCATCTTTAAGTTTTGAAGACTAATGAATCTACAAGAGTTTCCTAGACTGTTATGTACTCAGTTAGTCCCACCGTGATCGCCATTATGTTAGTGTGGCGATGAGGTGGCTCGATCGGATAGTAGCCTAGATTTTAGTAAAGTAGAAAGGCCTACTAGAGGCTAGTGGAGTCGCCAGGTGGATTTTCAATTGTTTTGAGGTATATGTGTATGGTCCACCACCAATACTGACAAAAACCAATCTAAGGGAGTTTTTTGGGGTTTTTCTGAGTTTTTATGTGTAGCCTAGTTTGTAAGAGTGTTCTAAACCTGATTCATCACTTTGCTAAGATGGTGAAACAAGGAGTTTACTCTAAATGATTCTATAGGCTGATGGTCTGAGTTTAGTGTTGAAGGACTAAGGAGTCTATAAGAGTTTGCTATAATTTCATGTACTCAGAGTCCCACCGTGATCGCCATTATGTTAGTAAGCGGTGGGATAACTCAGCCGGATAGTAATCTTAAAAGTCTCTAAAGATTAGGGAAACTAAGTTTGTTTATTACTCAGAGTCCCACCGTCATCGCCATTATGTTAGTGAGTGGTGGGATAAGTCAATCAGATAGTATTCTCAAAAGTCTCTAAGATTAGGGAAACTAAGTTTTTTTATCACTCAGAGTCCCACCATGATCGCCATTATGTTAGTGAGCGGTGGGATAAGTCAGCCGGATAGTAATCTTAAAAGTCTCTAAAGATTAGGGAAACTAAGTTTGTTTATTACTAAGAGTCCCACTGTGATCGCCATTATGTTAGTGAGCGGTGGGATAAGTCAGTCAGATAGTATTCTCAAAAGTCTCTAAAGATTAGGGAAACTAAGTTTGTTTATCACTCAGAGTCCCACCGTGATCGCCATTATGTTAGGGTCCCATGATTTGGCTGATTGGAAAGCCAAATGAAAATGTAACATGAAACCAATATTTGGAGCCCAAGGACCTAACCTTCCTGGACTCAGAGAGGGCTCTCTCTATTTGTGTAAGGGATATCTGTGTGTTTGCTTATTATGTTCTGATTTTAGGCTAGTTATAAAGTAGGTTTTTTGTTTTTGGTTTTTTAAGGTTGTGAGGGATGAAACTGATCAAAGATATAATATAGGTAAAAAGATGTCAGATCAACTGGGCTATGGGGTCGAAAAGGTCTAGAAAGCTATCAGACATTGATACAAGGCTGTTGAAGGGCCGATTTGATTCGAGGTAGAAAGGATCTTTGGGAAAAATGGAATAAAATGAACATCAAGTTTGGGAACAACTAAGGATTTCAAGCAGCAACTAGTTTAATATCCTGACATAAACATGGTAGGGAAAACCATTAATCATGAGAAATGGAACTATAAGCTAATCAATACATAGAAATAAACATTCAAGCCATGCATAGAGATATATAACTCTCTAACTTTGGGAAATGACTATCAAACTTGGGATATACACTTAACGTAGACAAACAACTCAAATCACTATGCCGTAATGCCTAAACACAAGATTGAGCATATTGGGCACTTTGAAAACAAGATTGCATAGTCTTAGGCAAAGGGAAAGATCGAACAAGACCTCCTCGTTCAACAAATGACAACGAATCACCAAAGAGAAATTTCATGGATGGAGCTATAGCTAGCCATTGGTGTTGCATACCGTAAATCATACTTAGCATGCATAAAACCATGAATGAAACAAGCAACAATATCCTTAAGTTATTAAAGAGAAATCAAGAATTCTTTAGTGTGACTAAGAATGAAGAAAACATGGAAGCTATGAAGAAATAGGAAATTTGAGGTGCCTCCAACGGCATGTCTCAAATTTGTTCTTTATTGTTCTATGGCAAGAAAGAAACATGGATTCATGAATTAAAACTAGAAAACAAAACAAAGGGAGAGACACTATACCATTCTACCAAGTCATGGAATCCAACAACAATCCTCTTTCATCATCCAAGAACTTCCAAGAGACTATCCAAAAGCATGAGACAAGTATTTCTTCTAAAGATGATATGACCATATATTGCTTCTATCATCAATTTCAGCCTTGTTTACAATGAAAGCCTTTGGAATATATAGGCTCAAATGAGGAAAACCTCTTAGTTCAATTTGCACTCTCATTGGCCTATCCAAAATATCTTATCTTGTCCTTGAGGCTTTGCAAAGCCCAAGGCACAAAATATCTCATAAAATATCTAAAAAATTCTAAAAGAGGGAAATAAATTGACTTTTCATAACTTCTCATGTGCAAAAATAGCTAAACGCACATGAGGAAAAAGCGCTTTTTAAAGGTTCAAATTTTACAAAATACTTAAAAATTATATCAAAGAAAAGGTTCTCCCGACTCTAAGCCACAACTTATTCAACCTTTCCATGTCGAAACAAGGCTCACGATAGCTCGTTGGAAATCTCTCTCGTGTGTCTACTGAGAAACTATAATTTTTCCAATCCTATTCGGAAGTCCTCCAAAAGAAGGCATGTGTGTAAAAAACCAAAAAATAAAGTTTCCTAATAGACCGGGCAGAGTGTAGAAAAAGTGGGCATTTTTCACCATTTTGGGGGAGAAAATGATCTTCAAATGTCATGAAAATTGTTGAGTGTGTGCTCCTGAAATTATGGCATCCAATGATACCATTCTCTTCCTTTCATGATCCCCCAAACTGAAATGGCGAAGCCCATGAGTTTTGGCCAAAAAACCAAAATATGCCGAAAATCGCCCAAAATTGGTGAGCATGACCCTCAAGGGTTCTCAGCAACATGTTGTGAAGCAAAGGCCAAAATCTGAAGTCCTGATGTGTCTTTCCTCACTTTCCACGCTGGGCGCTTCCCTTTAGCCTCCTTGAGCTTTTCTTGAGCAGCATTCAACTTGCGTCGGGCAAACTGATTTAACTTTTTGTAATGTCTCGTCATTCTCCTTTGAAGGTCTAAATCCCTGTTTGCCCTCTCCAACTTCTTCTCCAAATGGTCATTTACTCTCTCAAGCTACGCCTCCTTATTGTTCTCTATCTCCTGTTCAAACAATGCAGTGACAGGGGTAGATTGGAGAAGGGCATTTTCCTCTTCCTTTTGCTTTTCAAAGGCCTTTTTAAGCCCCATAGTTCTAGGCCTCTTTCGCTTAGGCTGATCTTCACCTTCGATTTCATCAAACTCGCCCATGAGTTATTCCAACCTTGCTTGGGCTTTGGAGGCCTCCTTCTTGTACTTAGTCGCCCGGGTCTCATAAAAAACCATATGGACACTCAGTTGCCTATTTTGGATTTGCAGAAATTGATTGAAATTCCTTGCCCTATGAAGATCATCCTTCAATGCATCAATTTGGCCTTCCCTATGGATCAAAAGGTTTTCTAGAATCCGGGCCTCATTATCACTATCATCGATTTTGACTTGGATGATGTCGAATGCACTCTCCTGTTCATGTCATAATCCTGGCGCCCTTTGACAGTGTTATTTTTCCTTTCACTGTCCTTTCAGGCTTTGGATGTGATTACAAGAGCTTAATGAAAAACTCTCTGCTCTTTGGATGCATCCCAGGCTCAAGATCACATTGAGAAGAAACTGTCTTCTCATGTGGAGCCAAATATTGTCTTATGAGATGTTGGTATGTCTCTGTTCTTGAAAGATCCATTTAAAACACTGCAAAAACACCTAGAATCATTTTGAATTATGGTCCATGTATTGCTGAAAATTGAGGGTGTATTAGTGGCGTGACCTATGGCTGTAACGAACTTTATTTTCAGAATGGGAAGGTCTGTTATGACTGGTCTATAGCAGATGGAGGTTCTTTGGCTTTAGAATAGCTTGCCAAGGGAAAAATGCTTAAAGCGCCACTTCCTAACTTAGGGGAGACTTTTTGGACAGATTTGGATTGTTTCTTTAGAGTTGATGGGCAGACTAGTATGACTTTCAAGGCTAGGCAAGATTTGATAATGAGGTTTCATCTCGTCATGGTGGGACTGAAGGGAAGGAAGGAAAAAAGTTTATATATTTTTCCAAATTGAAAATTTGACAAATTTTTAGATCACCAAGTAGGAAATCCGAATGCTACAAATCTGAAGGTCATCACCAACAAGTGAAAAATACCGATGACTAATAGCAGCAGTCATAAACAAGCCTTGCATTCCCACATCTAGGGCAAGATTCAATATCAATTGTACTGTCATCATCATATGAAAGTGAATAATAGTGACCATTAGAATAAAACTGTGGTTTTACTTAATGAGACTTCTTTCATAAACCACGATCCAAAAGGAAATTAAATCGCTCAAGGTTCTCACTTGTTTTCCCAAAAAGACCACTTATTCTCAACTGCTTCAATCTGTGCATGTTTCATTCTCTGTGTGCTTTCACATTTTTTACAATGCCATCGACAATCAACTTTGTGCATCTTGGAAAACATAACTGCAAAGCCTAGAAAAAAGTGTACCACATATAGTCAAGGGCAGAGTAGGAGGTACCAAGAGAAAATGATATTTCACACAAAACTTTTGAATTAACGAGCTTAACTTGAGCAAGTGTAAGATAACAATATAATTGCATGAAGAAAAAATAATACACTTGATAACAAAAATAAAAGCCCATAATCAATGCATGATATGGTTTTGAAAAGAATGGACAAATTGAACAAGAGAACAACCTACAAGCAGTACCTTCCATGCAACATCATTTTCACAGAAATGCATTACCTTCCCATGTTTCCAGATATCTAATGAAAATTAAGATATGCCAGGAAAGTTGAGGAGCAACCACCAGTGTGTGCAATAATAGAAGACAAATCAAGAAACGAGAGAAATTTCAAACACATATGAACATGGAATACCAAATGGAAGAGTTGCACTAGTGCCTCCCTTGAAGGTTTAAAAATTTTGGGGAAAATTATACCTACATTTCCTTCAAAAAATAAGCTTCTAATATTTTAAGTTTCTATCCTTTTATCATTGTATTTAAAGGAGACTAGGGGTTAAATTCACATGCAAACACTTCCATTTAGTAATCTCGTTTGAAAACATTTTACGGGAAGCACAATTCCATTTCACGAAACCCATGCAATTACATTAACTAAATATAAAAGTTTGACATTTATAATCATGCCAAAATGCAGAAAATCTATATTCAGAAAGTAAATATATTGTTTTCTTCAAAATTTCAAGTGCAAAAACAAATTCATCTTTCTGTAATTTCTCAAAATCAGAAACCCACAAAGATAGATACCAACCTTTTTAAGCTTTGGACTGATGTCGAATACTTTCTTCATTCCATCATTTGTAATTTTCAAGCACTCCACTAAAGTCAATTCTCGTAACTGACAATGAGACCTTTCAACAAGTTTTAAGAGGGCATCATTAGTGAGCCTTTCACTTAGAGGATACTCCACATGTATAGTTTTCCATAGACGAGGATCATATTTTGCTATAGCATGCAAAGACTTGCAAACTTTTTCAATGGACAGAAGATCTTGCACGCTCAAATACCAAAGGGAAAAATGGAGCCCATCATGGGATAGTGAAACAAGTTCCTGTTTTGGACCAGCCTGAAATCTATTTAATAAAACTCTCCCAAATTCAAAGTGGCATTCCATCATAACAAAAACTTCTAAGAAACATGATGAATATTTTTTCACAACATTAAATGGAAAAGTAACTGAACCATATTTTACTCCACCATTTCCTTCAAATCCATTGACATCTATTTGGTTATATTGTACCTAGTCTCCCAAAACCATCAACAACCAAATTTTGTGTTCAGTAGCTACATTTTGTAAAGTGATGTGCAAGTTAATTCCAATAGGCATGCCTATTACAAAATTAAGAGGACGCTCGTAACTATTTTTTGGAACAAGCAAAATTGCTCTAATTTCTTTAAGTTATTCATTGAGAGGTATGGGTTCAATGAAAAAATTCTTAGGTAATTCCTAAACAATTTTCAAGGGACATGATATATTTGGATTGTCATCACAAAGTTTATTCTTAACTCGCTCTAAAAATTCAGAATGCTCCAATCCAATTCCTTCATAGGAGACCTCAGCAGTAGAAACTATGAACTTCAGTCTTCAATCTAGTAAATATCTGTGAATGTAAATTTATTCCTAACACAAACAACCTCAACATATAACTGAGGAATTCAACTCCAGTATGTGAAACTCTTGTTCTTCACCTAGACCCAAAAATTAATTCCCATTCATATTAATGCTTTGTCTAATTTTTGCAGAAATAATTCTAGTGAATTTATTCTAGAATGATATGTATTTCAACATCTTTCAGGTATCAATTTGGCCCATAAATTTGCTAAAATTGGAATTGAATATATATAAAGAGAAGAAAAGGCTATCACAGAGCTAGGCCCTTTAAAATTTCTTTCAATTTTTCCCAGGTCTTCCCTCCCTAGGTAAAACAAATTGCCTAGGTAAAACTATGGAAAAATGGCATGAACATGAATGAAACTAGGTAAGTGTATTACCACATCAGAGGATACTTATGATCTAACCATGCAGCACAAGGTGAAAGTGACCAAGATGTGATTATTTTACTACCTTTTTGTTGGTTCACGAAGAACATTATGCACCACTGAAGCAACCTCCACTGATAATCTAACCTTGTGAAGGCTAGAATCATCATTCCAACCAAGGAAACCATATTATTATCAAGGAGAATCACTATGCTGAACATCCAAGAAGATCATCACATGAAGGACTAATCTCAACCAAAAAAAATTATTTGTCTGTGGTCCTTGAGAATCCTACAAGTTACCCCTGAAATATGAATTTACCAATCATGTCAACATGAAGGGTAGCAACAACCACCAATGTGACAAAGTGGACAATGACAAGAACATGGTTGCAGGGATTCTCGACCTGCAAAGACAAAACCCTATTCCAACCTTGAAAAATTGATGATATTTTTCTTCAAATAGGATAAATTATAGTCTTTGTTGAAATATTTATTGACTGGTAGATCATATGTACTAGTTAGAGCCAAGGATAAAAACCCAATTCAAATTATCGCATGACCAGTATACCTCCATGTCAAGTAGGAAATCACCACTGCATAGGGAATCCCAACAGTAATAAACTATAAAGATGAAGGGAGGAGACTTGGAATTTGAGTTACATGCACCAATACCAAAAAAATTCAAGAAACAAGCTTGGATATTTAATCTGGGCTCCACAGGTATCCCAATCAACCAGCCCTATGAAAATAACATTGTTCAGCATACCTTGTGCTGCATTAAAGACACACCACAAACCTTTACCCTTGTCTTCCATCAATTAATTGCACTGCAGCTAATGCACAAAACCACCATTATCAGACCATTAAATGCTTGGAAAAAACTAGTTAATAATTCCAAAGGGTCAAAGATTATGAGAATAGTAAATACAATGCATCGATTTGAATGTAGAAATTAAGTGAACCCAATTTTAAGCTACTGAGCACTATTTACGAGTGTCAAATAAGGAAGTATACAACATAACAAAGGTATGAAAATTTTTCATTATTTGAATCACCTATCATAATTATCCTTAACAAGCCCTTAGAAGAAGGAAGAGCTCCTTTCAAAGAGAGGGTATCCTTGGCCAGATTAATAAGATCAAAAATAATTATTAATGTCCAACATATGACCACAAAAGTAGGTCAATAGGATTGTGTTAGGTTCCAAAGGAAAATGAAACATCTCTAACTGCATCATACTGGAGTCTGCAAATAGTGAGGTGATACAGAGGCATAAGAAGAGACTGCAAACCAGTCTTCTTTATAGCTTTAGTTACTACCAAAGAAGTCACACTCTTGAAATAATTGACATATAGGCTTAAGAATCTGATCAATATTTACACAAGATTATTTCCTCCGAACCTGTACAGTAAGCAAGTCCAAACCTATGCTCAAGTTCAATGGGGACTCTCAGGGCTTCATTTTTCTTGTAACATCAAAGTGCTTTGCTCTGCGATTTATGAAATATGGAATGAAAAAAGAAGTAAAACTAGCACCTTTTCTTGAATCATCAATATGTTGGAAGTTTATTAAGTTCCCAAAGGAATCTTGCAACAACATCATGCACTCTTGCAGTCTAGTGCTTCAAGGAGTAGATACGAAATAATTATTCTGGCAATGTTAGGATGTAAGCTTTCCCCATATGTTCCTTCAATCTGATTATGCATCCTTTCAGAGCAATTGTTTCTAACTTTCTAGATCCTTCAGTTTCCCTATATTTGGTAACCATAAGGAGGCGAGATAGATCAAATCTGTTAACTGTGGAGGCTCGTGGGATGCACTCTTAAATATTAAATATGATTATTTCAAGACCCCTGCCTTCTAGAAAGGTCAAAATATGAGCACAAGCTTTCTTCAGAACTAGAAAAAATCACTTTCATTCTCAATGTTTCCTAGTGGCTTCTCCAGCCTCTACCACTTCTAAAATAGTTCTTTATAGGAATCTAAGAACGCAGGGAGGATTATGGAAAACTATCCCAGTAGATCCATTGAAGATCTGACCATCTCATCAGGATATAATATATATACACTTCCCAAATAATCAGCTTCAAACCTTAGCAACTACAAACCACTCATATCAATGGAACAGATACTGAACTCCTGAGGTTGTCAATGATGTGCCACATAGGCTACCAAGGCTCCTCCTCCTCCAAAGGCTATGCCCATTTCATAGAGGTGATTGTGCATCATACAGGATTTACTATTGACCTCTACAAGACACTTGTTTTCCTGGTTATGGAGACTCAGCAATCCTCCCCAACCAAATCCATCATTTATTATTATGCTCTATCATCTTCTCCTATGAAGAAAAAGTGACTGCCAATATTGAATTCTCTTTTTTTTTTTGGTGATCCATTTTTTTTTAAATAAAAGGTTAATTAAGATATAATATATATACTCATGAAAAGAACTACTCTGAGAATCTGAGATACAAGGTTACAGATTTCAAAAGTGGGAAAGGATCCCAAATTTCCATGAACTTCCCCTTATCTATCATATTCATCCCATGAGACCAAAAGGGAGATTTAAAAAGACTTTATCCTATCCCTAACTAAAAACACTCCCTAACACAAAGGGGGATATCCTTTGCTATATGTGTCTACATTTTTAACACAAAATGTCTTCATGTTATATTTTCTGAGCTACATTCGAGGTGCCTAACTGCACTGTACAATCTATCCAAAATATGAAACAAAATGAACTCATGAACAAGGGATATCTATCCAATGCCAGAGCTGAAGATTACAAAGACCGTTCTCAAAATCAATAACGAACAAAGACAGATACCAACCTTTGTAAGCTTTGGACTCATGTCCAATACTTGCTTCAGTCCATCATCTGTAATTTTCAGGTACTCTACTAAAGTCAATTTTCGTAACTGACCTTGATACCTTTTAGCAAGTTTTTAGAGGGCATCATAAGTGAGCCTTTCCCTTAGAGGATACTCCACATGTAAGGTTTTCCATAGACGAGGATCATCTTTCATTGCAACATGCAGAGACTTTAAAAATTTTTCAATTGAAAGAATATCTTGTAGGCCCAAATACCAAAAGGAGAAATGAAGCCCATCATGGGGTTATATTTGTAATTATCCACCACTGCTACCTTCCATACTTCCCAAAATAGCCTTGATTTCACCTTGAGAAATCTGGAAAGAATCATAATAAGCTGATGTCTTCGTAGAAGGATCTCCCAAAGTGGCTTGCGCTCGAATACTACCAGTTTCATCCCTATATTTTTCAAGGCTATCTTCGTAGAAGGATCTCCCAAAGCGGCTTGCACTCGAATATTACCAGTGTCATCCCTATATTTTGCAAGGCTCTCTTTCCATCTGTCATGATTTTCCTCCAGCTCTCTCGGAAGTTTTGCTTCTCTAGAAGCTTGGAAGTCTGCCAATAACGCACCATCTTTTGAGGATGTCAAATAAGCTCCCTTGTAGTTCGAATCCTCAAAATCTATTTTATCAAGTAATTCATGAAACTTAGCTGGTTCGTCTTCATCATAAGAAGACACCAGATCACAAGTAGTAGCTTTATAACTCGGCTTGCTTCAATGGCATCATAACAAATGGTTTTGATAATCTCCATAGCTAATTAATTCATTTAGATTAATAGGTTCATGGTAAGGAACTCGCTCCCAACTGAACTCGACCCTGTAGTCAACTGGTGAAATGTTGCATTATCCTTAGTCAGCCTTTCCTTTGTAAAATCTTCATACATATCCTTGTAACAAGAATTCTCTTGAAAATTCTCATGTTCCACCTGAAAATTATTGCAAAAAATTCATCCAGCGAATGCCATTCTAATCACCCTCCAACTTTCCAAGCCCGTAAATCTGGGGTGTATGCAACCCAAAACCCTCCATTGCCCTCATCATCAGCATAAATCTAGGGTGAATGTCGTTCCAAAACCCTCCAACCTAGTAAATCGGGGGAAAATACAACCCAAAACCATCCAGACAATCTAGCATTTCAGTTTTATGTGCCCTTATTTTTTTGGGCTAAAGCATAATAATTAAATATATTTAAAAAAAATTGGGGCTAACTAAACAAAACTATACAAAATAGGGTTTATATAAAAAATTCTCCCCTCTAAAATTAAAAACCCCTTAAATTTCACCCTTGGGCTAAAATTCACCCCTAAAATTTTCCCTGGCTGCCACCCTAGCCACTCTAAGTACCCCTGTGAAGGAAAAGAGAAAAGACATACTCCCATGTACTTCAAGACTAGGAATAGTTCCAAGGTGAAACAAGGGAGACCTCAAACTCCAACTAAGATCCCAATCACAATTGAAGAATCACCCAATAAGAAAGAAGAAATAGGGCCAGAGGAGGGAAATATTCAAGAGGCCACTTCACTTAAAAATACAACTATGACCTATATAAGAAGACACTACTCAAGGCTAGCATTCCTCAAACAAGTACCAACCCCGACAGACCTTCAAGAGGAAGAAAAGAAGGGGAAACAAGGAAAAGAGGGTTTGCTACAGGAAATATAGAGTTTGCTACATGAAACTTTGAATGTGCTACAAGAAGAAAAAAAATTCATAGGGGAAGAAAACAAGGCACCCCTGGAAGGGCAGGAGACCCAAGGCGATGAAAAAGAGGCATAGATTGAAGGAAAGGATGCCAAAGGAAAGAAAGAGGAGGAGCCAAATGAAGAGCCTGCCTCTCCAAAAATTGTCCCAAAATACATTACAGCAGATCCACATCCTAGCCCACAGCCAAACGTGATCTCTTATTACACATTCATTCAAAGGAGGATGGATGATCCCTCAAAATATCTTAGTCCCCCTTTTCTATGAGCTAGAAAAAGAGAGAGCACGCACACACCACTAGATGAAAATTTCCAAAAATAAAAATGTGCAAGATGTAGGGATCATGGAAGAGAAACTCATTAATATGGGGAGATATTTGGTTGATTTCATACTTAGGGAGGTAGTGCTAAAGGAGCAGCTACAAGAGGCATAAGAAAAGAATGCAAGATTAAAATTATGGTGAATTGCAGCAGAAAGACAAGTAGATTTCCACCATGGAAGACTTGTGCATGGAGGAAATACAACACATTCATCCCTCCAACTCTTATGCCATCTACCTAAAGGAAGAGTGGTTGTAGCTTTGGATCAAAACACTAGCCTCATATGGGTCATTACCTTTCCATAATTACAAGCAATTTATTGATTTTTTCAATCAATCCAACATAGAGGATAAGGCCAAATTGGCAGAATTTTATATGCATAATATTCTCTTGACTGATCTAGACATTTGGGACCCTAACTCTAGGTTGGGGATATGCAACTAATGGCCCTAGCCTCTTGGATGACCAATGAAGAGGCCAAGGTAGAGGAGGTCAAAAAGGTGATGAGGAGGGGAGAAAAAGAGTCTCTCCATATCAAGGTAGAGCTATTCAACCCTAGAGAGGTCATAAATAATAACTTAATGATAACAAATGATGCCAACCTTATAGATAAATACCTCAACACCCAAGCACAGGAAATTGCACACTATGATCACATTTCTAGACTATTGGGAGAGGAGTGTGTGATGGCATATTAGAGAAGATGGAATGGCCTCCCACTTGGCCTAAGAAACATGGAGTATCATAATCCAAAAAGATTGAGAGTTTCCCTAGAAAGGGCACCTTTGTACAAGAGGGCCATGCAGACAATGAAGATCCAATGGTTTGGCTTAAAACTCATTCCACCTTTTTTGTTGGGATTGGGTGAAGGAAAATATCAAGATGAAGAGAACAAGGAATGGGAGGAAGCAGAAAATAATGCAGGATTCTACCCTCCTGAGGGAACTCCTTCCATGATTCCTTGGGATGTCAAAGATGCCACAAGGGCACTAAAAGAAATGAATAAAGAGGACTAAGTTGCTCAAAGGATGAGCAACCATTTGGTAGGGGAGTGATGATGAGCACCATCATTAGGTACATTTTAAGGGGTTAATTGTAACCATTTTAGCCTAATTATTCTCTCTTTCTCACATTTTATTTCATTATTGTCATATGTTGCTTAGTGAAGATGGTGTATTAAGGGTTCTCATAATTCGAAGCCTAATGTGGTTTAAATGCAGGAAAATCAAAAGAATATGCCATTTTTTAGGAAGATTCCACAATCAGGGCTCGGAGTAGACAAAAATGAGTGATTGTAGGAGGGTTGACCACCTCCTTAACTCCTAAAGGCAACCAATATTGCCTCGAGATTCTCCTCTAATAGCTTGAAACTAGAGACGGTCAAGAAAGTGAAAGATCAATGGGAACCAATCTCCACTTCTCTTGAGTCCCAAGGGGAAAAACACTTACTTTTTAGGAAGTTATTGGTAGCTACCCTATAGGATAAATAGGCCAGAGAAAGAGCTCACTAGGATTAGATTTTTGGATGTATCTAAACACTCTTATCTCTTGTATTAGACATTTATGACTTTCATGTGTTATGTACAAGATTGGTTATGAAATAAAATAAGCATTTGGTTTCTTCTCCACTATGTTACTTTCAGGGAGATGATCTTGTGGGTTAGGGCACAATCCATTGGCCTCAGTCTCTCTTATCTACTTTTGTTTTCTTTCATGTTGCAGTAGTTAATCACTTTCCATTTTATGTTCAGTAGCTTATAAAATCTCAAAATTGTGTGCTAAAACCTCCTTCTCTCACCTCTTCCATTGGAGCTTGATGAGGGAAGATCTTCACCATAGACCAAAATTTCTTTTAGTTTATGATTTCTTGGAAAATTTAGATAAGTTGTTTTTCTTATCATGGACATGCTATAGATGCA
This sequence comes from Pinus albicaulis, assembly GCA_034641835.2. Taxonomy (NCBI): domain Eukaryota; kingdom Viridiplantae; phylum Streptophyta; class Pinopsida; order Pinales; family Pinaceae; genus Pinus; species Pinus albicaulis. The sequence goes on from CM076578.1 coordinate 785,643,085, forward strand.
GAGGTAGATTTTTGTTTCAATTACATAGGTAGGTTTACCTAAATTCGGCTCATGTTTTCCACCATTGTTATGATATATTTGGCGATGATGAATACATGAACAGACAGTTTTCTTGCAGATTTTAATAGAGAATCAAAGGAGGAATTCCCCAACACCATTAGCTTCAATCTCCACCATTCATCAACCAGCTTCCATCGAAGGCACATTTAACCTTGTTTTTGGAAATATCCACCATAACACCGAGAGCCACCTTGGAGGTGCAAGACAGGATTTTTGAAGAGTTTTGAGCTTGAACAAGAGGTTGGATACCCTTCATCTACCTAGATCCACCTTCATTCCACCTCTCGTAACCATTTCCTCACCATTTCTGGCCTTAAACTACCCTCGACCTGTATCCTGTAGCGTTTCAGGACATCCTGTAACACTACAGGAAATCTTGTAGCAGATCCTATAACAGCGCCAACCACTCACTCCTTTAGCCCAAAATCACATTTTCACCTCATCTAGGCCTAGCCCATCCTCCGACACACATTCATCTATGAAACCTTGAGTCAGGAACACTCTTATGTCACCTCAAATCCTCCTCCTTTTGCTACAAAAGAGTCATTTAAAAGTGTGATTATCTCATTGATAGATGCATTATTAAACATGGTAATTAAGCATAAGATAAATAGAACTCAATTAGTCATTTGTTTTAGCATTTGTGCCTATATTAGTTTCCCCTTCTGCAAGTTCAATTCAGTAATCTAAATTATGAATGCCACTTAGTTTAATTTCCTTTCTTGAATTAGATTAAGTGTGAATTTCTTTTTCTTACAGATAGCTAGATGAATCATTATGATCTAGAATAGTTTCTTTCCCTGTTGATAGAGTAATGGTCATGATTTATTTCCAGTCTTAGATTTCATTTAGAAGTGTGACAGACTTCCTTTCCTAGAAGTAACCCTAGCAATAACACCTCACTGTAGAAATGGGAAGAGGATGGCATGAGTAGACCTCATCTACTATGCATATAGCACTGTCACCTCCAATTTTGTACGAACCTCGGGTTGATAAAGTAAATTTGAGTAGCCTCTGGGAGTTGCAGCACTCTTGGTACCATACTAGGGATCACCACTATGTCTTCCCCTTTCTACATTTGGATGCATCTCATCTTCTCCTCGAGGTACATCTTCCGTTGCTGATCGGAAGTACCCTAATACAACGTGGTTAGAGCATCCCACATCTTATTGGCAGTATCCTTGCTAGCTATATGCGAGACTACATGATCCCAGATTCCATCTACGATTAACCTCTTCACATGTGCCATATACTTTATGTACTCATTCAACTAGTCTACATCCATGGGAATCACCGCCACATTATAGATATATGTGTTATCACCAAAAAATGATCATGTAGCTATTTCTAAATAGGTGGATCAAAACACACCATGTAAGTTTAATTTTACCATACTAAAATCACTTTCATTATAGTAAATAATTTAATAAACCACTTTTTATTAAGTTATTTATCATTAAAACCCATAATTTAAACCATTAATTATTTAATTTTCTCTAGGAATAATTATTAAATAATTGTTTTGAAAATTATTTCTTGTCACATTTGACTAAATCACCCAAGAATAATTAAATAGATCACTATTTATTTATTTTTCCTTAACTCCATTCTTGGAATAATTGTTAAATCATTATTTCATAATTATTTCATTTCACTTTTTCCTTATTGTTCGCGAAACAATTAATAAATCATTTTATTTGTTAATTATTTCTAAATAAATATATTTGACCATTTTGAATATATTTTCCCTCTCCAAAAATATAATAAATTATTCCTAATAGTTAGATCTAGATTTTGATCAATAATATTTATTATTATCCATTTTCGAGATCAACCCAATACTTTGCTATAAATAAGAGGGTTTTTTATTCATTTCTCACCATGATCATTAGCATCGTCTCCATACTTTCGAGATCCCACTAGAGTTGTACACATTGTTTGGGTTTTCACATATTCAAAGAGGAATATCTAATACTGAAGCGTCAAGGACATCAAAGGGTCCATCCCACAGAGGGGGATTTACAACCCTTTTCTAAATATTCTTCATGAGGTGCTATCAATAAAGGATTTATTTATTTAAATTCCTTTTAATAATTGGGTTATTGCTTTGAATTTATTTTGTTGTTTATCATTTTAGATCACATACATCTATTTTTCTGCAGGTTTTTCTCACATTTTATTGCACATCTAAAGTATAAGCAAAAAAAATTGTTGTTAGGGTCACTAATCTCCTGTGACTTAAGTGATATCTTTTTGGTACACCTTCCAAGAAATTTCATACTAAAAATATGCCTTCAGGCCAAATTCATCTAGAAGGAGATCCTTCTCAGCCCAACAGTGGTCATATTGGATAAAATGCCAAAAATTCTCTCTTCCCATATGCTCAGTTGTTGCTCTACTATTCGCACTCCCTCTTTGAATTCGTGTCTCTGCTCGCTGCTACTGTCGATCTACAACTGGAAATTAGTGTTGAGAATTTGGAGGGTTGGTGATTAATACAAATTCTCTTCTTGATAATTACTTGTGATCTTACTTGAGTTACTTATGTCTTATTTTATTTAGCTTAGTTAGTCTTTCATCAAGTCAATAATCAAAATGCATGAGACACAAAATTAGGCTCCTAGAGCCAGGGCAAAACCTCTCCCTCTTGGAGAGGAAAACCCACAAAGAATTCTTCTTACAAATATTCAAATAACAAGTACCATGACCAAGACTCAGACCCTTGACCTATATATATGCATCCAAAAACCTTTTCGTTTCTCCTTTTTCTGCCTCCAATGTTGATCCTTTATACATGCACCAATTTACACTGATCTGTAAAAACCTCAGAGAACTCGGTCTCTCATTAAATCTTGTAAATTGTGATTAGGAAGTATTTTTCTCACACTGAAATAACCCTTAGACTTCGTATCACAACATAATCATTAATCTTAGACCTTCGTATTACATGACATCTAAATGCATAGAACACAAATTTTGTTAACTTCCTTCTTATTTCTCTGCAAGTATCTTAGATTGCCTACACACTAATTAACACCACAGATCTGCACTTCTTAGCTTCAGACCTATCCACATATATTTCTGCCATTAAATCCTAAATTCCGCACTCATACACAAATTTGTTTGAGGTATTTTATTACTAATCCACATTTTGATTTCTGAGCTTAGCCGTAAGATGTATCCCCTGAAATCCGAATTCATATCCGCATTCATATAACTTATGAAATCTGCTTTTGATTATCTTCTTAAATCCACAATATTCATCCACAAAATACTTTGTATTGTATGAACTTATTCATGAGTGTATTCTTCACTTCTTCATATGTATCATTCGCATTTCTTCATCTGAATAATTCTTACTGTATATTACATATTATCCGCACTGTATGTTACAGAGATCACCGTTGAACATTGTATGAATCAACTGCAAGCATAGGTATATATATATAGACATAATTATTATCTTTAAGTCAACCATACTTGTAGCTTTTAGGCCGACTCATCCAACAATTTAAAGGCCAACTTGTAGCATATCATAAGTGCTTGACTTCCAGCGTTGGTGAGGGATATTACAAGCCATTCTTCCACAAGGTCTTGTAGCATTCTCTAGACTCGATCCGTCATATGAATGACACTTAATTATATTTATTCTAGAAGACATAAACCCTAATAGACATCAAGAAGAAGTGTATTTAATCTATAATAAACTCTTGCTTATGAAACCCATGAAGCAAGTACAAAATGCATTTTATTATCTTTGTCTTATTCTTTACATAAAATACATAGTTACATAGTCAATATGAAGGCCGACCTAGTTACACTTTTCAACACTCCCTCTTAACTAGGGAGTTATTCATATAGGTACATGGTCACTTTCAAACTGAAGAATATCATAAGAAGAATTGGATTGGTAATCACATTTGTATATCATCATATCAACCAGCATTGTCCTAGTGCAAGGCCTTGACTAACATCCCCATCTCTCAACAAGACAATGGGCTACAATGTTGGCGAGACGCATGACTTATAGACACCATAGTCATTGTCTCTCCAAGGTACATACTCCACTTGGGTGTTCCCAAAGGATGACCTTCTTGGACTATTCTTCTCTTGGGTATCTAGTCCTCAAAGAATATCGGTCCCCGACTACTATTATATTGAATTCCCTAGCACATTCTCAAAGAGTATCGAATTCCATATGATTTCCCAATCCTCCATTCTGTCTTCCCAAGTGAAGACCAGAATGATGTGTCTATCTCTCCCTCTCAGCAAGGGAGGACCTATTCCATAAGGGAATGTACTCATTCCTGTATAAGGAATGTACCTAAGCTCATTCTTAGGAATTACCCAGTTTCTTCCAAATAATAAACTGATCACCAGGCTCCCTCTCAATCAGGGACCTGCAGCAAAAATGGTGAGACACCCAGCTTCTCATGAATAATTCCTTCTCTCCATGTCATGGATTTCGATATTGAGGAATCTTCAACTTTTGTAGGGAACAGATCATCCATCACTTTCAGTCACGCGTCATGTCCACTATCAGAAAGTGATTCATCAGTATTTCTCATCTGGTCCACTGGTATGCCATGTTTCTTTTCTTCGAATCATTTCCGAGGATCATACATCCTTTCTCATGATTATCAACCCTGCACAAATTCATCCAGATAATGATCTTTAAAAAGTTACCTCAGTGATGATCTTTCACCATGGCATCTTCCTATAGGCATCGGCATCCTTTATTCATATTGACACATCTCCTGATGATATATTTTTTCAAGGGTTTTCTTATTTACCAGACTTTTGTCAGAGTCTACATATCCTCCCAAGAGATCTCTTAGTCACATATTCTTGGCTTCCAAATGATAACTTCCTCTTGACATGGTTGCATTTCATGATCTCTTCCTTTTTGCACATTCTCCATCTCTAGGAACTTACAAACTTTCTATTTTCTTGTTTATATACAACCACCTCATATTCCATGAGGACATATTGTGTTGATTTCATCTCATACCTTTTTCCCTCGAGTCATCCCGTAGAAATTTCTCTAGAATGAAGAGCTTCATTCCCTTGTCTTGCTCCATTAATATGCCATCACATCCCAGAATTATGTTTTCATGATGACCCTTGATCTTGAAGACTTCTTTCTATTAGTAATGTTATCAGAGAGGTTTTCTTGGAGATGTTTCACCAAGAGATCCTACCATACTTTGATCAGTATGCTACACTGCTTCCTATCATACAACCAATAGAAATCACTTAAAGGAGAAGATGATCTCAATCGTAGTAGAGATCCCTTGCTTCTTCTTTCTTATATTTCTTTGCATCAGTTCCTTCCTTCATTTCAAAGGCATGGGCTTCTTCCATATTTCTCTTATCCTTTTCAGATTAAGGACAATTTCTATTATAATGTCGAAGTTCATCATATCCAAGGCATCGCGCTTCGTCCATATTTCTTCTTTTACTTTGAGGACAAAAACTTACCAAATCTTCCTTTCTTCCTGGACATGGCTACAAAGGCTTGATTTCCTTCACTTGATCCTGTAACATATTTTTCTTTCAATCTTGTTTCCTATATTTTACGTAGAGACCCTAAATCATAGAATGGTGTGGCTTCTTTCTTCCCGTATAATCCTAAAGTGAATTTTTCCCATTCTTCTGGAAGAGAATTCAGAACCACTGTAGTCATCTCAGTGCTAGACATTAATTCTCCTAATTCCTGCATTTGATCTGCAGTACTCACAGAGAATAGCTCCACCAATTTCTCATATATTCCTTTTTGATGATTTTATATTTGATACATCTGAGATGAGAGAGTATTTTATAGAGTCTGTAAGAATCCTTTAGGCTCTTATATCTCCCTTCGTGTGTTTTTCATGACTTCATTGTCCTTATCTTCAATGCAGGAAAGTTTGAAACCCTAACCAGTTTGTTGCTTTCTTTTCAAAGAAGACATTTTGATAGATTTAGATAAAGTCATAGATACTTACTTGAGATAGTGACATTCTCCTTCAACAGCTTCCTTGATGATGTTTGAAGATGAAATCAAGAGTTTCTTCTAAAATGGAAATCTTCAATTTATATGTTCTTGAATCCTTGATGATGAAGTATATCTTCATAAATTAGAGTCCTCCTTCTAACAATGTCTTGAATGTGAATATTTTATGACAAAAGGTTAATTTCTTGATTGAGTTGATTTTTTAAATGAGATAGGAGATCTTGAAGTATCTAGAGAGTCTTCCTTGCAAACTGATTTTACTTTGCAACCCAAATTTTGATCTTTTATTCCTGGAGTGTCTCCTTTGTCAAGCAGCCCTTGAGATTATCACCTTAGCTCTAATACCATGTTGAGAATTTGGAGGGCTAGTGATTAATACAACTTATCTTCTTGATAATTACTTGTGATCTTACTTGAGTTCCTTATGTCTTATTTTCTTTAGCTTAGTTAGTATTTCATCCAGTCAATTATCAAAATGCACGAGACACAAAATTAGGCTCCTAGAGCCAGGGAAAAACATCTCCCTCTTGGAGAGGAAAACTCGCAAAGAATTCTTCTTATAGATCTTCAAATGAAAAGTACCATGACCAAGACTCATACCCTTGACCTATATATATGCATCCAAAAACCTTGTCACTGCTCCTTTTTCTGCCTTCAATGCTAATCCTTATTCCTGCACCAATTTACACTGATCTGTAACAACCTTATAGAACTTGGTCTCTAATTCAATATTGCAAATTGTGATTAGGAAGGTAAATCACAGATTTACCTTCCTCTTTTTCTCACACTATAATAACCCTTAGACTTCGTATCACAGCATAATCATTAATATTAGCCCTTCATATTACATGACATCTAAATGCATAGAACACAAACTTTGTGAACTTCCTTCTGACTTCTCCGCAAATATCTCAGATTGACCGCACATTAATTAACACCACATATCTTCACTTCTTAGGTTCAAACATGTTCACATATATTTCTCTCATTAAATCCTGAAGTCTGCACTCAGACACAAATTTGTTCGAGGTATTTTATTACTGATCCACATTTTGATTTCTGAGCTTAGCTACAAGATGTATCTCCTGAAATCCACATTCATATCTGCATTCATATAACTTATGAAATCTACTTTTGATTATCTTCTTAAATCTGCAATAGTCATCCACAGAATATTTTGTATTATCTGCACTTCTTCATGAGTTTATTCTGCACTTCTTCATATGTATCATTCGCATTTCTTCATCTGAATAATCCGCACTATATGTTACATATTATCGGCACTGTATGTTACATAGATCACCGTTGAAAATTGTATGAATCAACCACAGGCATAGGTATATATATAGAGACATAATTATTGTCTTGTATCCAACCATACGTGTATATTTTAGGCCGACTCATCCATTTTTTTAAAGGTTGACTTGTAGCATATCATAAGTGCTTGATTTCCCGTGTTAGTGAGGGATATTACAAGTCATTCTTACACAAGGTCTTGGAGCATTCTCTCGACTCGATCCTTCATATGAATGACACTTAATTATATTTATTCTAGAAGACACTGATCTGAAAATGAAAGTATTTGTTTTGTTGTTCAAAGTATTCATTTCCATTAAATTAAAAGTGCAAAGTGTTTGGATAGTCTTGCAAGTGAAACAAAGTGTTTTTTATAACTTTTTATGAACTTTGGTGTGAGGGAGTGTTGTTTTAATTTACTGTTTAACAACTTTAATCTAAATAACACAGCAGAATAACTTCACCATAAACACACAGCAACATGATGAGGCAGTTCACCCCTCCTGGGCTACATCTGTCGGTTCCAAGGCTCCCAATGGGCATGTCCTTGATATATTATGATGCTAAAATTGGTAATACAGTGAGAAAAGGGCATAAAAAGACAAAACCAGCTGTGAAAATGAATCCAGAAGACAGAAAGAAGCTAATAATGACTCTAATTTCACCTAAAATAGTGAAGTGTAGTCTAATGCAGCTCCATTTCCCTCAAGGCCCTGATGGCTCCCCAAGCTTCTCTAAAGTAAAAATGGCTGAAAGACACCTCTGATGGCTCTGAAACCTATTCCAATGGCTCCAGAATTCTAAGAATACCCGAAATAAAAAAAAAATTCACTCAAAAAGGTTCAGTAATGTGAAATTTATAACCAAAAGAAGTTTTGTCCAATCTGGCCTAAAAAACTCCACTAACTTTAGAGTAACTGCAGTTGGGTCCACTAACTATGGCACTAGCACCTAAAAAGGTGAAATCCACCCAAATCTGTCAGAACCGTTTGGCTTAACTTTTATTGTTAGGTGGGCAGGGTCACATGGACCACCGCCCAACCCGCCGAGCTAACCGTGGAGTTAACAGTTTTCAAACAGTGGCATTAAACGTATAACATAACTTCTGTCGTAATCCATGTGAATAGAACTGTATAATGTAACCGTCGATGGTTAAGGTCTATGGGCCATGGTTCTAGCCTGTGGTCCCATGTATAGGGGGTTGGCCCCCTTTCCGCCCCAACCAAACATTTGTTAACGTTCAAATACGCAGAAAGAACCATGGAGGTTAAGAACCAAAGCGCTGATGGGTCAGTCGGGCCTGTGGGCTAGCGGCCACCCGACCCAGGGTCGAATCTTGTGCATACCATAATTTTTCCACTGAAAATTTACATATTTCTTGGGGCCATGTGGCGGCCTCTGGGCAGGCCACATGGCACCCTTTAATTGGCCACGAAATCTGAAAGTCAACCCACTATGCAATTAGAGCTAGACACTTGTCGATTGATGATTCACTGCTAATGGAATATTCCATGGAATATTCTATGGATATTTCAAGAATATTCTGTAGAATATTCTTTTTTTTTTAATATTTTTTAAATCAAAGTCAACCCTAGTCAAATTGGACTTTTGAAGGAAACTGTGAATTTTCAAACTTGAATAACTTTCACATACAGTTTTAGATTTGAGTGTCATTCACAGTGCCAGGATCGTATCGACAAGGCCTATCCAGTCATTCTGGTTTCAACAAATTTTGAGCAGTTCCAATTTTGAGCATTTTCTTCACTTAGGACATGATCCCCTTATCACACCTCCCAAATGGGAAGCTTTTGGACCCACAAAAGCTCTCTGATTATAGAAACTGAAGATGAGGAGACTGATTCTCCACTCTTCCAACTTTGAACCACTAAAATATTCCTGACTTCATCAAATTGAGCTTCTCATAAAAAGATAAATTGGGCCTTGAATTCACTGACCGACCGTTGCTAAAATTGACTGAGTCATGATGCAAATTCTTTAAATTTGCATAACAACAACTATAATTTGCAGAAATCATACTGTTTCTACAATGGTCATACTTCAAAGAAGACTGAAAATAAGATTCACTTTGCTAACTATCCACATGGCGAATTTTTGTTGAATGAGCCATGTACTTGTGCCGAATCCCGACCAAGTTTTCTCGCCATACCAATCTGTCATTCTGAAACCAGCAATGACCCTTGCTAAACTGTGTGCCCTCTTTTCTTGCATTCCTTTCCATCTCATGGAATCTTGCCCCATTTGCACTGACACTTCGTTCTCTGCACCGATCGACACCAAGGGTACCTTGTGCAACATATTGTCATCTTCTTTCAAAGACAACCTGTTATCAGACTAAAACATATCATCATTTATATAAGAAATATAATGAAAAGGAAAATGTACAAAATATTATTGTTTAACCATCAAAAAATTCAGATTTTGACTTACATTAACTAGCCTTTTCAATTTCCCTGCATGGACTAAAGAATATTCTAGCTTCTTCTTATGTTCTCTCACAATATACTCTTTTCCATCCTTGAACAGATGATACTTGTTCTCATGGCGATGGAAGATCGCTTTTCTATCATATAAATATGGACTACCCAACACAACAACTGTAATGTCAAGTGGTACTACATCTATTTCAACCCAATCAACATAATGAGATGTTATGGCGAAGCGCAACATGCACTTTCATGAGACTTGTAAATTAGCATCCTTGCAAATCCAACCTAGTGGATAAGGCTTTGGATGTGGAATTGTCTCAAGCTTCAGCTATTTGAAAAATTCTTCTAAGATGAGATTAGCTTGAGACCCACTATCAAAAAGTGTGTCTATCTTTGTGTGGTTTGAGCTTATCCTCACATGAAATAGCTCTATCCTCCTCTTTTCATTTTGAGTTTCTTTGTGACAGATTAATGTGCTAGAACTGGGATTTGTTTCTTGTACAACCTCTTTCCCCTTTATGTTCTTCAATACCATGGTGATGCTTTTAGTTTCATCACCTGATTCAGACCCTAAGTCATGTTCAACAGTTGCAACAGTTTTTCCCTTTTCTTTGGTTCTGTCTTTGTTTTTATATTTCTCTGGTTTCAACTCCGAATGAAGCTTCCAACAGTGGTCTTCATCGTGGCTTGTTTTTGAACAAGTTTTGCAAAAGAATTTCCCTTTTTCATTTCTAGATTTTGCAATCCTTTTTCTTCCTTTGCCTTTAATATCACTACCCTCATTCACATCAAAATTGTTTTTCCCTCTAGCTTCTAAATGTGTAGCTTGTACACAAACTTCATCTAGACTAGTAGGATTGAACATAAGGATAGTATGTATAAGGTAATTGTGCAAACCACCTATATATTTCAACAAAGTATCTTGACTTTGTAAGTCTACTCCTAACAACAGTGCTCTTCTCCTAAACTCTTGAGTGTATTCTTGAACACTTTTTCCTTTAAGTTGTCTAAAATTTTTCCAATTCATTATAGCCTTTTTTAAATGAGTAAGAGGATAAAATTGCTTCTTAATTGTAGAAATAAATTCAGCCCATGATAAAGTAAGCTTACCATGTTTTTGACTTTTATCCTTGGTCTTGGCTTCCCACCATACCAATGCTGCTCCATCCATCCTTAAAGAGGCTAATTGAATCTTGGTGTCGTCTTCGTGTAAGTTTTGAATCCTTAAATAAACTTCCAATTGTCTGATCCAATTTTCTAGTTTCTCTGCATTGACTTCACCGTTAAACATGGGAAATTCAAATTTGAAATCAAGATTTAAAAAAGGATTTTTACCAGTGGTTTTCGACTTATGAGACTGATTTACCGAAGTCGAGGAAGACGATGTAGAGGAAGAGGATGAAGATGGAGATGGTGGATCACCATTTCCTTCATGTCCTTTCTTAGACTGATCATTACTCTTCTTTCCTCCTGAGGAACCCTCTCCTTCTTTTTGGTTTTTAGACCCTTCTCCAGCAATCATATCATTTCTTTCTTGATAGAGGATCCTTACCATTTCAGTCATATCCAAGAAAGCTTTCCAGAATACCCGTTCTGCTTCCTTGGGATCCATCTCTTCAAGAGCTTCTCCTTCTCTTGAAGACATGCTTAAAGCTGCTTCTAGGGCTCTTGGAGGTGGTTCTCTGACCCTTCTTGGTTGTGGATTAGTTTTTGCACTAACCAAGTTTCCTTCACCTCTCTTGAGTTTCAGCCTAGTAAGCATCAAATCTTGCAAACAAATAAGTTAATCTTTGCACAAAACAAATGTTGAGTAAAAAATATAGCTTCTAAGACTCTAATCCTGAGCTTTGATACCAACTGATCTGAAAATGAAAGTATTTTTTTTGCTGTTCAAAGTATTCATTTCCATGAAATTAAGTGTGCAAAGTGCTTGGATAGTCTTGCAAGTGAAAAAAAGTGTTTTTGATAACTGTTTATGAACTTTGGTGTGAGGGAGTGTTGTTTTAATTTACTGTTTAACAAATTTAATCTGAATAACACAGCAGAATAACTTCACCATAAACACACAACAACATGATGAGGCAGTTCACCCCTCCTGGGCTACATCTGTCAGGTCCAAGGCTCCCAATGGGCATGTCCTTGATATATTATGATGCTCAAATTGGTAATACATTGAGAAAAGGGCCTAAACAAACCAAACCAACTATGAAAATGAATTCAGAACACAGAAAGAAGTTAAGAATGACTTTGATTTCACCTAAAGCAGTGAAGTGTAGTACAATGCAGCTCCATTTCCCTCAAGGCCCTGATGGCTCCCCAAGCTTCTCTAAAGTAAAAATGGCTGAAATACACCTCTCATGGCTCTGCAACCTATTCCAATGGCTCGAGAATGCTGAGAATACTCGAAATCAATAATAATTTCACTCCAAAAGGTTCAGTAATGTGAAAGTTATGACCAAAAGATGTTTTGTCCAATCTGGCCTAAAAAAACTCCGCTAACTTTGGAGTAACTGCAGTTGGGCCCGCTAGCTATGGCACTGGCACCTAAAAAGCCAGACTTCGCCCAAATCTGTCGGAACTGTTTGGCTTACATTTATTGTTAGGTGGGCGGGGTCACATGGACCACCGCCCAACCTGCCGGGCTAACTGTGGAGTTAACGGTTTTCAAACCGTGGCATTAAACTTATAAAATAACTTCTGTCATAATCCATGTGAACACAACTGTATAACATAACCGCCGGTGGTTGAGGTCTATGGGCCATTGTTCTGGCCTATGGTCCCATGCATAGGGGGTTGGCCCTTAGGGGCTGGCCCCCTTTCCACCCCAACCAAACCTTTGTTAACGTTCAAATACGTGGAAAGAACCATGGAGGTTAAGAACCAAAGTGTTGGCGGGCTGGTCGAGCCAGTGGGCTGGTGGCCACCCGACCTGGGGTCGAATCCTGTGCATACCATAATTTTTCCACTAAAAATTTACATATGACTTGGGGCCACGTGGTGGCCTCCGGGAAGGCCATGTGGCACCCTTTAATTGGCCACGAAATTTGAAATTCAACCCACTGTGCAATCAGAATTGGACACTTGTTGATCGATGATTCGCTGCTGATGGAATATTCCATGGAATATTTTGTGGAATATTCCTGAAATATTCTATGGAATATTATTTTTTTTAATATTTTTTTAATCAAAGTCAACCCTGATCAAACTGGACTTTTGAAGGAAATTGTGAATTTTCAAACTTGAATAACTTTCACATACAGTGTCAAATTTGAGTGTCATTTGCAGCACCAGGATCGTATCGACGAGGCCTATCCAGTCGTTCTAGTTTCAACCAATGCTCAGTAGTTCCAATTTTGAGCATTTTCTTCACTTAGGACATGATCACCTGATCAGACACAAATCTTAATTACATCAAGAAGAAGTTTATTTAATCTATAATAAACTCTTTCTCATGAAACCCATGAAGCAAGTACAAAATAAATTTTATTATCTATGTCTTCTTCTTTACATAAAATACATAGTTACATAGTCAATATGAAGACTGACCTAGTTACACTTTTCAACAATTAGAACTTCTGAGACTAGAAGTTCCTTGAGAGAAATTTTCCCCCAGTGTGTGCTCTTCTTCCACTCGACGTAGGTTCTGCACTAGAAAACTACTGCAAAACCCTCTGCTTCCAACTAGATATTTTCTCCACAAAAAACATATTGAGCTACTCCCTCTACCTCTCGAATCACTTGATCTAGAAAACTTGAATTTTTCTTCCTCTCAGAAAAATCGAACCTCCGCAAGTAACTCGACCTCCTGGTAAAATGATTGGTCTGCCTTTGGGAATTTCAATCTTTTTCCCACACTGAACAATGAAATTCCTTCCTTTCACTTCTGAGCTCTCCGACTGATCAACTGCGCTTTGATACCATGTGAAAATTCTGAAAACCAGAATCATATTGCAGCAACTCATATTATTTCTCCTAATTGTTTATTAATTTAACAATTTATCTGCTATGGAAAATATCAAAATAAAAACACTACAACCTTCCCAAATAAAAGTATAGAAATAAATGTTTGAATAAATTATATCATGCACACATAAAATTTACACAATTATTTTTGGAAAAAAGTCCCCGAAGAAACCCAACTTGGGAAAACTGGTGCAGCAATGAGGATTTTATTTTATTATGCAATAGTGAAATCTGAGTACAACTATGGATACTAAACTGGAAATATAAACATCAAGAAAATTTGGGCAAAATACTGAAGGGAAATTACCCTTCTCCCAGAAGCAATTTCTGGCACGACTTTCCTACCAAAACTAGACCTCCTTGAGCTTTGCGTCATCCTCTACGTAACTAGTTGTACTACTTGCCTCGGACTGGGATTTGATGAAATATTTATGCCTTTGGATGTTAATAAAATCGACTCTCCATAACTCTGTGACTTCTTCTCGACCTCTGGAGCTGAGAATGACTTTTCCTTCCTCCAAATCAAACTGCCTGGATATAGCAATTGCATTGTCCCTCAACGATGCCTCTTTTGGATAACTCGACCCTCTTTCTACTACCTCTCCGGATCTAGAAATATTTCCTCCATATCACTATCACTTCCCCTCACACTTCTTCTATCTCACTTACTCTCTCTCGGGAAATTGAGTGCCACTACTCTAAAAATCAATCTGCCTATGAAATAAAACTACTGAAGTGTATTCTCCATCACCACATTGAACTCCTCTTATAATCCTCTGTTGGAGCACCAATGACAAATATTAAAACATAATTGATGGCTAGGATCATCCTAGAGTCGATCTGTATGATTTTCTTGATCATTCTCGCCTTATCTCAATTAATACTCATTAATTAAACATATTCCTTAAGTTTATACTTAGGAAATATTTAAAAATTGGTTAATAATCTAATTGAAATACTTCTACGCGGAATTTCCATAAATGATTTATGGGTTTTGGAGATCTCATTTATTCTAGTCTCTCCAAAAACATTTGTGGCTAGGACACATCCAATGCTACAAAAATTAACACTACCATCACCGGAGCTTGTTTATTTCCATTCTTCTTCTAAGAATCTTTAAATTCTTTGAAATTAATGAAATCAATATTTATTTCTTCTGCATATATGTGTTTATGTTTACATATGTGTTATGTTTCATTGTTGTATCTCGCAAATGAGGTTAGGGTATAAGGAGTTATGGCTCAAACTAGGCTAACCTTTGCATGACTAGCCTCACAAACCCCAACGACCTCCCATGGAAGAAGAAAATAAATATGAAGGAGCAGGAGTTCCTTTCAAAATATTGCTCGAGGAAGCCCTCGAGAGAAAGAGGAATGTGATGATGGATAACTTTCCCATATCCTTCGATAGCTACCCATAGGCAACACATCTTCATCCAACAACCACTCTATAGGCGGCCCTCCCTTTAAAGTACAATTAAACTTTGACATTCCCATATTCAAAGGCTAGATAGATGCATACATCATAGATAGTTGGTTAAATATGGTGGAAGGATAGTTTGTAGTTCATGAATTTCCAATCGAGAAAACATTTCTTTTGCACTCCTCAAATTCGCTCCCCATGTGTAGGACTAGTTGGAAAACAACTATGAACAGAGGGATGAGAGAGAACCCCCATTGTTTTCAGCCCCATTGGAATTCTTTCCGAGATGCCATCAAGGAATATTATTACCTCATGGATATCTATGAGGACAAGTACATACAATGGATGACGTTGTGGTAGGAAAGGGATCAATATGTGCATGAGTTGATGAATCTTTTCCATACCCTGCGTAAAAATTTGGGTATCAAGTATTCGGAAAAAATAAATAAATAAAAATTGGTGCTCAAGCATTGTAGTTTCTTGCACAAACACATTTAGTAGGAAATGGAGTTCGTGGACATCTCCTTGCTTGATGCAGCATAACGCTATGCTACAAATATTGAGAAAAAATGTAAACACAAGAAGTGATACTTTGTATCTATGAATATGAAGCAAGCGAAAGGTGCCCCTAAACCACAGAACAAAGGATAAATCCATGACAGGGCGACCCATGACAACCCATCGAAGCTGCAAGCAATGAACAACACCACAAAGAAAAAGAAAGACACGTGGAAATGGTGTGAGTTCCATAAGAGTCCCACTCACAACACAAGTGAGTGTCGATCCAAGTAGTCACTGGTGGTCGAGTTGAAGGCTTTTGAATCAAATGCATGTTCTGAATCTGAGTCAGAACTCAACAAGGGGAATGAAAAATGGAATCATATTATTGATGTGGATCCTAGTGCCACTGTTTCCACCACCAAGATCTAGAAGATTAATCTTGAATATCTATAGGAGGGGGAGAATCTCTTCCACTCACAGATGTTGGTGAAGGGTTCTCCATTGTAGTTCATTGTCAACAACGGAATCCAAAAGAATGTAATATTCCTTCTTAGAAATTGTACCAAGTAGAAATATTAAATTTTTCCAATTTTGTCACTACTTTTATTTTGACTTAGGAAGAGTGGGTATGGGGACCCCACATGGGACTTGATCAATAGCACACCCCAAAAAATTAGTCCAGGGATAAAAATTGTAGCTATAGTGGAAGGTGGGGGCCACTTGGAGCAAAATACGGCCCACAAAGGGATTACGCACTCATTGGAGCGTAGTTAGGTGTAGGAGGCATGATTTGGGCCCATAAGGATGTTGGGGAGGCTTTGGAAAAAACAAGCATATTTGGGAGGCTTTAAACAAAACAGGCATGGGAGACACATTTTTTCATTCATTCACCACTTCAGAATTTGTCTCTTGACATCGCACGCTTGAGCAGTGAGCCAAGTCTACATGTGTTATTTAGCACACGGGTAATTCTGAGCGTAGATCTCAGCCCTTGCTTCGTTGGACTTCAAATGCTAGCCCAATTAGGGAGACTTACTTAGTTTTGTATCATTTCATTATTAGTGAGGCCGTACCATAGCGTAGAGGAAGATAAAATAGCATGGGGATTGCACATTCCTTGACGGAGTCACTTCAGGAGGTTGAGGAGTGAGGGGAGTTTGTGGAGGAAACTTGGAGGGAAAGATTGGGAAGCCTTATAATAGGGATTGTAGGAATTTTGGTGGCATTCAGCAGCATATTCTTAAGGTGGGTTGATTTTCGCAGCAATAGATCCACCCAAGCCCAAGAGGGTTAATTTTGTGGGGTCAATATTTGGCCAAACCCTTCATGGTTTATTTTGGTTAGGAAGAAGGATGGTACACTACCCATGTGCATTGATTACAAATCTCTCAATAATAAGAATCGCTACCCCATTGCCTGCATTGATGAGCATATGGATGAGATTATAGGAGACAAGTACTTCTGTAAGATAGACCTACACTCGGGGTACCATCAGATCGTGGTGAGGGAACGGGATATGCCCAAGACAACTTTCATATGTCACTATGGCCATTTTGAATTTTTGGTTATACTCTTTGGGATGACCAACACTCCCACCACTATGAACCACTTGTTTCATCTGTAGTTTTGAAGGTTTGTGTTGATGTTCTTTAACGACATATTGAATCATATTAGGACATGGTAGGATCACCTACAACACTTAGAGGAGGTGCTATGTAATTTGGAGGAACAACAGTTTTATGCAAAGTTGTCAAAGTGTGAGTTTGGTTTGATAGATATGCTCTACCTAGGGCACATTATTGGGGAGGATGGCATGAGATTGCATGAGGAGAATATTAGAGCCATTCGAGAATGGCTAGTGCCCCAAAATGTGACTAAGTTGAGGGGCTTTGTTATCATATGCACTTACTCCAGGAAGTTCGTAAAAGGCTTCTCACAGTTGGTTGCACCCCTCACAAATTGACCAAGAAGGGGGCATTCACATGGACAGATAGGTCACAGGCAACATTTGAGCACCTCAAGGAGGTATGAGTAGTTTTATGGTGTCGAAACTACCCGATTTTACACAGTCGTTCACCTTGGAGTGTGATGCATCAGGTGAAGGCATTGGATTTGTATTGTCACAGGGGGGATGTTGGGTTGTATTAATCACTATTGAATGACTAAAAAGTACACATAAATTATCAATCCAAGGACGTCTTTTATTTCAATGACAGTTGCATTATATGTGCTGATACACTCAACCATAAGTAGTTCCAATTAAAATAAAGTGTTGCCGAAGTAAATGCTAGAAGTAAATCACTCATGCAGAAATAAAATGATCTACAAGACTGTAATCACACTTTAATAAATCTTCTCTAGTATGCCACACAACAATTATCCAGTTTGTGTCTCTAATATCATATGTGTGACAACATACAAAGTATTGAAATTGAAGTGGATATATTCACAGCCGAAACAACAGCAACAACTTACTGATACATAAACTGAAATACAAACACATATACACAAGTACCTTAATCACTACAATACCTGCTAAGAAGGAGGGCCCTTCCTCCCTAGCAGGGCACAGGTAGAGAAAGAACTTAACGGAAACTAAATTGAATAACGCATGTAACAACAATAACAGGATAATATGTATTAATATGAGCAAATTTACAGAGCCAAAATAATGTTGTTCTCTGCTAACCTTTCGACCTTTAGGGCCGAGAACTATATAGTGGTTACATCTCAGAAAATAAAGGGATAAATCAGTCATTAGATCTTATGTTTCTCATGCTGATCGAAATTGAATACATATAGTTATAACCACTTCTTAATAAAATTCTAACTAGAAAATTATAGATTACAATCAAAACCGCCCATAGGTTGTTACCAAAAAATACAATTCTAAACAACTTCTACAGATATCACAATAAAACCATAGTTGTAGTGTAACATCTAAAGGACAAGTCAGCAATAGGATTTGATGAGATCCAGTCAGTGGTACAACTGTATCAGCAGTTCGCCAACGGGTCTATAACAGCAGTTTTCCGGCGGGTCTGTAACAGCAAAGTGTAACAGCATCATAGTATAAAAAGCTCGATGTAATAGCACACCCTTAACTGCTCCTGTGCACCTCATGCTCGAGATATTTGGTGCTACAAATGACATCTAGAAAGACAACACAAAGACCATATATCTTCTCCAAACATTCATCCTCAATTAGTCATAAAAAAGGCATGATATATCATAATAATTGATGAAATGGTAGAGTAATGAAAATAAGGTGAAACAAAAAAAATTAGGATAGAAAGGTAGGCCCAAAAGAGGCAAAGATAGTCCCATTGGTTATAGTCATAAGGAAAAATAGGTAAAACAAATGTAGGAAAGGTGTGAAAAACTGGCACCCAACATCTCCCCCCAACTAAAACACTTGCATGTCCTCATGCAACTCATCTCTCATGGGAATATCTCCGGTGCAGGTCAGTGAGATCATAAGCAACAGTTGTATCTTCTTCTGCAGACCTGTACCCCTGATTGGCCATCAGTTGCAGTACCCAGGACTCTGACTCATACTTACTCAATTCATAATTACTCTGATAATCCTCAATTGGCAGCCAGATCAAAGGAAACTTGAATCTCAATCTGAGCCACAAAGCACCAAGGTATTGTACGATCTATGCATACGCTGGTACATGTGTAACATCCACCACAAAATTCTGGAATGAGAATGGGTCCCCCTTCAATAGCTCAGCACTGTTGGCTTCTATGCGTTTCAAGCACCCAGTCAAGGCTCGGTTCTTCATCATTAAGAACTGATTGAGGCAGATATTCACAATCCTTCTTCTATAAGTGGTAGTCGGTTCCTTTATCCCATGAGTACTCAACATTCTCCTAAATTCTCACCTTAAATCGGCAGCCCATCTTGGTTCTTGCCAGACCCATAATGCCATCTTCTCCTCATTAGCATCCATAGATTTGATGGAAAAATGCCACTCAATCTGATTCTTCATGAAGGACACAAAATCTCGCAACTGAAGATCCCTCATATAGGAGAATATTTTCACAACCATATGCATACTCACATGCTCACAAATGATATTGTGTAAGAATAACTCACACATCAGGCTTTTCTCATCGAAATCGGAGGCACGGAACACATCTAAAAATGTGTGAGTGGAAGAAAATATTAGATGTGTGAGTGGAAGAGCATAAATAGGGTCTATCCTCCATAACGGCTTTCATCTGGAACAAGAAGTAACGTTCCCATAGAAAAATATGATAGGATGGGGAAGGCCGCCTGCATCCTAGAAAATTGAGGGCGAGATCATGAAGTTTTTGCTTGTCTATGGTAAGATCCCGAACCTGCTGCTGTAACAGCAACAGTTGTTCCTCCTGTTTCTTTAGATCTTCCTTCTTCTTATAATTCTCCCATCCTTTCTTCAAATCTTCTTTCATCCATCTTTTATGTAATGTGTCTATCTCTCTCCGATGTTCCTTCAGCGAAATATTCCCCTCCCAAAGGGAGATTTCTTCATGTTTCAACTTTTTTAATTCATAAATTAACAAGATTTTCTCAGAACTCCATCCTAAGATGGGACCCAACGTTCTTTTGCATTCAATATCCACATCAATAATGGGTGTAACAGCCTCTTCTAAAAGGGGTTGTTCCACATCTGTTGTTGGTTCTTGTGTAACAACAGCTTCCTCGGTGGGTGTCAGCCCCTTCATTTCCTCCTAGAGTAGCCTATGTGTCCATTGTTGTTTCTTCTACAATAGGAGTGGCCTACACAGGTTCTTGTGGGCCGGTTTCTAGGTCAATT
Organism: Pinus albicaulis; assembly: GCA_034641835.2. Classification (NCBI taxonomy): domain Eukaryota; kingdom Viridiplantae; phylum Streptophyta; class Pinopsida; order Pinales; family Pinaceae; genus Pinus; species Pinus albicaulis. The sequence goes on from CM076578.1 coordinate 785,663,574, forward strand.
ATTACAGGAGGCTCTGCTTTAACTTTTGGTTCTTGTGTAGCAGCAATATCCTCAGCAGGTTCTTGTGTAACAGCCTCCTATCGTTCTGTTTTTGTTTCCATTGGGTTGATGTTTTCTCTACAGACCTTATATCCCGTTGTTGTTAATTCTTGAAAAAATTTCATGCATACAGACACTAGGATTTCCTTCCCCTTAGATAATTTTCGCTTTAATTCTTCATTTTCCTTTCTTATATTTTCAAGTTCTAAAAACAGGACATGAGTTTCGTCCTTACCTGATGAGGAGGGTTTCCTTTCTTCCTCTACTACTTCTACTTATGTCTACTTTCCAGCCATAGGAAAAGGTTCTGCAGGTATGCTGACTTTCACCCTTTGTTTTGGCCTTTTATCCCCAATTGGCTCATCAGTGGGTTCTTTCCCAATTCTAACTTTAGCAGGCCGAGTCTGGGTTTCTGCTTCTGCCTGACTTCCTCCTGAAGTCATGGTTTGTTTCCCCCAGCTTGTCCTCAGCCTCTTTTGCTTGAATTCTTCCCAATTTTTTCCTTGCTGACCTAGGGCATCTAGCACGATTAATTTGATGAGTCTGTGATTGGTCACACATGCTTCCAGGTGTGTTGATGTCTTTACTGCTACCACAATATTCTTGATGTTCGCTAACAAGTAGAATGGAAGATGAATCTTTTGCTGGTGCCGAAGGTGATTAAGTAGAGGAAAATTATAGTTAAACACTATCATGGATCTTCTCTCACAAGTGATATATTTAATTAAACCTAGGGTGACATCTGCCCAAGGCTGAGGAAGCGACAACCTGTCAATTCCTCTCCCTTTCTTCTCCAATTTTTCTTCTCCTTTGAAGATGTCTTCTTTCAAGAAGGAGTCATTGATTTTTCTGTTAAACCACCTCTGTCCCTCTACTGAAAATGTAGTTACATAGGCAATTACCTCTTCAGTCACCTCAACTTGCAAGCCCCTAACTCGGGTCTGATTGTTGTTCAAATTCTAAGCGAATTCGATTGCCACCACCTCATCTGAGCCTTCTAGCTTTTGGAAGTACTCAATCCATCCGGCGTCTCTGAATATATGGTAGGCTTCTAGAAAATTATGCAAAGGATTCCATATAATCTAGCTCGTGCCTGACCACTTCTCCACCCATATTGTTGTTTTCTTTTTAATTCGCTTCTTGCTGCTGAGCCCCACTGTAATATCACTGCACTACTCACTACTTTTCGGCGTCTCTACTTATCCCAATTGATGAGTTTGCAATGGGGATGCAAGGTTTTAGTCGAGGAGGTTGATGGGAGGTGATAGATTTTATGGATTACCGAATCATACCTCACACTAATCTTCATTAATGTCTCATTATGGAAAATAATGGGTTCTAGTACACACGCTCTTTTCCAACCAGATTTAGTCATCATTGGCATTTGTGTTATTAATTGGGTGCATGCGGATTTGATAGAGGCTTATGACTATGGCTTTTTGCAATGATTTTAAGACATATCCCCTCCCCCACCTTAATGGTGACGTCCTCCCAAAGCCGTCACAGGAATATAATTACTTCTACCAATTAATTACCAAATCATAAATGATAACGTTACATTTTGAATGACATACCTAATGTGACGTGGAGGAATATTTATAATTGGCGGCATTCTTCTTGTAGCGCTCGTGTTGTTGCGTTTGGTTGTCACGATTATTGTTGTTATGGGATGAAACATAAGAAATAGTGTTCGTGTCTATCATTTGTTACATGTGTAACAGCCAAGACCACCCTTATATTATTCTTCAAAAAACATAATAATAAGGAGAAATTGGTACAGAAAAGAAAATTAAATGAATACCATCATCCTATGAAATAGATCGGGAAGGGAAGATGATATTTCGGGAAGAAAAAAATGGGTGTAACAACCACCACAAGAGTGGTTTTCAGCTATTACCAACCATCTAGCTGCGCCTCAGAAAGGGGTTTTCACAGTTAGTTTTTTTTCTTTTTTCTTTTTTCTTTTTTCTTTAACAGGTGTAACAACTGCCACAAGGGTGGTTTTCAACTGCTGCACTTATTGGAATTTCAATTTTCAAGATGCACAGGAGAATGTTCCCATGTTTTCATAACATAAATATCAGAGTCCATGACAATGTTGACAAATGATTCCTTCGAAGCGGGTTGATGATATAACCTTAGACGATGCCCATTAATCAGTAAAGGTGTCTTAGCATTGTCGATGGTGACCAATTTTATAGTCCCATTGTCAAATTCCGTTTCCACTTCATAAGGACCTAGCCATCTAGTGCAGAGCTTGCCTTTGAAATCTTTGAACCTTGAATCATACAAAAGAGCCCAATCTCCTTTCTGGAACTTTTTCTTCTTAATAAACCTATCATTCCATATAGCTCTTTGTTGTTGAATGATATTTGTATGTTGAATAGCATCCAGTTGTTTCTCTTCCAACTCATTGAGCTAGTTTAGTCTTTGTGTCTATGCCATACTCAAATCCAGATCGACCTGCAATGTTGTTCTTAATGTCTTTATTTTAAACTCTATGGGGAATAGAGGATTCTTACGATACACCAATTCATATGGTGAGAAGCCTGTAGTATTCCTCCATGTTATCCTATAGGCCCACAATACCCTTGGAAGTTTCTCGGCCCAGTTTCTTCGGTGGCTGGCTACTGTCTTTGTTAAGATTCCCTCAATGAATTTATTGGTGTTTTCCACTTGACCATTTTCTTTTGGGTGATATGGTGAAGTGATTATGTGATGAATTCCATAATTTTCAACCAACTTCTTGATCAAATGAGATGTGAACTGAGGCCCCCCATCTGTCACTATCTCTCTGGGTATCCTGAAGTGAACAAAAATATCTTCAAACAGGAAGTCTGAAATAGCCTGCTATGTTGCTCTAGTTAGTGCCTTTGCTTCAACCCATTTTGTGACATAATCAGTGCAGACCAATATGTATGATTTTTGTTGTAATGAAGGATTAATTGGCCCCACAAAGTATAGGGCCCATTTCTCAAATGTTTCTATCACTATTTGAGGTTGTAATGGCATCTCATCTGATTTCAAAGTCTGGCCCATCCTTTGGCAGCTATCACATCCTTTCACAAACTTCTTGGCATCCTGGAATATAGTTGGCCAGTAGTACCCTGTTGAGAGTAATTTATGTCCTATCCTCTTGTTAGTGAAGTGTCCTCCACGAGGATCTCCATGAAAATCCTTCAAGATCTAAAATACCTCATCTTCTCTAACACAACACCTAATATGAAAATCTGGTTTGGTGTGATAAAGATTGCCTTCTATCCAAGAGTAGGTAGCACTCTGTTGTATAATATTCCTCCTTTCCTTGGAAGACAATTGGTGTGGGAATTTTCCTGCAGCAAGGTAATTGGCTATATCTGAATACCATGGTGAGTGAGTAGAGATGGAAAAAAGATATTCATCTAGTAAAGAATCCTTAGTGGCACTGCAGTCATAACTTATAGTTAATCTAGAAAGAAAATCAGCAACTACATTATCTTTTCCGGGTTTATCTAAAATATTAATATCAAATTCTTGTAACAACAATAACCATATTGTAACTCTACCATTAGTAACAGGTTTGTTCATAAAAAATCGAATTGGAGCATGGTCAATGTGTACAAATACTTGGTACCCAGTGATGTAGTGCCAAAATTTGTTGATAGCATGCACTATTGCTAGGAATTCCTTCTCAGTAACAATGTAGTTGAGTTCTGCTGGGGTTAAGTTCTTACTGATTTAATAGATGGTGTAAGGTTTCTTCTCCTCTAGCTACCCCAAAACAACACCCACAGCTATGTAAAATGCGTCCGTAGCAATATGAAATGGAAATTCCCAGTTTGGTCCTCGTAAAACAGGTGCTACTGTTACACGGTTTTTCAACATTAAAATGGCCTTCTCACATTTCCCTATCCACACAAATTCCGCATCTTTCATGAGTAATGAAAATAGAGGAGATGCAATCTTTGAAAAGTTCTCTTTAAATCTCCTATAGTATCATGCATGTCCCAAAAAAATACGTACCTCTTTTAGAGTTTTATGGGTCAAGATTTTCGAGATTACCTCAATTTTTGTAGGATCTACCATCATTCCATCTACTGAAATGAAATGTCCCAGCACAATTCCCTTAGTCATCATCATGTGGCATTTCTCCGTGCTCAGAGCAACATTAGTTTTTTCACAATGTTCCAGCACCTTTTCCAAGTTAGCTAATGTTGTCTAAAAGGCATCCCCGTAGGGTGTAAAATCATCCAAAAATATTTCAAGGCAGTCATTCAAAATATCATAAAAAATACCCAATATTTCCCTCTGAAAGGTTACTGGTGCATTACAGAGGCCAAAGGGAAGGACTCTATATGCAAAAGTACCCCATGGGCAAGTGAAATTTTTCTTGTCTCGGTCTTCCGGGGAAATCTGTATTTGATTATAGCCACTAAACCCATCTAGAAATGAAAATAATTTTTTTCCAAAGAGAGTACCCAAGACTTGATCAATCAATGGTAAAGGAAAATGGTCCTTTTAAGTGGCCTTGTTAATTTATCTATAGTCAACATAGACTCTCCACTTGTCGTTCTTTTTTGTAACTATGACAAGCGGAGACATCCATTAGCTGTCAGAAATGGGGTAGATGAAATTAGCATTAAGGAGTTTCTACAATTCTTCTTTCACTATCTCGTTAAGTGTAGGGCTCATTCGGCGTTGTGGTTGTCTAACTGGTTTACAATCCTCTTTAAGGTAAACGAGGTGAGTGCATAGGTCGGGATGGATTCCTTTCATATCCATATAGTCCCATGCAAATGCCTTTTGTATTTCTGTAGCAGTAGTATCAGTAATCTGTTTTGTTCAACATTCAGGTTAGATTTGATGTTTAAACTTTTCCCAGATTCGATTTCAACGGGACTACTGATAGTATGCGGATTTTTTTTCAAATGTTCAATAATTGCATCATCTACCTCATCTTCTTCCCCCAAATCTCTAATAGAGGCAACAGAGAGAGAATTACTAATAAAACCATTAATGATATTGTCCTTTGTTTCATCCTTAAATTATTGTGCTTTTCCAAGTGTGAGAAGAGGTAGGGAAAGATCAGATCCAGGTGAAAATTTATCCCACCAGGTACTACTCGAATCCATATGAGGTTTTTCTGGGGGATAAATTTTCAGGTTCTGAGTGGTCTATCCATCTGAGATCACCATAGATCCGGACCTACGTCCGATATATACGTCTTCAGTGCCCAGCCATGGTCTTCCCAAGATTAAAGAATGACACCCTAGGTTTGATTTGGTTTGTAAAATGGGAAAATCAACTAGATAATTCCAGGAAGCCACAGTGATAACCACATCTTCTATCATTCCCTCGGGCTTGACATGGGACCTATCTGCTAATTCAAGAACTGTGGGTGTAGTTCTAAGTCCATGAAATCCTAGAGAGATGAAGAGGTATTTATTCATGACATTAATAGCTTCCCCTAGATCAATCAAAGTATTGGTTATAGGTTGATTGTCAATATGGACAGTCACTGTAGGGTTCCCTGGGTCATTATATTTAGTCAAAAAAGGCTGATCAATTATGACATCAGACAATTTCCCCATGACATGGATAGTAGCAGATTCTTTAGGTTTCCTTCCAAGTATTTTGACGCATAGATCCCTCACTGTTTTAGCATAGATAGGTACTTATTTAAGAGCTTGTAATTGTGGAATCCACACATATAAATTTTGTAGTTCCTTGAGGAATTCGGATTCAGGTTGTGAGACCAGCCTCGTTTCAGTTAATCATTGAGGGTATGGAGGATTTTGAATGCTAACAGTTGAGTCAGCTATCATAGATGCACCAGCCTTGCTCAGATTGGTTGTTGTAGAAACAGCAGATCCTCCCAAGATGGCTGTTATAGATGTAACAACAGGTGTTGTATCAATTGTTACATGTGTAACAGCTGCCTCAAAATTGCCCATGTCCTTTCTAGGTGACTCACATTCTTTGGTAATAATGGGAGTATGCTCAAACCTGATGACTTTCCCAGATCTACGTTGAACCTCGTTAAGTACAATAGGAATAATAAGATAAGTCTGGAGGGTAACTGGAGCATACATGCTCTGGGTTGCCTTATTATTTGGATTGGGGTTAGGTTGCACAGGTAATTGGGGTCGGACAGAAGGTGTAGGTTTTGAATAGAAGGTAGTTGTAACTGCTACTGTTGTATTAGTATTGAAGGGGGTACTAGACCTTGGCCATTACTTCTCCAGTTCTGACCCCAAGGATTGGGTTGTGATGGAGGATATTGCATTGGTGGAGGAGACGGCCAATCATTCCATGGTGAAGGGAATTGTGTTGAGGAAGGAGTAGGATACTACCATGGATATTGATAACTATTATAAACATTATTCCAAGGATAAAAAGAAGAAAAATATGAAGGCATACTTGTAGGTCGCGGCTGCCATGGTCTTTTTCATCCGATGAAATAAGAAGATTGAACATCCTCGCTTGATTCTTGAAGTACTGCCTTCAGTCTAGGAAATTCAGGACGCTGATTCGTAGAATGCGCCAACTCATAAATGTTGCACAGGTTGACACTATTCAGTCCACATTCTCTTTCCAAATGTTTCTTTTTGCATCGGGGACATAATATTGCTAAGGCTGCTTCAGCTTCTACTTGTGCTTTCTTGACTTGTACCGTAGTGATATGGGCAGAGAGAGGGCTAAGGAGGTCGTTTTTAAAATCCTCAAATAAGTTCCCGATCTCTGCTCTAGTTACTCCTCCACTCATGGATTTTTGTATCAAGACTGAAGGATCCCGAACTGAAACTTTCCCTTTGGCCGATCCTCTTGAGCTACACAGGAAAAGCTTCATTATTTCATCAATAAATTCTTGTGATATGTCTCCTTTTCCCAATAGGTTCAGATGCTCCAGAAAATCATCTCTTATACCTCTTAAAAATATTGGCTTTAGAATTTCTGGGTCTAAGTTACTGAACTTAGACCTTTTTAAATTGTAGATAAATCGCTCCATATAGTCTTCCAGGCGTTCCTCCTCCTTCTGTGAAATTCTAAAAATCTCGTCCTTCAAATCCCTGGTTCGATAGTAATCCTGATACTTAAAGAGGAAGGCCTCTCTCATGTCATTCCAGGTTCGAATCGTGCTGACACCCTGTCACATGAACCATCTTAATGTTTCTCCTTTCAGAGTTGTAGGGAATAATTTCAGATTTTGGGCATCTGAAGTGTAGTCGTAACCTCTACACAGCACATAAAATTCGAACATAAAGGTATCAAGGTCTTCAACAACCACCCCTTGAAAGGATGGTAGGGATGATAAATAAATATTTTTCATAGGAGCCTCATCCCGTGTTACTACTATTGGGAATTCAAAAGTAATAGAGCTATCTATTTTGACATTCTCGTCCCCCATGGCTAATTCTTCCTGATGGGATGAATTGACCTCGGAGTGTACTGGAGATTGAGAAATAAAAGGATCAAGTTGTTCCAGGACCAGTTGTTTAACAGCACTACTAGCATCCAAATGATGATCAATTAAATGTTGCTCCTCAGGTCCCTGATTCTCCCCATTGGTCTCTCCGTGTCCTTCAATTCTCAGATCCTAATCAATGATTCTTCACTGTTTTTTTGAATCTGAAGTCTTGGTATCAGGAGTGGATATGTTGTTTTAAGGGTGGTGAGGTCCAGACACAGAAGACACCGATGTTCCAGGCTTTGATATGGTAGCTGCTTTCTGTGGCCTTGTCTTCCTATTATCTCTACATGACGTGGATTGTTCCTTTTCTGCCCTTGAGATCAGATCTCCAAAGAATGTCTTTCTTCCCAAATCTGCACTCTTCATTTCCTTCTTACGACCCATATTTCTTGTAGTCAGTAGAGTGGGGGGTGTTTGTATATGTTGATGTTTTCCTACTGGCACACATGGACCTTATGTGTATCAATTAATCCTATAAGTGTGTCAGTGTCTACAGCAGTGAGCCCGCTCAAGTTCGTTAGAGCGGTGCGCAAGTTCGTACCTATAGTCTTACCGCCCAACGACTGTATAGCTAAAGACACCCTAAAAGAACACTCAAAAATTCAACTTCTAAGTGTCCCCGCAAGACATTGGTGAGCCTGCTCAAGTTTGTTAGAGTGATGTGTAGGTTCTTACCTCTCATCTTACCGCTTGGAAATTGTGTCACTGAAGACACTCTAAAAAAAAAAATTCTAAGAAATTCACTCTCCTAAGTGTCCCAGCAAGACATTTGTGAGCCCGCTCAAGTTCGTTAGAGCGTTTCACAGGTTCTTACCTCTCATCTTACTACCCAGAAATTGTGTCGCTGGAGACACTCTAAAAACACATGGAAATTGCACTTCTAAGAAACAACTCTGATTGATTGTATCGTCACTGCCATCCCCGAAAATGACACCAAAATTTTGGGTTGTATTAATAACTATTGAATGAGTAAATAGTAGACATAAATTATCAATCCAGGGACGTCTTTTATTTCAATGAAAGTTTCACTATTTGTGTCAATACACTCAACCAGAAGCAGTTCCAATTAAAAGAAATCGTTGCTAAAGTAAATGCTGGAAGTAAATCACTCATGCATAAATTAAATGATCTACAAGACTATAATCACACTTCAATTAATCTTCTCTAGCACACCACACAATAATTCTCCATCTAGTGTCTCTAATATCATATGTGTAACAGCATACAAAGTATTGAAATTGAAGTGGATATATTCATAGCTGAAACAGTAGCAACAACACCTCTACTGATACATAAACTAAAATACAAACACATATACACAACTACCTTAATCACTGCAATACCTGCTAAGAAGGATGGCCCTTCCTCCCTAGTAGGGTGCAGGTAGAGAAAGAACTTAATGGAAACTAAATTTAATAACACATGTAACAGCAATAATTGGATAATCTGTGTTAATATGAGAAAAATTACAGTTCCAAAATAATGATGTTCTCTGCTAACCATTTGACCTCTAGGGCTGAGAACTATATAGTGGTTACATCTTAGAAAATCAAGGGATAGATCAGTCATGAGAATCTTATGATTCTCATGCTGATAAAAATAGAACACATATAGTTATAACCACTTCTTAATAAAATTCTGACTAGAAAATTATAGATTACAATCAAAACTACCCATAGGTTGTTACCCAAAAATACAATGCTAAACAACTTCTATAGCTATCGCAATAAAACCATAGTTCTAGTGTAACAGCTAAAGGATAGGCCAGCAACAAGAGTTGACGAGATCCAGATAGTGGTACAACTGTATCAGCAGTTCGCTAGCGGGTCTGTAACAACAGTTTGCTGGTGGGTCTATAACAGCAAAGTGTAACAGCATCATGGTATAAAAATATCATTGTAACAGCACACCCTTAACTGCTCCTATGTACCTCATGTTCAGGATCTTTGATGCTACAAATGACATCTGGAAAGACAACACAAATACCATAGATTTTCTCCAAACATTCATCCTCAATTAGTCATAAAAAAGGCATGATATATCATAATAATTCGTGAAATGGCAGAGTAATGAAAAAAAGGTGAAACAGCACAAGTTATGATAGAAAGGTAGGAAAAAGAGGCAAAGATGGTCCCATTGGTTATATTCATGAGGCAAAATAGGGAAAACAAATGTAGGAAAAGTGTAAAAAATTGGCACCCAACAGGGGGCACCCGATTGCTTTTGAGAGTCAGAAAATCCTTCCTCATGATTTATTATACTCCATATATGACAAGGAGATGTTGGCCATCATGCATGCATTCACCAATTTCTGATAGTACTTGGTGGTTAACAGATTCAGAGTGAAGACTTGTGAAAATTCCTACACCATCGTCCTATTGCAGCAACTGATATTATTTCTCCTAATTGTTAATTAATTAACAATTTATCTGCTACGGAAAATATTGAGATAAATATTGATATTTGGTAGCATCGGATGTGATCTAAGTCTCAAAAATTTTGGAGAGGCTTAGACACATGCATTACAGATAACCCAGAAATTGTTTTGGAAAATTCCACCCAGAAACAGTTTTATAAGAAAAATTAATTATTTTTAATAAGGATCCTAAGTCTAACTTAGGAAATTAAACTAATTAATCAGTATTAATGTAAATTGTGGGTGAAACTTATAGAAAAAATAGATCAAGTTTAATATAATCTTAGTCGTTGATTGGAGATCTAATCTTGATTGTTGAAGAGTCAACGAGAATACTATAAAGGAAGGATTGAGGGTCATTTGTAAGATACACCGAGAGGATCTAGAGATCGAATTTTTCTAAAGGAGCAGTGCTCGGATGAAAATCAGATCTAAGGGATTCTTGATTGCAGTTGAGGGGCAGAGTAATTACGGTTGGATATCTTCCTAAGCCATAGAATACACAGCATATAAGATAGAGGGTAGTATGTAGAAGAGGTAGCGTAGCAACTATGCAAAGGTAGCATAGTGCCACATAGAGGCAACGCAATGCCACGCGGAGGTAGCACTGCAGCCTTGAGGAGATCTTAAATTCAGCTGAGGATCAATCAGATCCAGTGCCGAAAATCTAGGGTGTGAGACTGGAAGGGGCCAAGGGGTCAGATCCATCAGGTAGAAGATCATCAACGCAGAATCCACGTAGTCCCCACATAGAGTGACGCAAAGACTATGCAATGACTATGGAGAGACTATGTAGAGTAGTGGAGGGCTTGCCATCTAGGGTTGCTGATCAGTCAGACTTCTAGTATCAATGTGTGAGGTAATCTCACCAAGCTATTTTTTAGTCATATTATCTACAAGGACAGATATAAAGGCATCCCAAATTGTATTCAGAAAATTACTACATAATATATAAACCCTCAGATCTACTACACCGGTTTCCCGCATTGGGTTTTTTCGAGCACGTTTGTCCAAAAATAACGGTTTCTTGTGTGTGCATTATTTTTCTTGCTTAGTTTTTGTTTTCACAAGCTTATTTTAATAGGTGAATTTTTCTCTAGTAACTGCTTCGATATTTTAAGAATAAATATTTTAATAACTTGTTAAATCATATTTACACGTATGAGAAGTAGTTCAGCTGGTTGCAGTAGGGATTCCAAATCTAGATCTTGGAATTTTCACATACTATCAGAGCGTTGATTGTGAAACAGGAAGAGAAAATCCAATGTTGAGTCAAAGGCGAAAGAGCTGTAGAAAGCAGCAATTCGAATCGCCAAAGGGATTGCGCAGTCCAAGCCAAGAGGGCTGCAAATTCTGGGAAGGTCTCTCTCTGAGTGAGTTGACATAGAGGTAAGATCTCTATATCAGAATTTTTCCAAGGTAGAGGGAGAAGTGCAGAGCTAGTGGGACACAGTTTCTGTAGGTAAATTTTTATTTTCTAGGCAGAAAATCATCGGAAGAAGAAGAAGCAGCACATTGATGGAATTTTATTCCTTGGGAATTTCCTAGTTGGGGAATTTTATTTTTTCCAAGGTCTGAGCAACAGATCCAGGCAACAGATCTACGAGCTCCACAAGGAGTGCGTAAACCTGTCTAGTGTTACAGAGCGGGAAGAAGAGGAGAAGATTCGACATTTTTTACAACCATGGCAGCTCACAGGCTTAGAGATCATGATTGGTTGGAGGGAGCCTCCAACTATATGATCTGGAAGGCAAGGATCACCTGTCTTCTTGATGATTACGATCTGAAGATTTTCGTGGAGAGCACGATATTTGTCCCAATAGATCCAGATCCGTTGAAAAAGTGCAAGGCTGATATGGAAAAGGAAAAAAGGACACTCTTGGATGGGTTCAAATATCACATAATGCCCCATATAGCCGGCAAAGATATTTCCAAGCAGATGTGGGAAGCCTTGGAGACGCTATAAGAGGGATCTTCCGAGCAGTAGAAGATGTACTTGGAGCAGCAACTGAGGATGGCGCAGATGTGAAAAGGGGAGAATATTGTTCCATTCCTATCGATACTTCAGGAGATTCAAGACCAAATTGCAGCAGTGGGGTCTACCCCTTCTCCTACAATGATGGTGAGACTGGCATTGAATGAAGTCACTGATGATTGGCAGTTATTTGTCCAAAGTATCCTAATCAAAGAAACTTTGTCAAGCTGGGAATAGTTGTGGGCTACTCTTCAGCAAGAAGAACTAAGGAGAGACTTATTCAAGTGAAAACTTGATGGCAACAATGGCAGTAGATTGAAGGTGAAGCAGGAGGAGGAAGAAAATGTAGCCCTTGCATCCAAAGGGAAGCAGGAGAAGTAGAGACGTAAGAAAGGCGTCTCGAGGTTCAAGTGCTTCAAGTGTGGTGAACTTGGTCACTATGCTTCCCAATGTCCTTTGAAGCAAAAGGGCAAGGATGAGAAGCATGATCTGAAGGCTACAACCATGAAGATCGATGAAGATGAGTACACCATGAGTGCACACACATATTCAAGAGGGAGATGGAGCGACATTGAGCCGTAAATTCGCAAGGATCCATGACGAGTCCACCTCTCAAATCATACCTTGCTACGGGTGCCTAAGATTAGTAATAGTAGGCTAGGGGAGTCTTCAGTCGGTGCAGAGGAGTGCAGAAATGATAGATGCAGTAGTTGGCAGTGCTAACATCTGAGCATCGCAAAGCAAAGTTGTAACAGAGCAGAGCAGGGTTGTAGCAGTGCAGAGGGATGCAGTGTAGAGAAGCAATAGCACAGAGGGTCGCGGTGTAGAGCAGCAGTATTCAATGTTTGAGCATTGAGATGCATCCTAAACACTTTTTCAGATTCATGGATGTTTTTCATTTGCTTCTCTCAGCAACTAAGTTGCAGTGCAAAGTTAGCAGTTGTAGTTCTAGCAGCAGATGCAGCATTTAAGAGGGAGTTGTAGTACGGATGCAGTGTTGATCCTAGCAAGGTTAGCAGCAGTACAGTACTACAGAAATGCAGCGATTGATGGGCAACATGTCATACATCATCAATGCAGAGAGAGATGCTTCAGAGTTAGAGCAGTGTGCAGCAGGTCATATATGTTAGAGCACATTCCTCGCTAAGAGGGAGTGTTGATTTTTGGTAGCATTGTATGTGATCTAAGTCTCAAAATTTGTGGAGAGGCTTAGATACATGCATTATAGATAAACCAGAAATTGTTTTGGGAAATTCCATCTAGAAACAGTTTTATAAGAAAAATTAATTATTTTTAATAAAGACCCTAAGCCTAACTTAGGAAATTAAAATAACTAATCAATATTAATGTAAACTGTGGGTGAAACTTCTAGAAAAAACAAATCAAGTCTAATATAATCTTAGTCACTGATTGGAGTTCTAATATTGGTTGTTGAAGTCTCAATGAGAAGACTATAAAGGAAGGCTTGAGGGTCATTTGTAAGACACGCTGAGAGGATCTAGAGATCGAATTTTTCTGATAGGGTAGTGCTCGGATGAAAATCAGATCTAAGTGATTCTTGATAGCAGTTGAGGGGTAGAGTAATTTTTGTTTGAGATCTTCCTAAAATAGAGAATATAGAGTAGAGAAGATAGAGGGTAGTACACAGAAGAGGCAACGTAGCAGCTATGCAGAGGCAAAAAAGTGCCACGCAGAGGCAGTGCTGCAACCTTGAGGTGATACGAAATTCAGCTGAAATTCAGCTGAGGATAAGTCAGATATACTGTCAGAAAGCCAGGGTGTGAGACCATAAGGGGCCAAATGGTCAGATCCAGACAACAGAATATCATCAATGTAGAAGCCACACAGTCCCCACGTAGAGTGACACGGATATTGTGCAGTGACTTCTCAGAGTAGTGGAGGGCTTGCCATCCGGGGTTGTTGATTAGTCAGACTTCTAGTATTAGTGTGTGAGGTAATATCACTAGACACTTTTTCAATCATATTCTCTATAGGGATAGCCAGAAAGGCATCCCAGGTTGTATTCAGAAAATTACTGCATAATATATAAACCCTCAGATCTGTTGCATTGGTTTTCCTACATTGGTTGTTCTCGGGGATGTTTGTCCAAAAATAACGATGCCCAGCGTGTGCATTATTTTTCTTACTCAGTTTCCATTTTCACATATTTTTTTTAATAGGTGATGGCTGCTTCAGTAACTGCTTCGATGTTTTAAGAAGAAATATTTTAATAACTTGTTAAATCAGATTTACAAGTAGGAGAATTAGTTCATCTTGTTGCAATAGGGATTCCAGATCTAGATCTTGGAATTTTCACAATAAATACACTGCAACATTCACAAATAAAAACTACGAAAGAATAAACGCTAGAATAAATAGTAGCACACACATATAAAATTTACACAATTATTTTTGGACAAAAGTCCCCGGAAAAACCCAACTTGGGAAAACCAGTACCGCAGATGATGGTTTTATTTTTAAGCAGTAGTGAACTAATATGAGTACAGTTGGATATCGAAACTGGCAATCGTACAGATAAATACTAGCAAGAAAAATCTGGTGAGGAAATTTCCTCACTCCATAGGAAAATTTGGGCTCTAACCTCAGCTCCAGGTGAGCCATCCAAACTGGCTTTGTGCAGCTACTGCATCACACTAGCGCAGTCCCTTCTGCACACAATTCAAACCAACTTCTCCTCAAGCCGTATGGTTTGCTGATGTCTGGGAAAATGTCTCTCCTAGCCTCCGGAACCTCTATCCAGCTTCTGGCACTTAAACTTGTTTTTCCCTATCATAATCAATATTGCCTCTAGATGTTACTATGTTGCCTCGGCATCATCCTCTCTATGGCTCTTTTGTCTCTCTGTAAATGCACTCACTCAATCTAAAATTATTCCTCCGGCTTCACTGTCTCTACCCCTCTTCCTCACTACTTCGATCTCACTAGCTCTCTCTCCGGAAATTAACTGGTGCTACTCGGGAAATCGATATGCTCATGAAATTGAACCTCCCAAGTGTATTCTCCATCACCACATCGACATCCTCTTATAATATTATGTTGGAGCACCAATGGGCAAGATTAAAACTTAATAAATGGATAGGATCATCTTGGAGGCGATCTGTGTGAGGTTCTATACTATGCTCGCCTTATCTCAATTAATATTGATTAATTAATCATATTCCTTAAGTTTAGACTTAGGAAATATTTAAAAATTGGTTAATAATCTAATTGAGATAGTTCTAGGTGGAATTTCCATAAACGATTTCTGGGTTTTGGATATATCATGTATTCTAGCCTCTCCACAAAATTTTGTGGCTAGAACACATCCGATGCTACAAAAAATAACACTCCCTCTTAGCAAGGAATGTATTTTAGTGTTGCACCTGTTGCCACAACACCCTATCTCTACATCATCTCCTATCACGATGTTGATGTCTGGCTGCTGCTACCCACCAACCATTGCGCAACTCTTTTATGTGTTGCATTTGTGTTGTTTCTGACCTTGTTGAAATGTTTCCAACACTACATCTACACTACAAATTTTATTATTGCTACTACTGCAACATTTGCAACTGAAAACATCCAAAACTGAACCAATTTTTTTCAGTATGATGCATATGTCACCCAAGTCCTAAATGCTAGTAGCATATGCACTATCACTGAGGAATCTGCATTGATACTGAATTTACACTGTTCCATCTACACTGCTTCCAAATTTTCACTGTGCCGTCTGCACTGCTTCCAACTTTGCACTACGCTCCCCAACATCTGACTGCTACTAGTCTCTGCAACTGTCACTCTGGCATCTGAATGCAACAATTGCCACTGGTCCATCCTACTATTGAATACTATGGGCCCCCATGGACAGGTATTGATATAAGAGATGGACTCCTAAAGTATCCTTCCCATCTATATCACTTTGTGGCTACAAAACCAATTCACCCCACCTCACTTGTGGAGGTATATTGGCGAACATAGCAAAATATAATCTATTCATACTATTGTTGCTACTGCATTTCTATTGCAACTACTACAATAGTGATTTTGATCTCCCCAGATCCAGAAGTACTAGCTTCCATAGGGTTGCTCCCTCTAAAACTAGACTCCCTATGAGTCTTGATCTCCCTATGGGAAATCTCTCTTCTCCCTCCTAGCAACTCACACTGTCCTCCTATACTAGAAACTAGAATGTGTATCCCTGCACTAGGAATCTTTGTCTGGAACTGCACTTGCATACTACAACTGGGAAATTCACATTTCTTGTGTCACTGCAACTATCTCCCGGGTACTCGCTGCAACTATCATTTGAATGACTAGCTATGTTTGCGGACATTGAATCTGCTACTATGATACTGTGGCCTCCTATTGAAAATTTCATGGTCCTGTTGCAACAATCTGGAACTAATCTGACTAATCTCCTTGTTGCAACTATGTTGGACCCTACCCATCTCGCACACTGGAGTCTCGTACTCCTCCTCCACCCGGATCTAGTGCCCCACTATCTCCTATCAAGCCTAGTCCCTGGTTGGGACCCTACCTTTCTTTTCAACTTGCACTAGACAACTCGCACTTCCTCCAGCAACTGGAAGTAGATCTGCTACTCAGATCTGCATTTTAGCTAACTCGCACAGCCTCCTCTATAGAACTCATACGACCATCCCTACAAAGCTACAAAATATGGAAACACAAAATTGGAGAAATAAACCTCAAAAATCTCCCTCTTTCCCTATGCTCGGTTGTTGCTCTGCTACTCACACTCCCTTCTAGAATGTGTGGCTTTTCTAGCTGCTACTGTCGATCTGCAACTGGAAATTCGAACTTCCGAGACTAGAATTTCCCTGAGATAAATTGTCCCTATGTCTGTGCTATTCTTCCACTTGACATAGGTTTTGCTCTAGAAAACTGCTGCAGAAACCCTCTGTGTCCAGTTATAGATCTTCTCAATGAAAAATCTAAGTTGCTCCCTCTACCTCTGGAATCACTCAATCTGGAGAGATCAAATTTTTCTTCCCCTCACTCAGAAAAATCGAATCTCCTCAAGTAACTCGCCCTCCGAGAAAAGTGATTATGTAGTCTCTGAAAATTTTGATCTGCTACCCACACTAAACAATAAAATTCCTTCCTTTCGCTTATGAGCTCTCTGAATGATCAACTGCGCTCTAATGCCATGTGAAAATTCCCACACCGGAATCTTATTGCAACAACTAAAATTATTTCTCCTAATTTTTAATTAATTAAATATTGAAATAAATACACTACAACCTTCACATATAAAAATTGAAAAATAACAAACATTGGAAGAAATGCTAGCACACACACAAAATTTACATAATTATTTTTAGACAAAAGTCCCTGGAAAAACCCAACTTGGGAGAACCAGTGCAGTAGGTGAGGGTTTTATTATTAAGCAGAAGTGAAATAATATAAATACAACTGGATGCCAAAACTGGAAATCCTACAGAGAAATACTGTGAATAAAAATCTAGTGAGGAAATTTAGTCACTCCACAAGGAAATCCAGGCTCTGACCTCAGCTCCAAGCATAGTATTAAAAACCGATCGGCTTGAACCGGAAACCGGTCAAATCGACTGGTTCATTAGCTGACCGGGTAAAACCGGTAGAAAAACTGGGTTCAACCCTCCTCTTCACCAAAAAAATCGGTCCAACCAGTACCGACTGGTTTAGGATGGAATTGGCCGGTTTATGGTCAAACCAACCGGTTCCATCCTAAACCGACCAGTTTATTTCCAAGCCAAATATGGACCCCACATAATGCATTTTTTTTAGTTTTAAAGTTTATTTTAGGGATATTTAGGGTTATTTTCCTCCAAAAATATCCCCTCTAAGAAAAGCATGCCTACCCTCTCATTTTCCTGACATGTCCTGTTGGCAATTACTGGTAATGTTAATTCTTAAAGTAAAAGTGACATTTCCTTTATTTTTCATTTTCATCCTTTTACTTAAATTTTTAACATTACCATGAAATGGCTGAGGATGTTTAAGAGTGGTTTCGACCTCATTGGATTTCATATGGAGAAACTAGAATTTTATATTTCACTCAAAATTCAGCAGACTTAATGGTTTTCAGGGTTTCATTGTTTGGGGGTTTGCAATGTTTCCATTTGATTCTATCATGTGTACAGGTATGATATTGGAATTTGATCAAGAGTATGAAGCCCTTTAAGAACCTTGATGTTGGTAGTATTTATTGTTGAACTTTGTTGATGTTGGTGGTATTGATTGTTGAACTCCCCTACCGTGGCCTTAACAAGAATGTACCCTTCACTCAAAGGAAAATAACTAGTTAGGCATGCTAATATTTTTCTACCGCATTTTAAGGTTGAGGAGATGAACCCTTCACTCAAACAAAAATCATTGGTTAGGCATGTTAAATTTTTTCAATTTCTATCATGTTATAAGGTTGAGCAATCCAAGTTTGAATACTTTGAGCTAGATGATGTTTATGCATCTCTTGTTGATGATCCCATTTCTAGTAGCGATGAATAAATGATGAGTTTCATGAGAGACCATGTTGCTCAGTGATTTGTAGTTTTTATGTCTGTTTTTTCTACTACTACTACTAAAGTTGTAGAGGAGTTTTAGGAGTCCTCAAACTCTGAGCCATATTATTTATGTAGCTCATGTTAATGATCCCTTTTCTAGTAGTGGTGATGATTTTGATCACGACGAGGAGTGATCATGTTGTTGATCACTAATATGTAATCTTGTAGTAGGCCAATGGCCTCATAGCTTGTAGCATTTTTTTTGGACTTTATAAGCCATTTGGAGCCTCATTGCTTATGTATTTTTTTAATGATATGTATTGCACTTGGTGCCATTTTGATATATTCACCTTTACGTGGTATATAAATGAGAAAAATTTGCATATTTTGTCTCTATTGGCTTGGAATCATGGTTACAAATCTTACAAATATTTTTTTTATTATAAATTAATTATTTAATGTATTTTTTTAAAACCGGTTCATTTAGACTTGTCCAGTATCGGTTAGACCAGTTCTGGTCAGAAACCCGGTTCATTAGGTCCACCAATCCGGTCACCGATTCTGGTTTTTAATACTATGGATCCAAGTGAGCCATCTAAACTGGATCTGCGCAGCTATTGCGTCACACTAGCACAGTCCCTCCTGCACACAATTAAAACCAACTTCTCCTCATGTCGTTTGGTATGCTATTGTTTGAGAAAATGTCTCTCTTGGCCTCCAGAACCTTTGTCCAACTTCTGGCACTGAAACTCGCATTTTCCCAGCAGAATCAAAACTGCATCTAGAAGCTATTGTGTTGCCTCTATGCCAACCTCTCTATGACTCTTCTGCCTCTCTGCAAATGCACTCACCATATCTGGAATTCTTCCTCCAGATTCATTGTCTCTTCCCCACTTCCTCACTACTTTGATCTCACTATTTCTCTCTATGACAACTGACTGTTGCTACTCTAGAAATCGATCTTCTCATGAAATTGAACCTCTCAATTGTATTCTGCATCACCGCATCGACCTCCTCTCATAATCCTCTATTGTGTTGAGATTTTTGGTAGCATCGGATGTGATCTAGCTCTGAAACTTTGTGGAGGGGCTAGAACACATGGGATCTCCAAGACCCTGAAATCGTTTGGAGAAATTCGACCTAGAACCTAAGTTATTCAAAATATTAATTATTTTAATGGAGACCCTAATTCTAACTTAGGGAAATTAAATAATTAAAGGGAATTAATTTAAACATGTGGGTGAGAATGTTTTAAGTGACGTGGATCAAGTCTTTTCTAATGTTAGCCATTGATTAGAGATTAAATCACGGTCATTGAATGTTCAACAAGAAAATTATTAAAGGAAGGCTTGGGATCAATTGGAGCCTAGAGAAGACACACAGAGCGGTAGCACTTGAGCTAAGTCAAAAATCTTGGGCGTGGTTTGCTGAGAATTTTCAAATAAGCTTGCAGTGCTGGTGAGGGGCAGATCAATGAGGTATATTCAGATCTGAGGCTGAAAATACATAGGAAAAGAGGCATATCTCTACCAGGCAGTGCAAAGACCCAGCCAGGCTCACGCAGAGGCAGCGCAGAGGCTAACGCAGGCCCTTCAGGGTGACGTAGAGGCAACGTTGAGCCTAGAGAGGTGACATAAGAGAATTCTGTGTTGCACAGAGGCTCTAGCAGCTACAAAGATTTGGTGCAGTGTCGGGTGAGGTAGCGTTGGGATTTCCAGTGGGCTAGAAAGGGCTTGTATTCAACAATTCAAAGGTGTGAAGCCTCAGCTGAATCAGGCATATTTTCTGTCTCCGAGTGATAAAGGTACGTCTGTCAGGATTTCTCTATTGGGAAAACCACTGCTAATGCCCTTGATTGTATTCAGATATTTTTCTTAATAAACCAACCCTCTGAGAGTTTTTGCACCGATTTTCCCGCATTTGGTTTTTCCGGGGACATTGTCCAAAAAATATTGTCCTTTTTCATATGTTCGTTATGCTTCAATAAATGATTTTATGTATCTGTAGGGTGCAGTAGTATTTACTTTGATGTTTTGTTGAATAATTCAGAAAAATAATTTGTTAATTAAACAGAACAAATAGGATAAGTAAATTAGAAAACTACAGTAGGGTTTTTGTAAGTTAGGTTCAGAAATTTTCACATGTTGGAGCACCAACGTCCAAGATTAAAACGTAATCAATGGCTAGGATCATCTTGGAGTCGATCTGTGTGAGTTTCTATACTATTATCACCTTATCTCAATTAGTACTAAATAATTAACCATATTCCCTAATTTTAGACTTAAAAAATATTTAAAAATATGTTAATAATCTAATTGAGACACTTCTAGGCATATTTTCCATAAACTATTTTTGGGTTTTGGAGATCTCATGTACTCTAGCCTCTCCAAAAAATTTCGTGGCTAGAACACATCTAATGCTACAAAAACTAACAAGACTGACCATAATAGTCTTCGTGATTTTTTGGAGCAGAAGGGCCTCAACGATAGATAGAAAAAGTGTTTCAGCAGGATCCAGGCCTACGATTTTGACATAAAGTATGTCAAGAGCACGCATAACGTGGTGGCAGATGCCTTATCTAGGAGGCTCGCGACACTTTCACTCATGAGCATTTTCCATGATTGGAAGGTACAACTATTGGTGGAGTACTCCGAGGATCAATAGGCGTGTGAGATCTTGGAGGGTACTCATGGGGATGAGCGTTACTGGGTGATGGTTGTGTTAGGTCCCTGTAATTAGCAAGATTTGCAAAATTCCAACTACAGGGGTAACATCAAACCGCTTTGGGATTCAAGGATCTAGCCCTCCTGAATCCAGAGAGGGATCTCTCTATAAATGAGTTTAAAGATGTGATCTTTAAAGCCTGAAATGTGATACTAGGCTAGTTATGAAGAGCATGGGTTTTGTTTTGTTTGTTTTGGTTGGGCAAAGACATGATGAAGGTGAAGGTAGTTCAAAATGAAGGGTGAAGATGTCTGCAGGTGAAGGAATGATTTGGTTGATATAAAAAGGCAAAGATAGTTTTAACCCATTGGGCTATGGAGTCATAGGAGGATTTTAATTGGACAACAAGGTTCAAGAAGGATCCATGGGGCAAGTCACTTATGTCAAAGGATCTCTTAAGGTGATTTATGGAGTGAAACAAATAGGAAGTGGAGAACAAAACAAAATGAAGAACAGTGCACAGTCTAAGATCAAGTAAGTACTTTTAAACTATCTTGCTTTCAACATGTTCTTAGAGAGACAAAACATAAAATAATTCTGTGATCAGGTAAGTACTTTTAAACTAGCCTGCAATGAATTACTTTGAGTTTAGAGAAACAAAATATAAAAGCATTTTGAGATCAAGTAAGTTCTTTTAAACTAGCCTGCTTTGAAGTACTTTCAGTCAAAAAACATTCAAAAACAGTTAGAACAGCTTAATATCAGGTGAGTACTTTGAAACCAACCTGCTTTCAGCATATTCTAAAGGAAAACACTGATGATCATCATAATGAGCAATCTAGATTAGGCAAGTGCTTTGAAACCAACTTGCTTTAATATACTCAGTATTAAACAGAGAAAAACATAGAAAATAAAGCTTTCAGTAAGAGTAGGGTACTACTGAGAGTAAGTCCTAGCTCTATGTTTGTTGTTCCTTGTCAGAGAAAATGAACAGAGTGAAAACTTAAAGAAAATAACAATTGACAGTGAGGAACACATCACCATTGACACAAATCAGGATCCCATAAATCAGCAACTTGTATTTGATGTTCAAACCAGTTACAATCAGCAAGCCCAGAGGGTCTCTACAACTTTAAACTTCTCATATCAGCTTATTTATCATCAAATTGTACACAGTGCATCAGTAGCTTCAGAAAACCATTACATGCATTTAGATGTCTAGAGACCAACGTTTTCTTATGTTCTACAGAGGTATTTATAGAGAAATGAGGAAGTGGGAGGATTTCCCAATGATCAAATATCATTAATTATGTAATCATTTCTAACTCTGCTCCATAACATCTGTTCCTACCTTTCGAGGCATAATGATCGAAATATGTGCTTCTGAAATGTTCTCAATCTTCTAAAATGGTTCTGCAAACAATTAGAGATAAGATTCTTTGATTTGTACTAATTGTTCAGTTGTCTTCAGGTAAACACCTCTTGTTCAGGTAATGACTAAGCTTCCTTTGATTTCTGTGAGGCCGCAGGTGTCTTAAGGAGTTGGAGAGGGTTCAATTGGCCTTGGCTGATGGCAGTGGAAGCTTTCTTGGCTTGACAGATGTCTTTGTCTTTCCTTAAACACCTTTAATTTACTTGAGAACTGTGTTTTAGGACTTTAATCTCCTTTTTCTGGTGTGTTCTGTCTTTGACGCTGATACTCTTTGATCGGTGCTCAATTAACTGTGTTTTCTGGTGTGCAGGGCTGTACAGGGGTCGAATGGCATCAATGCCTCATGAATTCATTAATAAAATGCGAATTTAAAACCCTGCAAGTGATTTTGTAGTGAATCGCAGGCGGGAGGATCGTCAACCTCGACCTGTGAATTCAGCATGGTGGAAAAAACCATTTAAACCCTGCAAAAATACGAAAAACTATTAAAAAATCCTGCATATATAGGTTGATTGCTTCAGAAGGCATGTGGAGGGAGCATAGCCGTTGGATGGCATCATCCAACGGTCGAGATTGATCGTGAGGAGTGAATTGCAAGGCGAAAAAGAAAATCAAATCAGATTCGTCGATCGCGCAGAGATCTACGGTCAGGAGCGTAGGTGGAAAGTCAAAACGGAGAGATCGAGTGATGAAATTTGGGCCGTCGATCTGCAGATCAGATCGACAGCGGAGATGTTGTTACTGCTGCGACATACCCTGAGTTATCGCGTGTGCATCTTAGGTAAGCGATAGCCGTTGGATGGCCCGCCCCATACCGAACGGTGGATGCCAATATCGTGTGGGGTCCACGTCCAAAATTTAACGCGCGATGGATGGCGGTTTTATGAACAGTGCCGAGGACGAGTGTCAACCGTTGAATGGAATCGCTACCAATCAAGAAAAAACCACCCTCACCCAAAGGTGATGCGATGAATACCTCCGGTTTTTGGATAGGTGAGTAGAATGCGGGGACCACCGGGGAGACGGACTCTGCACCATCGATCTGCAAATCAGATCGACGGTACGGAATGGATTAAATTTGGAACCGGCAGAAAATTTACAAAATAACAAAACCGACGATTTTTTAATATAAACCAAGGTTTTAAACTTTGGGCGGAAATAATTAATATTAAAAATGGCTTAGCGCCCGATTTCAGGGCCGTGGGGCGCATGGGAGATAATAAGACTGGAGGCTTATGAAGAAAGGGCTTAAGACTTAGCCCAAGGGGGCTTAAATCCACACCATAAAAAATGTGATTTTTATGGTTTTTTGAATGATTTTCAAAGGGTTAGAGGGGTTCCGATAAGGCAAAAAAGGAGTTTTCAACCTTTTTAGCAATAAAATTTGTTCCTTGAAGGCTGAAAAAGTTTTAGCCACCTTTTTCTATAAAAAAATTTATGGGTGGCTAACAGGCTGATGTCATTTACTACAAGGGGCGCATATTTCTGGTACCAGGTTCACAGTTGAGGGAGAGGATTCTTCAGGTAGCACATGATTCACCCTTGTCAGGGAACCAAGGGTTCCTGAAGACTTACAAGACAATTAGGTAGTGTTTCACATGGAAGGTCAAGGGGGACATGTTGAGGCATGTGCATGAGTGTGAGGCGTGTCATAGGAACAAGGGGTAGCAGACCCATCTAGTTGGGTTATTGTAGTCGCTTCCCATTACGAAGGGGAAGTGGGAGAGAATATTTATGGACTTTGTCACAAGGCTTCCCATGGTGCAGGGTCGTGATAGTATATACGTGGTGGTGGACAATTTAATGAAGTATGTACACTTCTTTGTTATCCCCACCCAGTATTCTGCTTCGCAAGTTGCATAGTTGTTCTTCAAAGAGGTTTTATGTTTGCATGGTCTTCCCAAGACGATAGTCAATGATAGGGATAGTTGCTTAATGGGGGCATTTTGGCAGGATATTTTCATATTGGTGGGCACTGAGCTCACTCCCAGTACCATCTACCATCCTCAGACAAACAGGCAGACAGAGATAGCCACCAAGTGGTTGGAGGGTTACCTGCGGAATTAAGTGATGGGGTAGTAGTGAGCTTGGATGAGGTGGTTGCACTTGGGGGAGTATTGCTACAATACCACCTACCACATGTCCATCGACATGTCACCTTTCTGTGCTTTATATGGGTGTGATGCTTTATCTTTTGTTGACCTTGTTTTTGGAGGCAATCGAGCCCCACAGGTCAAATATTGGATTCAAGAGAGCCAAGGTATCCTTAAGGCTCTCAAAGAAAACCTTCAAACTTCCCAAAATCAACATAAGATGTATGCAGACACAAACAGGGTTGAGAGGCACTTTGAGGTGGGGGCTTGGTGTTTTTGTGCCTCCAACCATATAGACAATCCACGTTGAAGCAGAAGGGGGTAGAGAAGCTACAGCCATGTTTTTATGGAACCTACAGGGTGATCACGCAGATTGGAGAGGTGGCTTACGAGTTGTAGCTTCCACCAGGAAGTAAGTTCCATAACGTCTTTCATGTCTCATGCCTCAAGAACGTATTGGGACAGCATGTGACATTTTCTACTGAACTACCCCTGTTAGATGATGAGGGGCATTTGGTACTTGAGCCGGAGGCCATTTTGGAGGCTAGGGAGAGGAGATTGAGGAGTCAGATTATTAAGGAGTATTTGGTGTGATGGAAGAGCTTTATATATGAGGATTCCACATGGGAAGGTGAGCACATTCTACATCACCTGGCATTACATTTTCTTGGGGACAAGCAACATTTGGGAGGGGAGGATTGTGATATCCCCTCTAATTAAAATTACCAAAAATTTACACCAATTTTTCAATTTTTCCTAAGGTTAATAAATTTTGGACTCTCATCTTATGAAAAGTGGATAAAACCCAAAGATATTTAATTTTTTAATGGATTGTGGGGGCCACTCCAAGATGGAATACACACCCCTTAGAGTGTTCGATTTGGAGAGAGAAGAGGGAAGAAGGGAGTTCGAAGTGGTGGAGCCCACAAGGCAAGTAAGGGCAGAAAATTACAAATAGGAGAAGAGGCACTCATTTGGGGACTTTACTCATTTGAAAATCAAACCATTGTTTGTTCAAGTTGTTTAGTTGGGTCAATAGAGTGTTTTTCAGCACATGAGGTTTCCAAGCGGAAATCTCACCCTACCTTCGGTGGACTTCGAGTGCAAACCCTAGGATGAGTTATATTTCATATTGTAGAGCTATTTTGGTGGTTTTCCATGCCAATTCATGGGTTTTTCTCAGCAGACTGGGCACAGAAAGAGAATACGCACTTCCTAGGAGAGGCAGTTGTGGGGCATTGTTTTTTTTGGCCTTTCAAAGGAAGTATTGGACCATAAATTGTTGAGTACTTGGGGTGTTGATTAGACACATTCCTATGGGATTTTTTTTGTAGCTTCATCACCATTTTGGGTACTACGTGGGGGCCTGCACAGAGGCTATTCTTGAGCCACACGTGGGAGAGAAAGGATGGAAGTCTGGAGTTGAATGGAATTGGATCTAGTGGAGGTAGCCAGAGGTTAATTTCACTCATGTTTGTCATCCTTTTTCGAGGGTTGAACAATGTTTTCTTCATGTGGGCCGAATTGGGGGTAAAACTGGGGGTCAGAACTAGGCCAAACCCTTTCTAGGTTTTGGTGGGTTATTTGAGAGGAGACCGTGGTTAATTTCCCATAAATTTCAGAGGGTTATAAGTGGGTCAAACAGAAGTTTACATCAACCATCAGTGCATATTTTCTAAGGTCAGTGCAGAACTCAAAGGGGGGCGATTTTCTGGCATCCGAACATTCATCTTCTCCACCTAGAACTTGTATAGCTTGCCTTGAGTAAGCCCAAGTGAACTAATTTTAGACTCATGTGTAGTCCCACTAATTTATAATAAGATGGCTCAGCTTGGCGTAGTTTCTAGTGTATTTATGGAATTTTAGTTTTATGTGTGATTTTTGTTGCATGTACATCTATATGATTTATTTATAATTGTTAATTTTCAATTAGGAATATTACATGAATTGTGTAAAGGCTAGATAAATGATGATAAGTAGCCTCATTTAGTTCTGCATAAGTTTTGAGATTCTCCCCACTTGTTGTAGTGATAAATTTTACATTTTTTCGTCATCAACTGGTCTGCTTGTGACAATAGTGAGTATTTCTATCCCCAAATTTCAACCACAAAATTATAGACTTGAGCCACCATCTTTCCTTTTTTCTCTCAGAATTTCTTACGATATGAGGAACACACTTTTTTCGTTCATTAACAGTTCCATTGAGACCAAATCCTTTTCGAGTTGAGTTTGAATTTCCTCTAACTGCATTTTGAGGCTTCTAATTTCAATATCCCTTGCATAAGAACTATATTTGGCCCAAGTTTTCAACATTATCTTAAAAAATATTATCTTCTGCTCCCATATATGAACTGGAGAGCCATCAATCCAATGGCACCAAGCTTAAGAGAGTTTATTGAAAAACTTAGGGTCCTCCATCCATGGGGGTCGAGAATCAAAATGGGAGAAATTCATAGTATTCTTGAGGAGTTATGGATAGGGCTATGGGTTCTCTTTAGGTCATATTCCAAGAATGCATTGTGAACCAATACTTGGTATAGTCTCACCACAATATTCCCTAGACCCAGCTTGTGATTTGTCCATGTGAATTTACCTTTAGTCGAATTTAGACCAATCAAATCTAAGTAAGAGGATATGTCCTCCATTATTTCTCATAAATGGTTCCTAATAGAGGATCCTCCATTCTATTCCCAAGAGTGCAACGCATTGTTAAAATCCCCTACAAAGATATAAAAATAATCACATTATGTCTCCCTAAAAGAACTAAGAGAGTTCCAACAAGCAACTTTTTCGAGTATGCCAATGGCATGCACACATTAATAATACTAAAAGCTTTTCCTATGGGAGAGTGAATGAGGCATATTCTAACCAATGAAAATAGGAACTAACCTAAATCAATTGGAAAAGGGAGGAGGACCATAATGCAAAGTCCTCCAAACGCTCCCTTGTAACTCACTACCTTTGCAAAATAAAAACGTCATTTAATTCTAGTTTTTATAAGGATGTTTGATTCCTCCAATTTTGTCTCCTAATGCAAGAGTATTTGGGCCTTTTCTTCTCTAATTTTGGATCCCTTATTGAACCCATCTTATTTTCACTTCCAAAACCGCTACGATTCCAAGAGACGATTTTCATTTTTTACTAGAGCTTTTAAGGGTTCCTCCCATAGGAGGAGAAAAACCACTTTAACTTCTTGTGCATTAGGTACCCTACTATACATGCCCTTTATTATTTTTTCAGTCCCCAGTTCCTTATATTTTTCAACTTTATCTTCTCTCTTATCTCAATTTTGTTCCTTCCAACCCTCTTAGATAACCTACTTACCACAGATTATCAATCTGTGTCCTTGTTTGATCTTTCATTATCTAATCCAGGATAGGGTATCGAGAGACCAACTACATAGTTGACCTAAATAGGCGGGGGTAACCTCCTAAACTGGATTTGATCCTCCCAATATTTGTTGCAGAATTGGAACATCTTATAATGGAAGCATCTCCTCAAATTTATCCTTGTCTTCCATATGAATATTAAAATTCAAATTATTTCCCTCATTTCCCCACTAGGCTAGCACTTCACACATGTTTCCTTGCAAGCTTCTCTCAATCTCCTTAAAACTCGATTGTAACTAACATCCTAGGATTTTCTTCGAAGATGAAGGGTGTTGAGGGATTAAAACACCAGCTGAGTAGTATGAGGGGGAGCATCTTGACTAGGGTTATACTTTTTCCTCTTAGGTTGCTACCATTTTTCTCCTTGATCCCCTTGTTGAGACTTAGATCCAACTTTGGGGAAATTTTCGCAAAGAGGCCATACTTTACATTTCAATAGGATATGGTCATATTCCACACATTGGAAAAAGGTTTAGTTGTCCAACGATAGTTGAATGGCCTCAAGGAGGCCCTTTTCCAAATATACTTCCACACAAATGGAAGATGAATGGCCCAAAGGGCCCATATATGGATGATAATTAAACTGATCAAGCGTCGACATGTGGCTCAGTTGACATCAGCATGACATCACCCCAACAACACACCTCGAAGGGTCAAAAACCCGTAAAAAATTCTAATTACAATTCAGAATGAGTTGGGCTTCTGGGAACGAAGGGACCAAAAGCACTAAGGCATCCAGGTTCCAGCTCAGCAATGAGGAAGTCTTAGGCGGCACCATTTCTTGGCACATAGGAGCCTCCAAGTGGTAGTGGGCCCTCCCCCACTTTTCAAATGTAAAAAATAATTAATATCCACCTACAGGGTAGATCTCCATCCATCTTGAAGCGGTCTCATCCAGGAGAAGCTCCAGCAGGTAAACAAGCACGATAATTAAGTTGACATTTTCCCCCGGAAAGTCCAAGTCAATAAATTAAATCTAGCAAATTGACGGTTGTGGTTAATTCTGTGGGGTCGAACCTTCCCTCCAAGTCAGCCCACCCATACTGCTAGAGGAGGTAAAATGGGCCTGCCACCTATCATGCTAACGTGGTGACCACTTCAGCGGCCAGGACCACTATCAGGCTAGCTTGGTAGGTGAGTGTGAGACCATTTGATACATCAACCTCCTCCCTTTCCCTCCACCCAATCCAACTCTTCCTTGTGTCTCCCCCGCGCCATCTCTTGTTTTTCCAGCCTAAAAACCCCGCAAACTGACCGTTGCACCCCGTGCATCAACTGTTGTAATTTAAATTGTCTATTTCAAATTGTTTTGTGTCAAGCCACTCCACTCGTTTGTAACTACCTCCGCCCAAAAATTAAATAGAGTAAGGACCTTTTTTGATCAGGAGATCATGAATTTTGCTTAAAATTGGAAGTGCTCAAAACTGTACCGAACCTGAGCGACCAGGTAGATCTCGTCGTTCTGATTCCGACGCCATGAACGGTTTGAAAAACTGATGTCGTATGAGGGATATATCGCGTTCTCATCGATTTCCCAAACAGCTAAAATTTTTGTGATAGGGGTGACTGGGATGCCTAGTCAGCATGTAGGTATAGTTAGCAAAAAGGGGAATATTCTTAGAATATTATATTTTCTCTAAACCTATGCAGTTTTTCCACGTGGCATATTCTAGGTTGTCGGATTTGATTGTATGTGATTTGATGGCCCAATGGATGGGTGACACATGGCCAGCTCGAAGGCTACCACGTGTCCCCTGTACGGTTGATTAAAATTTTGGTTAGGTCTGGGTGGTTCGACCCTATGACCTCCAGTGCGCCCACAAGACCCACCACCAACTCTACTATCAATTGTTTCTTACCCCTATAAGACGCCAACACTATATAAGCTTTAAAATTATGTATGTTGCGGGGGGGGACCACCGCTGGTCCCCACTCATTGGCGGCTCTGTTTGATTGTTCACGTGTTATATAAACCGTGACATAAGTTGTAAACCCTGATGGTTAATCCCGTAACTTTCAGTGGAGTTAGAACACATTACATGCTAACAGTTGAGGAGCGTGGTTTCTGATGTGGTTGTGGTCGACGGTTCTGGAATTGTGACACACAGTGGTTACAAAGGTTATCACATGCACGGACATCCAACAGGAGTGACAACGGCTACAGAACTTCACCTCCATCTCAGTTCCGCACCAAATCTGTTTATTGCGGAGTTAAACAAGACCACAGGGTTTAAGGGGGGTCGGCATGTGGCCACCCCACCCCTTAACCATTTAAATTAAATGTAAATAGTTTGTGTTGGCGGGAACTTAGAGCACCACTAAAAATTTTTATTTTTTCCAAAATTAACTGCAAACAAGTGCAATTCTCCACAACTAGTGGAGGTTTTGTAGATGTCATTAGAAAAATGGATAGGGAGGTCAATTTTCAACCAATTTGGGTGAAACAAGAGTCTACCTAGACTAATTTGAGCATTTTGGAGCCATTGGTGCAAAGAAAACAACCATTGGAGGCTTTTAAACACATGTATTTGCAACTTTGAGCATAATGAAAAGAAGCGACATGACATTGGGAGCTAGACCAGCAGATGTAGCCCGAGAGGGGTGAACTGCTTCATCATGCCTGCTATGTAAATCTTATGTGTGATGTTATTTATCTATTATACACTTTTTTTCAATGTTATGTAGGCTTATTCACATCCTTAAAACTCATAATTTCATTTATGTTTCATGGTTAAATTCCGCATTCCTTAAGAAAACAAATGCAGAAAAAAATGTACATGTTTTATAACTGAAAGGACACTTAGCACAGAAAACTAATGCAATCCTTTTAGATCAATTTGGTATCAGAGCCAGAGTTTATTCACTGGTTTTTTTGTGTGCAAATATGTGTTTACCTGTTTGCAAGTTTTCACATGCTTACTAGGCTCAAGCTTAAGAGAGGAGAAGGCAAATTGGTGGAAGCAAGAGGGACTCAAACTAATCCACAGCAAAGGACTGCAAGATTTCCACATTCTCCACCACCTAGATCACCTCCAAAAGAAGCAGAAGTAGCATTAAGCATGCCTCCGGGAGAAGGAGAAATCCATGAAGAGGTGGATCCCAAAGAAGAAGAAAGAGTGTTCAAGAAAGCATTCCTTGACATGACTGAGATGGTGAGATTCCTTTATCAAGAAAGGAATGAGATACTAGAAGGAGAAGGATCCAAACTTCACAAGGAAGGACAGGGATCATCAGGAGGTCAAAATGATGAAGATAAATCAAAGAAGGGCAATGGAGGAAATGGAGGTTGTTGTCGACAATTATTGTCTACCCTAGAGACAGCCTAGAGTTGCTATAGACCAGTGCCTAGGACATCTTAGCATAGCAAGGAGCTCATAATATATCTTGGGTTGTCAATCCAAAAGCTCTCTTACTATCTCTTGTAAAACAAGGAAATTAGTTTAAATGGAACCAAACTCTCTCAGAAGTTGATACAAAGATAAGAATAATGTAGGAACAGCATGCAAAACTCCAATACAAAAGAATCAGACAGTTAAGAGACAGCTTACTGCAAAGAGGGCCAGTTCAAATAATATGCCACAGAAATCAAATATCAGAAAGTGGATGCAGTGAGGAAAACATGAAGGAGATACTAGTTAACATGAGGCTGATACCCAGATACACAACATAACCACATATGGGCTTATCCAACTAAGAATCCATACATGACAATGGCGTTTTAAAAGCACCCTCCTCAAGTAACTAATATAGCAAAAAATATGAATGACATGAACATGGAACAATATATCATGACTAGGCCTATTTAAAGCGCTTGACTAATCCAAGTATGGGCACCAACTAGGATGAATCCTTACTTAAGATCAGTGAGCCACTTGCATTCTAGAACATGATACAAGAAGATAAATGCAATGAAATGAGATATTATATTAACACATAAGAAAAGATTACATACTGTGGGATACCAAAGACCAGAATCCTCATTACATTTATAACTCCTCCTCACTGAGACCCTACGGGCTCTGAGCCTTCATACAAAAACTTTACAAGATGTATACAAAGCCTTTCACTGCACAGTTTGCTGATAGAAATCTGGAACCCTTACAATGTCTTTCTTTCTCGATTTTATAGAAGAGATAGAAAGCTCCAGATAATGAGGTAGGTGATACACATTTAATGATCTGATTTGAAACAAAGTGGTGGAAAACATTCGCGCCCATACTGTGAATGACTGAATATAATTATCTGTACTTTGCAATCTACCTCCAGAAATAAATGCACCGAGAGAAAATCTCTTCAGGAACAAGGCGTAAGGGTAACTCTTCGTGAACATTCTGTACGTTCCTGAAGGGAACTTGACTGAAATATCACCTTGAGGATATTGCTTTCTGAACAATGTACCTTCCAATATTTAAATTTAAATCCAAGACCTTTGATGCAGGGCGCTGTATCTCTCGATCTTTCGCTGATATTTTTATGATGCCCCATTAATTCTTCATCTGCTCACCATGTGTATTTGAATGACCTTGGAGGGTTTAACAGACTTATATCCTTGCCCCTCTTTATGGTGGTCATATCACAGCAGCTTCTGGATCTTTTTTTATAAATTTTTCTCTTAAAACAGGGTCCTGTTGTGTATTCTCGGCTTCTGAAATGGAGGCGGAGATTTATGGCGATCCCTCGTCACTGCAACCTGCAAAATTCACAAATAAGTTAAGAAGACTGGACACAAAGGTGGTGGACACGAGCATGACCATGGACTGATGACGTGAACTGAGAAGGATGGCGAGGAAGTGCAAAGTGGCGATGGAATATGCAATGAAACGGTAAAGCTAGAACAAGGTGACGGTACGTAACATAAACCATGTAATAAGACACGTAAACAGAAAATACAAACGGTGGTGGTGGACGCAAATGACACATGGGCGTACGGGAAGCTAAGTGGAAGGGACGACGTGGAGGTGGACCTGATCAATTAACGGAATGCGTGAACAATTCTGGGCCACACAATCAAAAATGAAATCAACGGTGGAGAGTGCATTGTATAGCGGCGGAATGGTGGACCCGAGCATTACGTGACTTGGGTTAAATCTCGTGCGACTTTGGAGAATGACCACCGTCATATGGAGCTCGCAGGATCGAACGGTCAATGATAATTCCGCTACCCAACTCTCGTCCGGAGAATAATGCGCAAAATGGGTGGTTTGGATATCGTACACCAGGACACGCGTCACCCAGCGTATGGAATCGCTGGGTCCGCGGGAAATACCGCCTGTTATGGATGGGTGGTGTGGAATAGACCACCGGTTTTCGGGCGTGGGGGCCACCATGGTAGATTAAAATATGGGTTGTCGATTTGTTTTGGATCGGGCGGTTAAGATTTGGCCCGAAAACATAAAGCAATGGGCTCCTTTCATTTTAACACACGGTTTTGCACATAATTCACATGGGGAATCAAAACAAAAGGGGCTGAGACCCGATATAAATTTTAATTGCGGGTTTAAGCCTTTGCAGTGTATTTTGTGGGCAGAAATAGTAATGTTAAGCAGAATATGGGGGTTTTAGGCCACGACAAGGGTTTTAAACGGATTTTAATGGGGCTGTTGGCCAAAGTTCTGAATGGAGGGGCTGATATGTACAACAGAGGAAATGGAAATTCACCATCCTCACCCTCATCATCATCATCCTCTACTTAATCTTTAGTGCATCAGCCACACAAGTCAGAGAACACTAGTAAAAGCCCTTTTCTAAAACTTGATGTTAAGTTTGAATTGCCAATGTTTTAATGGTGAAGTCAATGCAGAAAAGATTGATAATTGGATTAGGCAATTGGAGGTCTATTTGAGAATTCAGAACCTTCATGATGATGATACCAAAATTCAACTAACTTCATTGAGAATGGAAGGTGCAGCACTTGTTTGGTGGGAAGCCAAGACAAAGGAGGAGATTAAGAAGCATGGTA
Organism: Pinus albicaulis; assembly: GCA_034641835.2. Taxonomy (NCBI): domain Eukaryota; kingdom Viridiplantae; phylum Streptophyta; class Pinopsida; order Pinales; family Pinaceae; genus Pinus; species Pinus albicaulis. The sequence continues at coordinate 785,697,494 of CM076578.1, forward strand.
AGATTATTCTATCATGGATTGATTTCATTACTGAAATAAAACAACAGTTTTATCCATTAGCTCATATGCATAAATCCATAATGAACTCGAAAAATTTTAGACAATTGAAAGGACATAATGTGCAAGAATACACCCAAGAATTTAGGAGAAGAGCTCTCTTATTAGGGGTAGATTTGCAGAGCCAAGATAATTTTCTCAAGTACATAGGAGGCTTACATAGCTAATTTTATAGGTCAATTTGGGCATCATTCCCAATGACCTGGTTAATTGAACATCATCTCCAGGACCAATGATCAAGGGTCTATCATTCCCTATCATTTCAGTTGCTACATGCCCTAAGACAAGAAACAAGACAAATCAAGCAAGACTTTCATCAAGCAAATTTTTCCAAGGTTTGAAGCTTATTATATAACATATGAGAGCTCACCAACGCAGGCTCTAAGGGGCCTAAGTGCATTGCATATGCAGGTAGCCCCATGCAAGGCTACTCTGCAAAGCACTTCCCGACATTCACAGGTGCGTTGGTCACATTGGGAGCGAAATTCTCATTGTTCCAGAATCTCCACTTGACCAGTAGAAGATTTCAAATGTGTCAAGCTTTGGATCCAAGTGTCAATTTGACATCTACATGACTGGAAACATGTCTTTCCTATTATTGGAAAGTCATTGATTGCAAAACAACCTATAGTTCATCTATAAATTGAGCACATATATAAGTGCTTGAAGAGGAAGAATTTGAGTAGAGAAATGCTGGATAATTTTCAATTGAGAGCTAGATTTTTTGTAGTTGCTGCTGGAGAGATTTATACTGTGATGAGGCTTGGGAACGTTGCTGGAAGGGTCACTTCAAATCATTCATTTGGTTGTAACCTCTCCTTCTATCATCAATAAAGAATACTGCTTATTTTTCCCTATATGCATCTGTATTGGCTTTGATTTTACATATTGTAAGATCTTAGTTGATGTGTATGGTTTATGCTTTACTGATTTAGCAAACTAACTTGAATAGATATCTATATTATTGCATCTTCTGTTGTTTCAGTGTTCTTTCTTGCAAGAAAAATTTCGCACAAACGGCTTGAATTTGAAGCTGCAACGGAAGCGACAAAAGGAGCCATTTAGAAGCGCTTGGATCACAAGTAACCTTCTAATCCTCTCTATGTATCTGTTCTTAGTTAGGAGAAATAGTCGTATAGTCTTTCACCTATTTTTCTAGACTAGCACTTGTCTAGGGAAGAGTGATTTATCCGTAATTCACAATTCTGGCCCAACAAATTGGCGACTCCACTGGGGAGAATTTCTCTTAGTTCATGGTGTTTAAGCCTATGATTTTCTTTTTTTATCCACCCAGTAGTTGTTACTCATAAATATTAAACTCTTTCAAAGTCAAATTTGCAAAGACAGTGAGTTAAACAGTAGTATTTTTCTTTGTATACTGCACCCAACGCACCCTTAAACTAGACACAGTGCTTTGCATAGCACTGTCTCCCTTCCTAGCTTGTGTTGCAGAGCACTGTCTCCCCTTGGAGACTGCGTTGACTTCTGAAAACACCCAAATTCCCTTGAATTTTCCTTTGCAATTTGATTCAGTTTTTTTTGATGCTGTGTTCTGAAAATTTTGATCCTCAATTGACCAGTGACTCTATATACTTCTTCATCCTTTGACTGAAAATTTGTTCAATGTTGGTTTAAAAAAAAAAATCTTTATCATTGAAAAGTTGATTTCAAAGTATTTTTTATGGTCGCATTAAGAATCATTTGCTTTCGAAATAGGAAATTGTCGTAAAATCTTCATTTCCTTGATAGGAGAAATTGTTGTTGAAATCCTCATTTTTCCTTCAAAAGAGAAATTGTTGTTTGTATTCTTCGTTTCTCGAAAGTAAAAAGCATTTGAATTATTGATTTAGTGCACCTAGTTTCTTTTCTACATTCATAACATTAAGGAAAATGAAAAGAAAAACTTGCATTTGCAAGTAGAATAATGTGTGTTTTGCAAAAGGAACATTAGGAAATCTGCATTTAGTTTGAGATCATTGATTTGTTTTGTTCATTTATTTTTTTTCTCACAAATTATTTGCTCTCTTCCCTTAGTAGCTAGGTTTTTCATTGAAAAAGTTGAAAGTGAAAGATTTTTTATCATTCTTAGCTTGCATTTTAGGAATTTCATACACATCATCACGGTGAACCTTTGAAAGGAAAATTGTTAAGCAAGATCAACATAAAATTAATCTCAAATTACTTAACAATGCATTGGACCCATAATGATAACATTTAGAAGGTCTAGGCTAGAGACGTGTTCTGGCGTCATAAAATATTGTAGTTATTGTTAACTTTTCTGCGATACATTCCGAGTGTGACACCTCACTCCATGTACATAAGTATATCGTAGCTCGTACATGTACTTTCGGGTATATCAGGCGGCGTTACAGTATGATAAGTATAAAGGGGTGCTCTCACTGTGCGGTTTCACATTAGATAGCGCTAATACAGACTTGGGCCTCCACATACCTTCAGGTATATTTGGGAGGAAAACTTTTAGATGCTATCCATCCATAGTGAACCGAGTCGGCCGCCTTCAAATTGTGATACACCGAACACAGCATTCAGGGAGATTACCTGCTCGTACTTCTTGGTTCGCTAGGAGGTATTCTGTAGTTCACAGTTTCTTGGTAAACCCTTTTGCTTAGCATTACCCTCTTTTTTTTATTTGTATTTTGGTTAAAATAAATCAGTAATCGTGGAAGAAAAAAATCCTATCCCCTGTCGTTCGAGTAGATTAGTTTTAAAACCACCTTTACCACTAGAAGTTACTTCTGGTAGGCAAAGGCAATCACAATCTACCGAATCAAGTACAATTCATACCTCTGGCGAAACATCATCTTTTAACCTAGAGTTAGCTCAAATTGTTTCCACACATCCCGGTTCTTCTACTGTTGTCGAAACAGAGTCTTCACAGCTACCCGTGGTCACGATCCATTCAATCGTTGAGATCATACCTCCTGGACCCAACGTTTTTCAATCACAAATTGATACAGATCCTATCTCCTCTTTGCCAGAACATCTGAATCCTGAAGTCGAACAACCAGAAGTTGTTCCTACCTTGGTCATCCCACAAAGTTCTGTAGCTATTGAAACTCCTATATCACATAGTCAACTGTCTGAAATATATTTTGGGCCTGACGATGAAGTTCTTCCTCCTAGTTTAATTTTGATTGAATAAATCCCACAAGAGGATACACCTTTAACTCCAACCCATTTTGGGTGGGACCATTACCTGTACGAGTCTTTTCCTCAATCGTTTCCATCTGCTTTTGTTGATCATGTTCCCATTCAATCTCCCATCGATTTTCAAGGGTATACATTTGGTCAAACAACCATGTATGAACCAACATCTTCGGTTGGATCTGTTGTTCCAATTACGTCAGATCCTACCCTTGCTACTCCATCTATGTTCACAACATCACCAGATTCATATTTGCACAGTGGCCCTTCGGTCCCAACAAGTTACAAATCATTATCTGGCACTTTCTCTGGTGCATCTTCACGATCATGGTCTTTTCCAATGTCATCTTCCGTTATTTTAACTGTTATTCCTATCGTTATTACTGAATAGTTGATTCATTACATACATCATCAAGGCAATATCAAGTCAGTCCTTTTGGGTCAATTCCTTGAAGTACCATATCAATTGGACACCCAGCATTTGGAGAAAATTATTTTTCGTCTTATTATCCTCCTTATGCTGGGGGGCAACCTTTGGTCACCCAATATGATAGTACTTCATCACTTTTTGGTCAAACTAATGTTGACATGAATGTTTGTCAATGGCAGCCCACTTTGCCTATCCAACCACAAACGGTTGTACACTCGTATCAACTGGTTCAACCTGTTACACCCACTTCATTACCACTTGTTAATACATCTATACCCCTGTTATAGAATCAGAATATTGTACATCGACCCTATCAGGCGAGTCATTCAACTCAATATCATCAAATGTTGGGTCCACAGACTCAAAATCCTTTGGTTAATTTACAACAACCTGTATCAAGAATAATTTATTCACAAGCTGGTGTACCATTTTATGGGATGTCACAAACGCAACCTGGTTATACATATCAACCGAATCCAAGTTATACTAATTTGGGTTATAACATTGGTGGACAGACCCCTTGGAAGCCACAGGCGCAAATGCCTCAAACTTCATTTCAACAAGTCACATATCTAGGTTTTGGTCAACAGAATCCTCAAGCGTTTGTTATGCAAAACAACCCCTATCTGGGTTACCAGCAGAAGATTCTGTATGCTAGTGCTCAAAGGCCTATTTCCCAAGAAATTCCATCTTACCCTGGCTATGCTCAACCTAACCTTAATCGACAGTTGCCTTTTGTTGCAACCTTGGAATTACCAGATTTAAACCGGTTAACCAATGATCCTATAAATTATGCTCCTTGGTGGCCGATGATACCTCATAAATTACCCTTCGATATTCCTAAATTCAATGGAAACCCTAGAGAAGATCCATCGACTCATGTCATGACTTATCATTTATGGTGTTCATCAAATTCCCTGAATGATGATTCTGTTCGATTATGAATTTTCCAGCGTACGCTTACAAGTCCGGCTGCTAAATGGTACATTGAGTTACCTAGAGCTTCTTTTGAAAATTTCACTACCCTAGCTATTGTCTTTTTGACCCATTTCCAGTTACCGATCAGATACGAAACTGGAACGGAACTCTTAACCATCTTCAAACATACTAATGCTACTCACATTTTTTATCATATTCATGAGTGGCGTCGCCGTCGACGAATGGTTAAGACATTTTTTCTGGATCAACTCCTTGTTGAATGGTTCATTAAGTCCATGTTACCATCTATAACTGAGGATGTGGCTAAAGGTGGCATCGTCATAGAAGAGCAAGTTATCGCTCGTGAAAAATATTTAGACTTGATTTACACTCAGTCCAGCGCGCTCTATGAAAAAACTCCTAATGCGTCGCGATCTAATTTCAATGTTTCTCCTCAAATAAAGGACTCTCATGCTGGAGATGGCTTGATAGGCACTGCAAACACACACCACGCTACTACATCTGATCCTGCTCCTACTTCTGAAATTAACGCCGTGTCATTTGACAAAGGAAAAAGTGACAAGCAACCAGGAAGTAAGAAAAATGGGAAATCAAAGAAAAAATAAACTTCTAACCCACAGGAAATATCATCTGATCAACTGTCTAGACCACCAAAACCTCGTTATCCATGCATAATCTGTAACGAGGAACACTTTTTTAGGGATTGTCCTCACCATGATGAAGTCTCAAAAATCATCAAGAATTCCCATGCATCAGCTGTGTTGACAGACCCATTTCCAAATCCAAACACTAATTTGGTTGCTACGGATCTAGCTCCTAGTTCCCAAGTGTTAATGTTATCCACCACAAAACCTTCACAATATATTTTGGTGTCAACGCATAATAAATACTATGGTAGTACGGCTATTGATCAACCTACTACCTCGACAATGAATCCATCTACTAAATCAGTACCACCTACTATTATTCCTGAATTGATAATTAAGCCACCAAAGGGAGTTATTCATAAATTGACATATAATCCTCGAGCAAGAGTTGCACAAAATTATAATATAATTGAAGATTTGGCTCAATCCCCTTCAGCTATGTCTGCTGTTGAGGTATTGCAAAATTGTCCCTCCCAGAAGAAGGCTTTATTTTCGGCCATTTGTGGAATTGATCCGACTGATTCTAATATTGTCGTCTTTAATCATACGGGTTATGTACCACAGCTACCAGTAGAATTGGCATTCTCCATACAATTAAATGTTCTCAATCACCTTGTTCATCACACTATTATTGATGAGGGAGCATCTACGTGCATTATGTCTCTAAACTGTTGGAAGTGACTTGGCTCACCACGATTATCACAATCATCAACGACGTTGAAGGATTTTGATGTAAGAACGTATAAACCTTGTGGTATTATCAATAACCTGCATGTTGAACTAGGGGTAAAATAGTGAATATCGATGTCGAGGTTGTTGACGGACCCCTTGACTATAATATTTTACTTGGAAGACCATGGGTATATGCAATGACTGCCATTGTTTCTACATATTTTAGAATGATTGCCTTTCCACATAAAGGTACAATCATAGTCATTAATCAATTATCCTTTTTTTCCTCCGCTTCACAGGTAACTGTAAGCGTTCCGTTTGTTCACTTACCGCAACTAGAAATTTAAAACATTGGTGTAGGACCCTTAAAGGATTCCACTCTTATGGGAACCTTTACATTACTGCCGCCCGCGACATCGGAAGAAATTGCAAGTATAGAGACCTGCTACATGACCTCTTCCACTCTGTTTGGTTTAAGGAAGAGTACGGGTGACTCTGATATTTCTACGTTGGATGAATTTCTACCACCTAGCCCTATTGAGCTAGCATAGCAATCAATCTATTTGGCTTGGGCGACAAATCCTAAGTCAGCGTCGTCGAGTGTTTGGGTTGATCGTTCCTTAGATTATGGTACTCCATCTAATCCATTTTCCTCAAAGTTTTTGACAGATGAAAATATTTTGGAAGCTATCATGTCATAAGGAGAACCATGGGAATATTATCATCATCGTTCCCATCTTCCTGATTGTGAAGAAAACAATCTCAGTGAACTATGTCACCCATCCATCAAAACTTTCTTTTCGAATTCTTTACCGATTAATGCAATCGATTCTGAGTGAAACTTATCAAATATCGAAGAAATGATTTCTATCGATATTTTTACCAAACCGGGTGTTGTAGAGAATATTCATCTCGATGTATCTCGTTCACCATCAGAACTTGATTCATATCGCTCTCTATTTCGTGAATTTCGTGACGTATTTGCTTGGTCTTATGACGAAATGCTAGGCATAGATAATAGTATAGTTGAAAACACTATTAATATGTATCTCGATGTCAAACCGGTGCGTCAATGGCTTCGTCCTGTTCATCCAAAGAAAGTCGTTGCCATCAAAGTAGAAGTTGAAAAACTTTTTCTTGTTGGTTTTATTTACCCTGTTCTACCAACTAAGTGGGTTTCCAATATCGTTCCTATTATGAAAAAACAAGGAAAAATTAGAGTGTGCATCGATTATTGGGATGTCACTCATGCTTTTCCAAAAGATAACTATCCTACTCCCTTTATCGACCAGATTATTGACGATTGTGCTAGATGCGAAATATTCTAGTTCATGTATGGATTTTTCGACTACAATCAAATCAATATCCGCCCAAATGACCAACATAAGATAGCATTCATCTATCCCTGGGGCACATTCTCATATAGGAAACTTATTTTTGGTTTAAAGAACGCTAGGGAAAATTTTCAGAGAGCAATGGATTATGCTTTCAATGACATCAAGCACATTGTTCAACCATATCAAGACGATTTACCAGCGCATTCACGAAATCGGACTGATCACCCGATGCATTTGAGAGCCATTTTCTTACGCTGTCAACACTACAAAATACGCCTCAATCCACATAAATGTGTGTTTTGTGTTGGTCTTGGTCGATTGCTCGGATTCGTAGTGTTGGTGTCCTGTGTTTTGATAGATTGGCTAACCACAAGACAAGGCAACATCAGAACCAATATTTAGAGTTCCAAGATCTATTCCTCCTGTTCTTAGAGAGGGATCTCTCAAATGTTTTTACAAAAATAGGTCTTGTTTTCTTTTAAGTATTGATTTTAGACTAGTTATTAAGTGCAAGTGTTTGTTTGGTTGAACTAGTACTGCAAAACATGAAAGATCTAGGAAAGATAGGCAAAAAGAGGAAACATCAGATTCATTGGGAAATGGAGTCAAATTGAAGTTGGCAACAGGCTCATAAGTGGATATGGGATATCAAAGGGAAAATATAACTTGGCTACAAGATCCTTTAGTTTCTGTGAATGAGATGGACATCAATGATTTGAAAAGAGAGTTTGAATTCTCAACAAAGGGAACTTAAAAACATAACTTGAACAATAAAGAAGTATTTGATAGATAGGGCTAACCATGAATTCTAAAAACCACACTTTAAGCAAATTATGACTTTAATACAAATTTTAAAATGAAATCTAAGATTCAGGAGCACATCCTGTTTCCTCAAAAGTTTTATTTCAAAGGACTTAGAAAACATAAAAGATTCACCGATAATTGCAGTCATAGAAGAGGGAACACCTAACACATCTATGATCACAACTATATAGACCTTTAAAACAATTGTTCAAACAGGGAAAAAGGGTATGATCAAAACAGACCTTCTTGGCTGACTATATGTTAGCCACCTATAAATTCTATTATACCAAGAAGTGGCTAATTTTGTCCTTCAAAACTTCAAGAGATAACTCCCTTTGAAGACCTATCATCTTTGAAGTTTTTATGAAGATAACTAACATTTAATTTAATCTTCACTGCTTTTTCCCTCATAATCCTAAAAATCTGTTGTTTGCCAAGAGAAGACTGCTTGAAAATCCCATTTTCCTTCATTTTTACCCCTCCTTTCACTCATAAATAAACCTCATTTTTCGCCCTTTTTCCTTCATCAAAGCCCTCCATAAGCCTCATTTAACCTTCAAAATCACTTCAAAATCCCTTTTAAACCTTATGTTTCTCTGTTATTTGGTTTAAAAATGCCTTCATTCCCCTATTGAAACCACTAAATTGGCTTTAAAACACTGTTTTTTAGGCCTAAAACAATATTTTTCATATAATGTTTTCTTAAGCCCCCGAGGGCTTATTTCCTTCAAACCTCCGCTTCATAAGACCTTAAGCCCCACAAACGAGCGCTAAAATTATAAAAGAACCCTTTCCCAAACCCATTTTTCTTTGTTTTTTCCATTCCCGACATAATTATTTCAAAAAGAATCTAAGTCGTCGATCTCTGAAGATCAACGACCATCGACTCATCGCATCGCAAGTCCACATGGGTCCTTCCTTTCTTCGTGTCTTTCAAAATTCTGATGTGAACAAACCTCACCATTGATCTTATCTACTCTATCGCAAATCCAACGGCCCATATTGCTCCCCTCTTCCTAACTCGCCTTTCCGCCTTTTTCTTCATGATTAAATCCTCACCGTCGATCTAGTTTCCGGATCAACGGCCCTCACTCCATCACAAATCGGAAATCGCATTTCCCGTAACCCATTTTCTTTTTCCGCCTCTGATGTCGATCCCCCGATTAAATCTCAGCCGTCAAATCCACAAGAATTGACGACTAATATTTAGTCGCGCTCCGCCCATAGCCTCCGACATCGCGCCCGTCGATTAAATCCTGACCGTTGATCTCTCATACTAATCCGAAGGCCAGTGCTTATTCACGTATCGCAAACTAAAAAACCCCGACGCTTTTTCTTCCTTCCTTTTCTTTGATGAAATTTAATCCTGACTGTTCATTCCACCATATCCAACGGCCAGCGTTTCATCGCATCACGCCCACCCATCGCCTGATCCTCCATCGTCCCGACCTCCGATTAAATCTCCGTCGTTGATCTTTTTAGATCAGATGGTCAATATTACGTTCGCTTTTCAAAACCCTTCCCTTCTTATTCTCCCCATCGATAGATCTCGACCGTCCATTCCTGAGATCCAACGGTCAGGATCTAACCCGCCATTTACCCCACTCACCGTTTTCCGCCCATGCAACTTGCCCTCCATCGCGTGCGATTCGCACCGTCGGATCTCCAGCCTCTGATCCGAAGGCTAGAAACTTGTTTCGCGTAATTTTGTGCCTAAACATTAATGCCAAAAATTTACGCAAAATGGGCGGTATTAAAAAGACAGGTGTCGGCCAGCGAAGCATATCGCGTTTTTTTGGAGAATTTCAAAACCACTTCAGAGCCGCGCAAATACCACCAATTGATTTTCGCCTACCACCATCCTCCACAAGGCATTTTCTCATGTGATCTCTCTCGTCCATCATTCTCATCCAACGGCTCAAATTGTTTCCCGATCCCAATTATTTTTCCATGTGCTTTTGCTCCCAAACGCCCCTTCAAATGATCCCGACCGTCAATTAATCTAAATCTATGGCTCTGATTTAACCTCCATCCCATTTGTCCTCCATCTACTTTCCAAAGGACTTCATTCGAAGATCCCGACCATCCATCATTTGAATCCAACGGCCCAGATCATTTTGCGACCCCAAACTTCATTTTAATCCTTTTTCGCTTCCGATTAAGGTTTTATCCCTTTCTTTGCAATTTCCTCCATTCTGCTATGACTTTTTCCCCTCCACATTATAAAACTCCCGATTAATATCAGTCGTTGATTAACCTAGATCGAAGGCCCGGAATTAATCTGACCATCATTCTTTCAACCGCTTCTCGATTGACCCCATCAAGTGATCTGGACCGTTGGATGTTTTCATCCAATGGCCATGATTAATCCTCACCTCCAAAGCAGCCTTTGACCTATTTTCACAGGATTTTTCATTTTTGTTCATTTTTTTTTCAGGTTTGTAAGGTTTCTCCACAGTTTTAAAAATAAATCAAGGGTCGGGGATGACAATCCCCCAGGCTACTATCCATGAAGAGAATCAATCCACACGGTTCAAGCTATGACCCCACCTATGCTTCATGAGCATTTGTGAAATCATAAAACCCTCTGCGCGCCTGCAAACACAGCAAAACATAGTCAGAATCTATTAAATGAAGAATATCAGCATTGAAGATAGGATATCAAAGAGTATCAGTGCCAAGGGATAAAATCAAAGCAGCACTGAAGAATTAAAGGTTTTTAACACAGTTTTGAGGGATTAAGGCACAAACTCAGTAAATCAAAGGCCTAATCCAGAGCTAAAGATAGTATGAAGACCATAAATGAAGATTTAAGCCTAATTAGGCCTAAAACACAGATCAAAAGCAACTTAATAGTGTTTTAGGGAAAAACAAGTAGATCTATCAGTCCGAGAAACCTCCACTGCCACATCATAGGCTAATTGAATCCTCTCCAGCTACCAAAAGAGCCACCTGCACCCTTAATAAATCAAAAGAAGGCCTAATTATTGCCCAATTCGAAGATATTTGTCTAAAGACACTTGAACAGTTATTACCAAAGAAAGAAAAAATTCTAAACTGTCAGTGAAGTTATTGTAAAGGATAAATAGGCCTCGAAGTCAATCTTTTTTCCCATTAAGCCTAAGAAGATAGAAACAGAATAAATGGAACATAATCATAATTCAATTCTCTCCTGCCTTAGGCCTTGCATGGTTTTCAAGGCTAGGAGTTGCATTTAGTGTAGAATTTATTACACTTCAATCCTAAAACACTCCCACCTCCTCATTTCTTCTATAAGTACTTATAAAGAAGATGAGAATTTTTTGGTTGGTCACTAGTTGTAATATTGAAAACTCTCTAAAATAATACATAGTCTATTGAAGTTGAAGAAGAAATTGAAGTCTTGGAAGCTTGATGATGTTGTGACATGCTTGTTCTTGAGAAGGCTCTATCATTGGATCCCTGAGCTTGGCTATTGGTGATGTATTCTGAACTGTCTTTTGTTTTTCCTATTTTCATTATGTTTCATAATTTCTTACTATAGTAGGATAAAAATTTTAGGCTAAGAAATGACTCCTGGAAGCACCTTAGACCTGTTTATCCTTCATTGTTTTATGTTTTCTTCTGCTGAGGTATTTTAGAGTCTTTAATCTCTCTCTTTATTCCTCATGCTTGTTTATTTCCCTTATAGTTCAAATAGTTGGTTCCAGCATGATTTATGGTTTTCCCTGCTTGTCTGCTGCCACTTGAAAACTGTTATTGAAGTCTCCCTTTGAAGTACCATTGTTTATAGTTAGCCAAGGAGGTTTGTTTTTATTATACCCTTTGTCCCTGCTTAAACAATTATTTTAAAGGTCTTTTATAGTTGTGATCATAGATGTATTAGGTTTTCCCTCTTCTATGACTGCAATTATCAGTGAATCTTTTATTTTTTATAACTCCTTTGAAATAAAATCTTTGAGGAAATAGGATGTGCTCCCGAATCTTAGATTTCATTTTAAAGTTTGTCTTGAACTCATTATTTGCTTAAAGTGTGGTTTTTAGAATTCATGGTTAGCCCTGTCTATCAAATACCTCTTTATGTTCAAATGTTTTTAAGTTCCCTTTGTTGAGAATTAAACTTCTCTTTTCCAAACCAATAATGTCCATCTCATTCATAAACTAAAGGATCCTGTGGCCAAGTTAGATTTTCCCTTTGATATCCCATATCCTCTTATGAGCTTGTTACCAACTTCATTTTGACTCCATTGCCCAATGAAACTGACACTCCTTCTTTCCACCTGCCTTTCCTAGACCTTTCATATTATGTTGTACCAATTCAACAAAACAAACAAACCAAACAAACACTTGCACTTAATAACTAGTCTAAAATCCATACTTAAAAGCAAACAAGACATATATTTGCTAAAACATTTGAGAGATCCCTCTCTGAGAACAAGAGGACTAGATCCTGGAACTCTAAAGATTGGTTCTGATGTTGCCTTGTCTTTTGGTTAGCCAATCTATCAAAACACAGGAATCCAACATAATGGCAATCACGGTGGGACCTTTCTGAGTTAGTGACAATCTAAGTACACCTTAGGACTCCAGAAAATCCCTTGTCTTCAAGAACATCTAGTGATTATTAGCCACCTCATCGCCACCAACATAATGGCGATCACGGTGGGACCTATTGAGTATATAGTTGCTTGAATACCTCTTAAGAATATTTAGACCTACATATCCTTAAAACTGATACTATCTGATGATCTTAGCTTAACAAAGAATACCCTATTGAATCTATGATAGCCTAGAAAATTGTTATAAACTCTTTAGTCCTACAAATCTCTAAGAAAATCAGTTAGTAAGCCATAGAGTAGACTCTGTTTGTTTGAGCACCTTAGCTAAGTGTTAAGATGAGACATAGGACACTCTCATAACCATAGAAATATACAAAATCCAAAAATATTTCAGATTGGATTCATAATAAACATGGTGGTGGAACCATAAAACATTTTACCTTCACAAAAGCTAAAAAATTTCCACCTAGTGACTCCACTGGCCTCCAGTAGGCCTATTACTTCAATATTCCTTGTAAAATCCCCTGGGAATGCTTTAATCAAACCCAATCATGCTGTTGGTGGACAGAAAAGTTCAAAATCTTCCACCTGGCGACTCCACAACCTCCAAAAGACCTAATGACTCCACTGGAAGAAAACTCTGAACTGGTTGATAAGATTCAGTGACCTCTTTATTACAAACATGGATTCAGATATAGACCCAGAAGCAAAACTACTAGTCATGATGGAAAAAATAATGTATATGCTTGATAGAAAATGGGATGGATATGAGGCTAATAAAAATATTGATTATCTAGAGCAGCCCATACCTCCTCCCTGTAAAGAAAAATCTCAGCTACTACAAGACATGTATGATGAAAAAAACATGTGTGATGAGCAAGATTATAGAGAAGAAAAACTACTGACCATGATGGAAAAATTGATGTACATACTTGATAAAAAGCTAGAAAGGCATGAGGCTGATACAGATGTTGATTACCCACAGCAACCCATATTTTTTCCAGATCAAGAACAAACTCAACCTCTACAATTCCAAGACAATGAGCAAGACATGTATGATGCTCAAGACTTTGTAGAAGATGATGAAGAAGGTTTTCAAGAAATTCCTGATTGCCTACCTATATCTTGTACTATGTTGATTAGAGAACTTCATAACCAAATTGCAAAAAATTACAGTGAGCAGTGCTTTAAGGAAACCAGTAGCCACTTATAAAATGCAGAATCTGATATGGAAGGAGAACCAGCACATATAGGAACTTCCCCTCTAGATTATAGCCCATCTCAGATTACACAAGAAGAGTGGCATCCTGATAATATATAAAAAACAACTCATGACCCTTGTATCCAAACTAAGTGTCATAGTAATCATGAGGAATTGTTTGAGACAGAAGAAGTTCAGGAAACATTAGAAAATCCTCAAGGTTTCCCTACAAGCACAAGTGAAGATCCCCTAGAAGAGGCTCAAGAAGACATTAGGCCTCAAAATCAGCCAACACAAGAGAAAGAGGATTGTTGTACATCTGTCCTAAGAAAAAATAAAATTCCTTCTCTCTTGACAGAAGAAGAGATTGATCTAATATTGAACAGACAGCCAGCCCTCAAATCTTCATTAGAACAAAATAACTCTGCTCATCTACCTACCGAACCCTGTTGTCTCGAGGCAAAAATTAAACTTGTGGATCAACTTAAAGAAAAAAAACTGATAACCCAATATGATTGATTGGTGAGATTGTTTATACTAATGATTTTCCAATTTTTGATCAGTTTGATGATGTTGATGAGCTTCAAGAAGAAATTAATCATGCAGGGCAACCAGCAGTTGATTGGTGTCATGAACTTCACTATCATCAGCTTGAAAGAAACAATCAACCAATCCAATCTATCAGAAATAACTTTCACATAATTGGGAATCAGCAATCTATCAGTTGTAATGTTGAGATTGTAAAGGAAGGAGAATTTTTTGAGCATGATGAATGTAAGGACCCCTCTCCTAATAAGATTGAGGTGATAAAAGATACCCTTGCTCAAGAACATGATGATATTTTCACAGAGTACATTCCACTGAATCAGAGCTTACCAGGACTACAAGAGGACAACACTGCAATATATGATGAGTCCTTCGGTTCAGATGATAACGAAGATAAAGAGGTTTTTCTTTCTCAAGAATATCTTTATCTTGATCCAGTGGAGAAAGAAGAGGTAATCCTGGTTGAAACATACCTTCCAAATACTCACAACCAGGGATTATTTCAAGATCCCTATGCTCATTTCTTGAAAATATTTGAAGAAGGGATAAATTTTATTTGGAGCAATGTATTACCAAAGGCAAGAAAATTTTTTAACATTGCTGCTAAGAAACAAAAGGAATGGGAGTGGCCCTGTTTGTCCAGCCTGCCCAGAGAGATGAAGAAGGACCAATCATGGAATCATCTATTAGATTGGTTGTACTGGAAAAGAGAGTTCATTAGCTAAACATGTAAATATTCCAAGTTAAATTAGGTTAGATATGAAAGCAATAAAGCTCAGCTTTGAGCAGTTAGTTAGTTGTTGATTTTTGTCTTGAAAGAAAAAGAAAAAATACAAAAACAATATAAAAGTAGAAAAGAGGGCAGAATGAAAACAAGAAAGGTATAACCCCATACCAAAAAGAGAAACAAAGACTGAAAGTGTGCAAGCTCAAATTCCACTCCTAAAAACACACTCCTAGTTAGTCATACAGCCTAATCATGACTAATTAGTTTTCAATTTACTGCTGATAGGTTAGTAAAACAGATTTTCCAAACAACTTAATCTTGGCTTATCAGTTAGGTAGATTAGGATAGAAGAAAAAAGGTTCAAACAAGCTCAAAATCTGAACCTATGAGTTTCAAAAAGAAGATATGGCTCTAATCTGTTTAAATGTTGAGCCACAGATACAAAAATTGGTTCTAAAATTCCTAAAACTTGAACCAATGAAGAAAGAAGAAGCAGCTCAAACAAGCCTAAAAACAAAGCTGAAGAAAAGAGAAGGATGTTCTTAAGTTTTCAGATCTTAAGCCTTCACTATTTTTGCTTTAATTTTCTGCAAATTTTAGTCTATGTGCAGCTTGTTTTTATGCCATAGATATGTATCAAGTCAAATTTCTTAATCTTGGCTTGATTGCTTTTAAATTTCTTGTTTTAGAATTTAGAGAATAAAGGTTTGTCAGACAGTCTAATCCTGATAGACACTAGTTAGGTAGAGAAGCCTATGAACTCAACTGTTTAAACTGAGTTTATGGAGGAATAAGATTTGACTTAGATTAGTTTTTTGTTTTTCAAAAAGAATAAAATGTTGTTGAAGAGATTTTTCCAGTCTAAATGCACTTTGAAAAGAAGAAACAATGTTAGGATCATTAGGAATGGGTAGGTACACATGTTGTTTTGACAAAATTCCATTGTTTTTAATTGTTGCAAAGATCATCAAAAAATAAAGGTTGATGCCCAATGGATTAAGGCACTGGTTTAATGAAAGCCAGAGATTTGTAGCTGAGGTTCTAGACACCTAAAGAACCAGTTGTCTTCCCCAAGTGGAGCCACTGTTAGCCACCTATAAATTATGTTATACCAAGAAGTGCCTAATTTTGTTCTTCAAAACTTCAAGAGATAATTCCCTTTGAAGACCTATCATCTTTGAAGCTTTTATGAAGATAACTAACCTTTAAGTTAATCTTTGCTACTATTTCCCTCATAATCCTAAAAATCTGTTGTTTTCCAAGAGAAGACTGCTTGAAAATCCCATTTTCCATCATTTTTACCCCTCCTTTCACTCATAAATAAACCTCATTTTTCACCCTTTTTCCTTCATCAAATCCCTCCATAAGCCTCATTTAACCTTCAAAATCACTTCAAAATCCATTTTAAACCTTATTTTTCTCTGTTATTTGGATTTAAAATGCCTTCATTCCCCTATCGGAACCACTAAATTGGCTTTAAAACACTGTTTTTTAGGCCTAAAACAGTATTTTTCATATAATGTTTTCTTAAGACCCTAAGGGCTTATTTCCTTCAGACCTCCGCTTCATAAGACCTTAAGCCCCGCAAACGAGCGCTAAAAGTCTAAAAGAACCCTTTCCCAAACCCCTTTTTCTTTGTTTTTTCCATTCCCGACATAATTATTTCAAAATGAATCTGGGTCGTCGATCTTTGAAGATCAACAGCCATCGACTCATCGCATCGCAAGTCCGCATGGGTCCTTCCTATCTTCGTGTCTTTCAAAATTCCGATGCGATCAAACCTCAACCGTTGATCTAATCTACTCCGCCCAGATCCAACGGCCCATATCGCTCCCCTCTTCCTAACTCGCCTTTCCACCTTTTTATTCATGATTAAATCCTGACCGTCGATCTAGTTTCTGGATCAACAGCCCTCGCTCCATCGCAAATCAGAAATCACATTTCCCTTAACCCCTTTCATTTTTCCTCCTCCGATGCCGATCCCCCAATTAAATCTCAGCCGTCAAATCCACAAGAACCGACGACTAAGATTTAGTCGCGCTCCTCCCATAACCTCTGACATCGCGCCCGCCGATTAAATCCTGACTGTTGATCTCTCATACTAAGCCAATGGCCAGCGCTTAATCACGTATCGCAAACTAAAAAACCCCGGCACTTTTTCCTCCTTCATTTTCTCCGATGAAATTTAATCCTGACTGTTCATTCCACCAGATCCAATGGCCAGCGTTTCATCGCATCGCGCCCACCCATCACCTGATCCTCCACCGTCCCGACCTCCGATTAAATCTCCGCCATTGATATTTTTAGATCGGACGGTCCACATTACGTCTGCTTTTCAAAACCCCGCCCTTCTTATTCTCCCCATTGACAGATCTTGACCGTCCATTCCTGAGATCCAACGGTCAGGATCTAAACCGCCATTTACCCCACTCACCGTTTTCCGCCCATGCAACTTGCCCTCTGTCACGTGTGATCTGCACTGCCAGATCTCCAGCCTCTGATTTGACGGCTAGAAACCTGTTTCGCATAATTTTGCGCTTGAACGTTAATGTCAAAAAATTACACGAAATGGGCAGTATTAAAAAGACAGGTGTCGGCCAGCGAAGCATATCGCGTTTTTTTGGAGAAATTTCAAAACCACTTCAGAGCTGCGTGAATACCACCAGCTGATTTCCGCTTACCACCATCCTCCACAAGGCATTTTATCATGTGATCTCTGCCATCCATCATTCTCATCCAACGGCTCAGATTGTTTCCTGATCCCAATTCTTTTGCCATGTGCTTTTGCTCCCAAACGCCCCTTCGAATGATCCCGACCGTCGATTAATCTAAATCTACGACTCTGATTTAACCTCCATCCTATTTTTCCTCCATCTACTTTCCAAAGGACTTCATCCGAAGATCTCGACCTTCCATCATTTGAATCCAACGACCCATATCATTTTGCGACTCCAAACTTCATTTTAATCCTTTTTCGCTTCCAATTAAGGTTTTCTCCCTTTCTTTGCAATTTCCTCCATTCCGCAATGAATTTTTCCCCTCCGCATTATAAAAATCTTGATTGATCTCAGCCGTTGATTAACCTAGATCGACAACCCAAACTTAATCTGACCATCATTCTTTCAACCACCTCTCGATTGACCCCATCAAGTGATCTGGATCGTTAGATGTTTTCATCCAACGGCCACGACTAATCCTCGCCTCCAAAGCAACTTTTGACCTATTTTCACTGGGTTTTCATAATTTTGTTCGTTTTTTGCAGGTTTTTAAGGTTTCTCCACAGTTTTAAAAAGAAATTAAGGGTCGGGGATGACGATCCCCCAGGCCACTATCCATGAAGAGAATCAATCCACACGGTTCAAGCTATGACCCCACCTGTGCCTCATGAGCATTTGTGAAATCATAAAACCCTCTGCGCTCCTGCAAACACAGCAAAACACAGTCAGAATCTATTAAATGAAGAATATCAGCATTGAAGATAGGAGATCAAAGAGTATCAGTGCCAAGGGATAAAATCAAAGTAGCACTGAAGAATTAAAGTTTTTTAACACAGTTTTGAGGGATTAAAGCACAGACTCAGTAAATCAAAGGCCTAATCCAGAGATAAAGACAGTATGAAGACCAGAAATGAAGATTTAAGCCTAATTACGCCTAAAACACAGATCAAAAGCAACTTAACAGTGTTTTAGGGAAAAACAAGTAGATCTATCAGTCCGAGAAACCTCCACTGCCACATCATAGGCTAATTGAATCCTCTCCGGCTACTAAAAGAGCCACCTGCACCCTTAATAAATCAAAATAAGGCCTACTTATTGCCCAATTCGAAGATATTTGTCTAAATATGCCTAAACAGTTATTACCAAAGAAATAAAAAATTCTAAATTGTCAGTGAAGTTATTGTAAAGGATAAATAGGCCTCGAAGTCAATCTTTTTGCCCATTAAGCTTTAAAAGATAGAAACAGAGTAAATGGAACAGAATCATAATTCAATGCTCTCCTGCCTTAGGCCTTGCATGGTTTTCAAGGCTAGGAGTTTCATTTAGTGTAGAATTTATTACACTTCAATCCTAAAACACTCCCACCTCCTCGTTTCTTCTATAAGTACTTCTGAAGAAGATGAGAAGTTGTTGGTTGGTCACTAGTTGTAATATTGAAAACTCTCTAAAATAATACATAGTCTGTTGAAGTTGAAGAAGAAATTGAAGTCTTGGAAGCTTGATGATGTTGTGACATGCTTGTTCTTGAGAAGGCTCTATCATTGGATCCCTGAGCTTGGCTGTTGGTGATGTATTCTGAACTGTCTGTTGTTTTTCCTGTTTTCATCATGTTTCATAATTTCTTACTGCAATAGGATAAAAATTTTAGGCTAAGAAATGACTCCTGGAAGCACCTTAGACCTGTTTATCCTTCAATATTTTATGTTTTCTTCTGCTGACGTATTTTAGAGTCTTTAATCTCTCTCTTTAGTCCTCATGCTTGTTTATTTCCCTAATAGTTCAAATAGTTGGTTCCAGCATGATTTATGGTTTTCCCTGCTTGTATGTTGCCACTTGAAAACTGTTATTGAAGTCTCCCTTTGAAGTACCATTGTTTATAGTTATCCAAGGAGGTCTATTTTGATCATACCCTTTTTCCATGCTTAAAAAATTGTTTTAAAGGTCTTTTATAGTTGTGATCATAGATGTATTAGGTGTTCCCTCTTCTATGACTGCAATTATCAGTGAATCTTTTGTGTTTTCTAACTCCTTTGAAATAAAATATTTGAGGAAATAGGATGTGCTCCCGAATCTTAGATTTCATTTTAAAAGTTTTCTTGAAGTCATTATTTGCTTAAATTGTGGTTAGTAAAATTCATGGTTAGCCCTGTCTATCAAATACCTCTTTAGGTTCAAATTATGTTTTTAAGTTCCCTTTCTTGAGAATTAAACTTCTCTTTTCCAAACCATTAATGTCCATCTCATTCATAAACTAAAGGATCCTATGGCCAAGTTAGATTTTCCCTTTGATATCCCATATCCTCTTATGAGCTTGTTACCAACTTCATTTTGTCTCCATTGCCGAATGAAACTGACACTCCTTCTTTCTTCCTGCCTTCCCTAGAACTTTCATATTCTGTTGTACCAATTAAACCAAACAAACACTTGCACTTAATAACTACTCTAAAATCCATACTTAAAAGAAAACAATACATATCTTTGCTAAAAAATTTGAGAGATCCCTCTCTGAGAACAGGAGGACTAGATCCTAGAACTCTAAATATTGGTTCTGATGTTGCCTTGTCTTTTGTTTAGCCAATCTATCAAAACACGGGACTCCAACACTATAAACAATGGTACTTCAAAGGGAAACTTCAATAATAGTTTTCAAGTGGCGGCATACAAGTAGGGAAAACCATAAATCATGTTGGAACCAACTATTTGAACTATTAGTGAAATAAACAAGCATGAAGACTAAAGAGAAAGATTAAAGACTCTAAAATACCTCAGCAGAATAAAACATAAAACAGTGAAGGATAAACAGGTCTAAGGTGCTTCCAGGAGTCATTTCTTAGCCTAAACTTTTCATCCTACTGTAGTAAGAATTTATGAAACATAATGAAAATAGGAAAAACAGCAGACAGTTTAGAATACATCACCAATAGCTAAGCTCAGGGATCCAATGATAGAGCCTTCTCAAGAACAAGCATGTCAAAACATCATCAAGCTTCCAAGACTTCAATTTCTTCTTCAACTTCAACAGACTATGTATTATTTCAGAGAGTTTCATTATTACAACTAGTGACCAACCAACAACTTCTCATCTTCTTCAGAAGTATTTATAGAAGAAATGAGGAGGTGGAAGACTTTAGGATTGAAGTGTAATTAATTCTGCACTTAATGCAACTCCTAGCCTTGAAAACCATGCAAGGCATAAGGCAAGAAAGCATCGAATTATAATTCTATTTTATTTACTCTGTTTCTGCCTTTTTAGGCTTGATGGGTAAAAAAAGATTGACTTTAAGGCCTATTTATCCTTTACAATAACTTTACTGACAGTTTGAAATATCTTCCTTTGTTTGAAATAACTGTTCAGTTGTCTTTAGGCAAAATATCACTCACTAGGCAATAACTATGCCTTCTTTTCATTCATTGAGGTTGCAGGTGGCACTTTGGTAGCTGAAGAGGATAATTGGCCTCTGAAGTGGTAGTGGAGGCCTTTCGGACTGATATTTCTCTTTGTTTTACCTTAAAACATATTTAATCTGCTTTGGTCTGTGTTTTAGGCCTAATTAGGCCTTCATCTTCATTTCTGGTCTTTTATTCCTTGTTGACTGTGGATTAGGCCTTTGTTTATTGAATTTATGTCTTAATCCCTTTAAACTCTGCTTTAAAATCTTCATTCTTCACTTTATGCTCTGATTTTCGCCTTTGGCACTGATACTCTTTATTTAATTAATGTTTTACTGTGTTTTTTGTTGTTTGCAGGCGCGCAAAAGGTTTACATAGGTGGAGGGGTTTGTTTAAATTAAGGATCCATTAGATCCCTTCCTGTACCAAAGGTTAGGAATCGTGATTCCTGACCTTCATGCTATTTTTAAAACTCTGAGAAAACCCCACATAACCTGCACAAAACAAACAAAAATCATGAAAAATCCTGCGAAAATAGGTTTAAACTGCTTTGGGCTGTTTGGGAGCGAGGTTAAATCATAATTGTTGGATAAAAATAATCAACGGTTAAGGTTAATCGATCAAGTCATTTGGGAAATCAAATGGATGGAAAATGCAATGGAGGCGAAATTAAATCGGGACCGTCCGATCTCAAAGATCGACGGCGGAGATATAAAGCGGAAAAGACAAGGCTGTGGAGAATAGTGGTAAGGCTTGAAACTGGCAGCGGTTTTTGCGTTGTGTCTGGGTGGTGTGCGGTTTAGCAAAAAAAACTGCAATACGATACGACTGCTGACACTTGTCCCTCCTAAAACCGCTAGTTTCAGAAAATTTTTTGGTGTTAACTTTCTGTCACAAAAATTTTGCGAAATGTTGCGTCCACCGTCAGATCGAAGGCTCCAGATCCAACGGTGCAAATCGTGTGCGACGGGGAAGTTGCATGAGCAGGAAAGGTGGGCCCGGTATTTATTTTGTCGTGGAGCAGGTGGGTTTTTTGGCTATCGGGATTAATCTTGTCCATTAGATCTCTTCGATGGATGGCTAAGATTAATGATGGGGCGGAAAGTTTTGAAAGGAGGAAGGAGAGGGAAGATGGACGGGCAGAGAGCGGAGCCTAATGGTCGTTGATCTTGATAGATCAACGGTCCGGATTTGAGCATGAAACAGGAAGTTTGAAGTGGGGAGAAGGGACGGGATGATGATCGAGCGATAGAATAAAGTGCAATGGCCGTTGATCTGGATAGATCAACGGCCCACATTCATTTTTAACATTGAACTACCGAGGTGAAAAAATAGAAGGGAAAGAAGGTTTCGGGAAGGGTTTAAGGCCTTTAGTGCCCGACTTCAGGGCTTTAGGTCACATGAGGATAGGGGTTTAAAGGAAATAAGCCCTTGGGGGCTTATGACCTATATAATGTAAAAAGGGTGTTTTTAGGCCAAAAAACAGGGTTTTTAAGCCAAAATGGGGGTTCCGATAGGTAAAAGGAGGGAAATTAAAACTAAATAAGGGGAATAAAAGGTTTTAAAGGGACTTTGGAAAGGTTAAGAGGCTAGATGAAGGGTTTTTAGAGGATTTTATGGAGGAAAAAGGATGAACAATGGAATGGTTTTATGAGTGAAAAAATGGGGTTTCATAAGCAGTTTTCTCTTGGCAAACAGCAGGTTCTTTAGGATTAAAAGGGAAACAGCAGTGAAGATTATCTCAAAGGGTAAAAATCATCATAAAAACTTCAAAAGATGATTATTTTTCAAAAGGAACTATCTCTTTGAAGGTTTGAAAGACAAAATTAGCCACCGTTGGGTATAACAAAATTTATAGGTGGCTAACAGTGGCTCCACTTGAGGAAGACAGCTGGTGCTTTAGGTGTCTAGATTCTCAGCTGTAAATCTTTGGCTTTCATTGAACTAGTGCCTCAATCCATTGGGCAGCAACCTTTCTTTTCCTTTGGCTAACCTTCTTTAGATATGATAATCTCTGCAGTAATCTGAAACAATGGAATTCTATCAAAACAACATCTCTACCTACCCATTCCTAATGATTCTAACATTTTTTCTTCTTTCAGAGTGCATTTGGACTAGCAAACTCTCTTCATCAACATTTTATTCTTTTTGAAAAATAGGAAACTAATCTAAGTCTAATCTTATTCCTCCATGAGTTCATATTTAAGTAGTTGAACTCATAAGTTTCTCTACCTAAGTACTATCTGTCAGGATTAGACTGTCTGACAGACATTTATTCTCTAATTTCTAAAACAGGAAATTTAAAAGCAGCCAAGCCAATATTAAGCAATTTGACTTGCTACAGATCTATGGCATAAAAACTAGCTGCACATAGACTAAAATTTGCAGAAAATTAAAACAAAATTTTGAAGGCTTAAGATCTGAAAATTTAAGAACATCCTTCACTTTTCTTAAGCTCTAGATTTGATTTTGTTTGAGCTATCTTTTCTCTCTTTCTAGACCAGGTTTTGAGAAAATTTGAACCAGTTCTTCATCAGTTTGATAGGTTCAGGATTTGAGCTTGTTTGAACCTTTGTTTTTCTATCCTAATCTACCTTACTGATAAGCCAAGATTATGTTGTTTCACTGATCTAATCCACTAACCTATCAGCAGTAAATTGAAAAGATAATTAGTCATGATTTAGGCTGCATGACTAACTAGAAGTGTGTGTTTAAGAGTGGCATTTAAGCTTGCACACTTTCAAATTTTGTTTTTCTTTTTTTTGTATGGGGCTGTACCTTTCTTGTTTTTTACAATCTGCCCTCTTTTCTTTTCTATTCTTTTTGTATTTTTATTTTTCTAACTTTGAATGAAATGTTCAAACAATGATATTTACAAAGGAAAACAAGATGCTTTGAAACTCATGATTCTTGACAGAAGTAATGCTTGAGCATCCTGCCATTGACAGGACCTCCATATAGATCTTCTCCATTCAATTCTTTCAAGAAAAATGCATTATGACCCCTCTCAGCATGAATAATATAGTGTCCTTTCCACAAGTTCTCAAACTTGCCATGTTTTCCCTTCTCTTCCCTTCTTTAATCCCATTTAAGAACCACATTTCCAACTTGGAAATTGTTTTCCTTAGTCCTTTTATCAAATAGTTTCTTGATATTTTCTTGGACTAGTTGTGTTCTTTCATAGACTTCTTCTCTGGACTGCTGTAAATGAATTGTTTGGTTGATTCTTCTTTGCATATCATTTTCCTCAGTTTTCACTTCTTGGAGGAGTTTCATGACTGGAACCCCTAATGAGATTTGGAAGACTAAATCCATGCCATAGACCAGCTGATAGGGGGACATGTTTATTGACTTCTTAGTAGTTAATCTATCAGCCCATAAGGCATGAACCAGCTTACTGTGCCATGATTTCTGATTCTGCTCCAACAACTTTTTGATGATATTGATGAGGCTCTTGTTGGAGGATTCAGCTAATCCATTTCTTTGGGGATAGTAGGCAATAGAATGGCCCAAGGTGATGTGGTATTTATAACAGAAATCAACCATTATTTTGGACTTAAAGGCAGCAGCATTATCTGTGATTATTTTCTAGGACAACCAAATCTGGAGAGGATGTTTGTTTCAAGGAACTTGATAATGACAGAGTCAGTAGCATTCCTAGATGGTATGGCTTATATCCACTTGGTAAAATAATCAGTGGCAGTGAGGATCCACTTATGTTGGGCTGATGAAGATGGGTGAATTTCCCCAATGAAGTCCAAGCCCCACTGTTGAAAGGGTGCCTCAACACTAATGGGATGTAATGGCAAGGGGAGGAGCTTTCTTTTGCCATCAAAGATTTGACACTTATGGCAAGACATGACCAACTTCTGAGTATCTAGGAAAAAAGGGTGGGCCAATAGTGACCAGATCTAAGGATTTTATTTGTTGTGGTCTTCCAGTAGAGGTGTCCTCCACATTCTCCTTCATGCAGCTCATGCATGATTTTTCCTGCATCATCCTCAAGTAAAAATTTAAGCAAAATTCCAATAGCATTTTTCCAATATAATACCCCATCTAATATGCAATAATTCAAAGCCTTCTGTTTCAAGAATCTAGCTTTAGTTTAAGACAAAGAAGGAGGGGCATTCAAATATAAAAGCACATAAATGATGTCAACATACCAAGGAGAATTCAAAAATGTTTCTTCAATGAAAGGAGCAATGAATTCTTCTATTTCTTCCAACACATCCACCATATTCATATCTAGTGCCTGGAAGTTTGACTCAGCCATGAGTTTTTCTAATCCCTTCCCTTTAATTAGTTTGGTGGGCCTGATTTCTAAGTCATATTCAAGAATAGTTGCAATCCATTTTCCCCTTTTACCATCAGGGTCTTGACTTAGAATATCCTTGACAACAGTATGTGGAACAAAAGCAATTATGTGAGAGTGTAAAATGTAGACTCTAAAGTCTTTTAATGCTTTCACTAATGCTAAAGCTTGCTTCTCCATGATGTTATATTTGAGAGGAGCATCTCTTAAGGCCCTACTGAAAAATGATATTGGTTTTTCTTGCCCCAAGTCATTCTTTTGAGTAATACTGCAGCTATTGTATGTTCAGATGCAAAAGAAAAGATATAGAAGTCTTTGGTGAAATCTGGACTAATCAAGACTGGTGTATGAGTGAGAGCTTGTTTAACCAGTTCAAATGATTTTTTATCTTGTGTTTTCCATTTAACATCTACCTCTTTCTTCAGCATGTTTGTAATGTTTCTTAGTAGCTCAGCAAGGTTGGGGATAAACCTCCTCAAAAAATTTATCTTCCCAATGAAAGATTGTAATTCTTTGAGGCTTCTTGGATGGTTGATTTTCAATATGCCATCAATCCTTTTAGGGTCTACTTTGATTCCCTCTTCTGAAATTATGTGACCAATAATTTTACCTTCTTGGAGACCAAAGAGTGTCTTCTTGGGATTAAAAGATAAGCCAAATTTCCTACATTTCTCAAAAACTTTTCTTAAGTGAATCAAATGTTCTTCATCAGTCTTTGAGAAAACGGTTATGTCATCAAGATAAATGATTATAAAATAGCCAATGTCTTCTGAGAAGGCTATGTCCATGGCCCTTTGGAAGGTGGCCCCTGCATTCATCAAACCAAATGGAATTTTGACACACATAAAGGTGCCCCAAGGTGTAGTAAAAGCAGTTTTGTGTTGATCACTTGGGAGCACTAACACCTTATTGTAACCTGAGAACCGTTCCAATAGTGATATTCTTTTTGACCCAACTACCCTTTGAAGTATATGGTCCATCTTGGGCAAGGGGTATTTGTCTTTCAGGGAGGCTTTATTTATATTTCTAAAGTCAATGCAGAGCCTGATATCCCCTGTCTTCTTCCTAACAGAAACTAATTTTGACACCCACTTTGAATATCTAATGGGTACTATAATCCCAGCATCATACATCTTTTCAATTTATTTTTTAACTAAACGCAATAAAACAGGGTTTATCCTTCTTAGTTTTTGTTTGAAAGGTTTTTAATTTTCCTTAAGAGGAATTTTGTGTTGAATGATGCTAGTGTCATAAGATTTCAGATCTTTGTATTCCCAAGCAAACACATCTCTAAACTCTTTGAACAGTTCTATGTATTGTAATTTTATATGAGCTGGGAGAGTGCTAGACAGTTTGATCATTTTGGGTTCTGCTAGGCTGCCTATGTTATGTTCTTCTATATTTGTTTCCATAGGCTCCATTCTTGGTTCTTTGGCTACATCATTAAAGTCAAAAAGGTGTTCTAAAGGTGTGAGACCTCTTGGAATTGTATCATTCTTGCATTTTAAAACTTCCAAGTCTTTCTGGTCTACTTTGTCAATTAATTCTGCTTCAAAAATATTCTCACAGTGATTTATATCAGCAGAATATGTCATTTCTGTTTCTAGGATTCGTTCATTATCCAAACAGTTTTCTTCATGGCTGGTTTCCAATGCTGGTATGGAAAAATCATTTTTTGATTTTAGGAAATCATCTATGTGTTTGTCAGTGTCAAACACTTGCCAGTGGTCCTCATTGTCAGGCACTGCAGGCCTGTTTTTGACCTTCATGTTAAGATGTTCATTTATCTGGGGTACTTGGTAATTGTTGGCTTTGAAGGCAAGTTCATTTGCTAGATGATTTTTTGCTCTTGGAACAAAAATGAGTTCATATCTTTCAAAGGTCTTTAATAAATCAAAGGCAACATTTCGATACTCTCTAAGTCTTGGGTTTTTAGCTGAATATTCTCCTTTGATTTGTATAATGATGAGTTCAAAATCTCCTAGGATAGATATTTTCTGGGCTTTTAATTGTTTAAGCAATTGTAAGCCAAGGAGAAAGGCTTCATATTCAGCAATATTGTTGGTGCATGGAAAATCTAGTTTATATGAATAACCCTGATTTGTATTTTGAATCCATACACCTAACCCTGCACTTGTTTTATTACAAGACCCATCAAAGTTTATTGTCCAAAGTATTTCTGTCTCATTTTCATTTTCTTGTTGTTGCTGATTGCCAATGTTTTGTATCTGATTTGAGGGAAGTTCTAATTGTTCTAGTAAACTGGTTTCCTCCTTGTTTTCCTTTTCTTGTTGAGTGATTTCATCTTCATTGTACAAGATAAAGGAATCTAAACTTGATTTAATGGAATAGATGGGAGATTTGTTTGGTTTATCTATGTTGCTCACCATGTATTTCATGTGGGATTCCCTGTATAATCTTCTATTTTGGTTAAAAACTGGGATGGTGGCATAAGACATGTCCATTTTCATTGTGCCTTGTAACTTAGCACCCCATGATCTTGATAATAGCATACCATATTTGGGGGTTATATCAGCTACTAGTATGTCCATAAATAGACTCTTAGCAGGGATTTGAGATAAGTTTACACATAAATCTTTGATTAAACCCAATCATTTGACTCTGTTTGAATCAAAGGAATACAGATCTTTATATGGTTTAGTAATTTCTAAGCCTAAGCTTTCCATTACTACTTTGGGGATTAAGTTGTGAAAAGCCCCTGAATCATGCATATCATTGTGTAATATCCCATCATGTATATTCAAATTGACATAGAAAGGAGGGACAGCTCCTTCTTGGTATTTTCCTTCAACTTATGGGCCAAACAACAACTCAGTTTTGTCATTTGTCAAGTTTAAAGTATTAGTGTCACTTCCTAAGTTTAAGGTTTTCAAAACTTGGTTTTTGTACACTTCTTGGGTCACTATTTCAGCTAGGGGTATGGTGATCTTTATCTTGGAAATCTCTCCCTCAAGGCTAAGAGAAACCATTGATTTTTTCATATTTACATATGTTTTTTCAATTGAATTCCTCTCAGCAATTCTGATTTGCTGAACTTTGTTTGGATTGCTATTTGGGACAACTTTGTTAGGGCCACTAGCTGAAGTGCTAGGACTGCTTTTTTCAACATTTGGCTGGATGCTTTTTTCAACACTGGGCTGGATGCTTTTTTCAACATTTGGCTGGATGCTTTTTTCAACACTTGGCTGGCTGCTTTTTTCAACATTTGGCTAGCTACTCTTCTCTTTGTTTAGATCTGGTTTCTTAGCTAAAATGTTGGTTTTCTCTGTTGTTTTCTTAGGCTGATTTTCTGCATTCTTTCTAACAGCAATGCTAGTGTTTTTATCTTTTGAATTATCTATGTTCCCTTTGCTCCTAAGATCATATTGTTTGTGCACCTCCATGATTGCATTTTCAAACCCCAATCTATAATCATCAGAATTCTCCTAGGTGTTTTCATTTTGTTCTGAGGAGAAGAAACCTTGTTCTTCTTCAGTGAGGAAAACATCATCCCCATTGTCTGATCCAATCAAGTTTACATGATCTTTTCCCAACCTTTCAATCTCCATTTCTTCCTCACCTTGATCTACATAATTTTGTTGGAAGGGAGGTATAATTTGTTGGTCATTGTCTCTTTGCCTATCTTGATTATTTTCTCTTTTGAAATTCTGATTTCTATTTCTGTTTTGGGGGTTGTTTTGATTTTCTCTTGGTGGCACTCTATCATTCAAGTTGATCTTCTCAAGCATCCTCTCCATTACCTTTACTAGGTTGTCAATTTTGGTATCAGAGGATGAGGTTGAGGGTGCAGTATCATCTTTATAAGTTACCCTCTTCTCTGATCTTAACCTAGCTCTTTTCTCAATTAAGTTTGCTTCTATACTCACAGCTCCCTTCTGCATGTCTTTTAGAGTTAAATAATCTCTCTCCCTTAGTTGATAGGCCATATTAGCATCGAAACCTTCAGGATATTTTACTAAGGCCATGCCTTGGGGAGGTTTCATGTGAGGTGGAAGAGCATTGTAGATACTGTTAAACCTAGTGGAGTAGTCATGAACACTCTCTCCCTGATTTCTTTTAAGATTGCTATACTCTGCTAATATTTGGAGAGGGTTGGTTTTGATTTCCCATTTATTTATAAATGCTTGATGTAAAGAGGGAATTTCATGGATGCTATTAGGATTTAAGCCTTTAAACCACTTCTTTACTTCTCCTCTAAACTTTGAGAAAAGATTCTCATCTTTATGGTCTCATCTTCTCTTTCCATATAATCAAAAGAATCTTCCATCCTATCTACATGTTTTTTAGTTGTGGTAGATTATTTTCCAGTGAAATGGGGAATTTTATACTGATATTCATTTGGCAAGGGAGATATAGGTTGTGGTAACACTAATGGGGCATACCATGCTGCCATGGCTAGAAAGAAAGGTGGATTTACATGGGGTGGATTTACAAAAGGGAAATTGGGATGAAATGGAGTGTTTTGAATAGTGGTAGTATGGATTGGAGTGGAAGAAACACTTGGGCCAGCAAACTGGTTTTGAGAATATTTGTTATGGAAAAGGCTAAAGTGATGAAGAAGATGGGAATCAGGAGGAGTAGAAGGTGAGGCTTCTCTACTAAAGCTCTACTGCAAATATGCAATTTCAAGATCAGCTTGGTCTAAATCACCTTGATACCTAGTTCTAAATATGTTCTTTGTATGATGTAAGTCAAAGTGTGAATCCTCCAAGACAGCAAGGTTTTCAGGGACAGTCTTTGCACTTGGGATGTTCCTATCAGTAGTTGGTTTGCCAGGTCTAGAAGTTTGCCACAAAATCCTCTCTGTATTGTCAACTATGGTAGGGGGATTTGGATCTGGATGGGATCTAGTGTTTATCCTATGTGAAGCCAGACTGTTTTTTCAAAAATGAGAGAGGCTGAAGTTTTTAGGACTGTTTTGAAAGTATTGCCTCTCACAATGTCTTATCTAGTATGGGACTAGGCTTCTAAACTTCCTCAAGGTTTTTAACACAATATTAAGGGAATCTGGAGATCTAGATGGGTAATAGGCCTACTGGGGCTAGTGGAGTCGCTAGGTGGAAAATTTTTAGCTTTTGGTGAAGGTAAAATGTCTTATGGTTCCACCACCAAGTTTATTATGAAGCCAATCTGAAATATTTTTGGATTTTGTATATTTCTATGGTTATGAGAGTGTCCTATGTCTGATATTAACTCTTAGATAAGGTGCTCAAACAAACAGAGTCTACTCTATGGATTACTAACTGATTTTCTTAGAGATTTGTAGGACTAAAGAGTTTATAATCGTTTTCTAGGCTATCATAGATTCAATAGGTCCCACTGTGATCGCCATTATGTTGGTGTCATGTGTTTTGATAGATTGGCTAACCAAAAGACAAGGCAACATCAGAACCAATCTTTAGAGTTCCAGGATCTAGTCCTCCTGTTCTCAGAGAGGGATCTCTCAAATTGTTTTTCAAAAATAGGTCTTGTTTTCTTTTAAGTATTTTTTTTAGACTAGTTATTAAGTGCAAGTGTTTGTTTGGTTTGTTTGTTTGGTTGAATTGGTACTGCAAAACATGAAAGATATAGGAAAGATAGGTAGAAAGAGGAAACATCATATTCATTGGGCAATGGATTCAAAATGAAGTTGGTAACAGGCTCATAAGTGGATATGGGATATCAAAGGGAAAATCTAACTTGGCCACAGGATCCTTTAGTTTCTGTGAATGAGATGGACATCAATGATTTGAAAAGAGAATTTGAATTCTCAACGAAGGGAACTTAAAAACATAACTTGAACAATAAAGAGGTATTTGATAGACAGGGCTAACCATGAAATCTACAAACCACACTTTAAGAAAATGATGACTTTATGACAACTTTTAAAATGAAATCTAAGATTCGGGAGCACATCCTATTTCCTCAAAGATTTTATTTCAAAGTAGTTAGAAAACATAAAAGATTCATTGATAATTGCAGTCATAGAAGAGGGAACACCTAACACATCTATGATCACAACTATAAAGACCTTTAAAACAATTTTTCAAGCAGGGACAAAGGGTATGATCAAAACAGACCTCCTTGGCTAACTATAAAAAATGGTACTTCAAAGGAAGACTTCAATAACAGTTTTCAAGTGGCAGCAGACAAGCAGGGAAAACCATAAATCATGTTGGAACCAACTATTTGAACTATTAGAGAAATAAACAAGCATGAGGACTAAAGAGAAACATTAAAGACTCTAAAATACCTCAGCAGAAGAAAACATAAAACAGTGAAGGATAAACAGGTCTAAGGTGCTTCCAGGAGTCATTTCTTAGCCTAAACTTTTCATCCTACTGTAGTAAGAATTTATGAAACATAATGAAAATAGGGAAAAAACAAAGCTACAGATAAACTTTTAGAATACATCACTAATAGCCAAGCTTCCTGGGAACCCTTTATAGAGCCTTCTCAAGAACAAGTATGTCAAAACATCAAGCTTCCAAGACTTCAATTTCTTCTTCAACTTCAACAGACTATGTATTATTTCAGAGAGTTTCAGTATTACAACTAGTGACCAACCAACAACTTCTCATCTTCTTCAGAAGTATTTATAGAAGAAATGAGGAGGTGGAAGACTTTAGGATTGAAGTGTAATTAATTCTACACTAAATGCAACTCCTAGCCTTGAAAACCATGCAAGGCAAAAGGCAAGAAAGCATCGAATTATAATTCTATTTTATTTACTCTGTTTCTACCTTTTTAGGCTTAATGGGTAAAAAAAGATTGACTTTAAGGCCTATTTATCCTTTACAATAACTTTACTGACAGTTTGAAATATCTTCCTTTGTTTGAAATAACTGTTCAGTTGTCTTTAGGAAAAATATCACTCACTAGGCAATAACTATGCCTTCTTTTCATTCATTGAGGTTGCAGGTGGCACTTTGGTATCTAAAGAGGACAATTGGCCTCTGAAGTGGCAGTGGAGGCCTTTCGGACTGATATTTCTCTTTGTTTTACCTTAAAACATATTTAATCTACTTTGGTCTGTGTTTTAGGCCTAATTAGGTCTTGATCTTCATTTCTGGTCTTTTATTCCTCGCTGACTGTGGATTAGGCCTTTGTTTATTGAATTTATGCCTTAATCCCTTTAAACTCTGCTTTAAAATCTTCATTCTTCACTTTATGCTCTAATTTTAGCCTTTGGCACTGATACTCTTTGTTTAATTGATGTTTTACTGTGTTTTTTGTTGTTTGCAAGCGCGCAGAAGGTTTACACAGGTGGAGGGGTTTGTTTAAATGAAGGATCCATTAAATCCCTTCCTGTACCGAAGGTTAGGAATCGTGATTCCTAGCCTTCGTGCTATTTTTAAAAATCTAAGAAAACCCCACATAATCTGCACAAAACAAACAAAAATCATGAAAAATCCTGCTAAAATAGGTTTAAACTGCATTGGGCAGTTTGGGAGCGAGGTTAAATCCGAACTGTTGGATAAAAATAATCAACGGTTAAGGTTAATCGATTAAGTCATTTGGGAAATCAGATGGATGGCAAATGCAATTGAGGTGAAATTAAATCGGGACTGTTCGATCTCAAAGATTGACGACGGAGCTATAAAGCGGAAAAGACAAGGTTGTGGAGAATAGTGGTAAGGCTGAAAACCGGCAGCAGTTTTCGCATTGCGTCTGGGTGGTATGCGGTTTGGCCAAAAAAAATGCGATACGATACGACTGCTGACACTTTTCCCTCCTAAAACCGCTGGTTTCAGAAAAAATTTTGGTGTTAATGTTCTGTCGCAAAATTTTTGCGAAACACTGCGTCCGCCATCAGATCGTAGGCTCCAGATCTGACGGTGCAGATCACGTGCCACGGGGAAGTTGCACGAGCAGGGAAAGGTGGGCCCAATATTTATTTTGTCATGGAGCGGGTGGGTCTTTTGGCTATCGGGTTTAATCTTGTCCGTTAGATCTCTTCGATGGATGGCTAAGATTAAAGATGGGGCGAAAAGTTTTGAAAGGAGGAAGGATAGGGAAGATGGACGAGTGGAGAGCGGAGCTTGATGGTCGTTGATCTTGATAGATCAACGGTCCAGGTTTGAAGATGAAATGGGAATTTTAAGTGGGCAGAAGGGACGGGATGATGATCGGGTGGTAGAATAAAGTGCGATGGCTGTTGAGCTGGATAGATCAACGGTCCACATTCATTTTTAACATTGAACTGTCGGGGTGAAAAAATAGAAGGGAAAGAAGGTTTCAGGAAGGGTTTAAGGCCTTTAGCGCCCGACTACAGGGCTTTAGGTCACATGAGGATAGGGATTTCAAGGAAATAAGCCCTCGGGGGATTATGACCTATATAATGTAAAAAGGGTGTTTTTAGGCCAAAAAACAGGGTTTTTAAGCCAAAATGGGGGTTCCGATAGGTAAAAGGAGGGAAATTAAAACCAAATAAGGGGGAATAAAAGGTTTTAAAGGGAATTTGGGAAGGTTAAGAGGCTAGATGAAGGGTTTTTAGAGGGTTTTATGGAGGAAAAAGGATGAACAATGGAATGTTTTTATGAGTGAAAGGAGGAGTGAAAATGATGAAAAAATGGGGTTTCATAAGCAGTTTTCTCTTGGCGAACAGTAGGTTCTTTAGGATTAAAAGGGAAACAGCAGTGAAGATTATCTCAAAGGGTAAAAATCATAAGAAAAACTTCAAAATATGATTAGTTTTCAAAAGGAACTATCTCTTTGAAGGTTTGAAAGACAAAATTAACCACCGTCGGGTATAAAAAAATTTATAGGTGGCTAACACATAGTCTCAAAAGAAGGAATTCGAATAGACCCACTGAAGGTACAGGCCATTCTTGATCTGCCTGCACCATCAAACTTACTTCAGATACAGAAACTTCAAGGAAAGGCTAACTTCTTGAGAAGGTTCATTCCAAACTACGCTGAAATGGCTAAAGGATTTACTCGATTATTGAAAAAGGGGGTTCCCTTCCATTGGGACCAAGTTGTGCAAGCTTATTTTGATGTTGTCAAGGACACTCTTGTCTGAGTTTCATTAATGTATCCTCCTAATTATAAAAATGATTATTTCCTATATATCACCGCAGCTGAAACAACCATCGCTATGGTTTTGGTCCAAGTAGAAGATGGAATTGAACATCCGATCTATTATTTGAGTCGTAATCTCAATGATACAGAAGTTAAGTATTCGTATGTGGAAAATCTTACCTTGGCAGCTATTCAAGCTGTCCAAAGATTTCACCATTATATCCTGCTTTGAAAAACAACAATAGTTTCAGATTACAACCCCATGACTTATATCTTATCACGTCAATTGCTGGGGGGAAAATATTCAAAATGGATTTTCATTTTGCACGAATTTGATTTGGAATTCATCAAATCCAAGTAAAAGAAATCTTTAGTTTTGGCTGAGCTTCTTTGTGACCTTCCCTCTGATAGCATTGCAACTACATCGGAACCATCTATTCCTTATGAGTCTCTGTTTCTGATCGGATCATCTGATCCTTGGTATGGGGATTTCATCATTTATCTCCAAACCCAAAATTTTTGACCTAATACCTCTCGCTCTGAATAGCAACGTATTCGATACCAAGAAAAAGATTATCTGATCGTCGGCGATACACTTTATCGTCATGGTGTCGATACTATTTTAAGGAGGTGCCTCATTCATGAGGAGGCTGAAAAATTATTAAATGATTGTTATGCTGGAGCTTGTGGTGGACACTTATCTGGATATGCTACCGCGCAGAAGATACTCTGTGCTGGTTACTTTTGGCCTACTATTTTTTGAGATTGCATCCTCGCAGTCAGAAGTTGTCATGCATGCCAGACTTTTTATCGTAAAATCCGCAAACTGCCAACACCAATGCATCATGTTGTCTCTGTTAGACCATTTACAAAATGCGGTATTGACTTCATGACCTGTAACCCTCCTTCGTCCAGGGGGCATGGTTATATTATTGTCGCAGTTGACTATTTTACCAAATGGGCCGAAGCAATGCCTACATTCAATAACATAGGACAAATAGTTGCATTGTTTTTCTTCAACCACATCATTGCACAGTTTGGGGTCTCACAAGCTATAGTTACAGATCATGGGAAGCATTTTCACAACCATATGATGTCTGAATTGACTACCAAGTTAGGATTGTCGCATGATAATTCTACTCCTTATTATCCACAATCAAATGGACAAGTTGAGGCTATTAACAAAATTCTTAAACGAATGATAGGAGTTTGTAAAAGGAACTGGAATTTGATCCTGTACTCCGCTTTGTGGGCA
The DNA here is from genome assembly GCA_034641835.2 of Pinus albicaulis. Classification (NCBI taxonomy): domain Eukaryota; kingdom Viridiplantae; phylum Streptophyta; class Pinopsida; order Pinales; family Pinaceae; genus Pinus; species Pinus albicaulis. Next base: position 785,733,255 of record CM076578.1, read on the forward strand.
TATCGAACCTCGGTGAGAAACGCAACCGGATTTACTCCTTTTCAATTGGTATATGGTCTGGAAGCTATCTTACCAATCCAATGTGAAATATCATCGTTAAAAATCGTGATAGACTTGTTACCTGACACCTCAGAAGAAGAAGTGTGTCTCCTTAACCTCATCCATCTTGATGAAACGCGTCGTGAAGCCCAATTGGCCAACGAAGTGCATAAGAGACGTATAAAGGCGCAATACGACAAAAATGTCCAACCTCGCATCTACTTAGAGGGCGACTTGGTCTTCTTTACGATCAAGAAGATGATGTAATAGGTATAGGGAAATTCAAGCCATTGTGGCATGGCCCCTATATTGTCAAAAGAGTTCTTGCTAAGGGGGCCTACGAGTTAGTTGATTACGATGGGATTCCATTGGCATAGCCAAGAAATGGGTTGTATCTTAAACGTTACTATGCTTAATCATGAGCATAGTAATTTTTTGTATTATATTGTATATTTGTTGTTGATATGCATTCACTATCTTAATTTGTTTTTTGAGTTTTCTTGACGTCAGTAATCCGCTTTACATTTTATCGCAAATGTCTGAATCTTTGGAACCATTTGTTGGATATGCTGATGGTGCTAGTCGTAGTACGCAGAATCTATCCTCTGCAGCGTGGGTCATTTTCGCTCCGAATGGCGAGTTAGTGAGTTTTCAAGGGATTTGTATTGGTAGATTGACTAACAATATCGTTGAGTATAGCGTGTTGATCTAACTTCTCTCTGATGCCATTTCATTTGGTATTAATCGCATAATTGTAAGGTTAGACTCACAACTTGTGGTATTACAATTTACTAGTGTTTATACTGTTAGAAATCCAACACTTCTTAGATTGTTCCTAAGAGTTCGACTTTTGGAAAGACATTTTGATTTCATTCAATATCAACATATTTCCAGAAATTTGAACGCATTGACTGATTCATTAGCTAATCAAGTTGTAGACAGACATTTGCAACATAGGTAAAGAAAACATTCACATCATTGAATAGGATTGCGCATTAAACATAGGAAAAACTCTGAAATCATATAGATAGATAGTGATAGGTTTTTACAAAATTTGTGCCCAAGACACATTGGTCATCTGACCTCAAAATGTATGAAAAATGTCACAAGTAAACTACTGGTGCTCATGGTAACATGCTATAGATCTAGCAATCCTACGGAGCAACCGCATCCAATGGTTAGGAACCCCAATAGTGTTTCGCTGCAGTCGCATGGGAAGCTCTTCGATCCGGCAATACAAAATCCCGAAAGTCAAACCCTCTATGTGTTGTTGAAGCTCAGCCAAAGTCTTAGCCATATCAAGGTCCTGAAGGACGGCTCTCCCGACAACCCTCTCTGCTGGCACATTTACTTCGTGCTCTAGTTCCTCTACTGGTTGAACGCGACCGATATCTGCATTACATCAAACATTTAGTTTAGTCTTGGAAAGAAATCAAAACACAAAAACATTGTATAAACCTTAGAAAAATCAAAAAACATGGTCAAATCATTCTTACCTATTGCACCCCACTAAGCACCTTCTAGTAATACTAAATCTAGATCTCCTCAGAAGTTAACGCTTGCATATACGTACTCATCGATGGCGACGATCTGTCGTCAGAGCCAAGCAAAGAATGCAGTAGAGAACACAACGGTCGATTGGCCTGCATGCTAACCCATGAGTTCTACCCATCTTTGCATTTGAGGTTCTCTAGGACTAGATATATCTAGTGTTACATGTTGTGGCTGCATCAGTGGAATTCGTTCCAAAGCGAAGGAGATAAGGATTGAACCATAACTAAAATTCTTCTTCCTTCCTCCCTTTTCTTTGTTCAGTTGTTCCTTTATCTGAGATAGAACAGCTTCAGAACAATTGAAGACAATTGGCTCTAAACACTCTAGCACATATTGCATATACGATCTATTCGCTACATGTAGTGCAACGATGCCAGCAAGTTTAGCGATCGTGAAAAGGATGGTTCTCAAAGGCAAATCCCTGACATCCTGGATGTTTATTTTTCCATCTTTGCTAGGTTCTACCCCTGGATAGCAATACTGCATAACATAATCCCTCATTGTCTCTCCTCCAATGGTAGACCCTGTGAGAGAAATGGGAAAACCTCTCCTCGACAAACCTGTGAGAAAATACACGTCCTCAAATGTTATGGATACCACTTGATTTTTAATGTGAAATGCCTCTATCGCTGGATCCCATGCTTGAACTAAGAACTCCAAGAGTTCTATTTGTTGCCTCATTCCCGACAATTTGAAGTACTTAAGTAGTCCACAATCTCTTAGGGCTCTTACAGTACTCGGATAATTCAAGGCAATCATATATTGTTCTTCATGTTCTCTTCCCCTCCATGTAATCGTCATTATAATCCGATGGAAACCTGAAATTCAATCATGAGATCCATTAGATTCCATTCATTGCAAAAAACTAGGCAAATCTTGGGCACAACATGAAAACCAAAAACTTGAACTGCGCCCAATGCACTCCCTGGGTTGAGACAGTGCGTTGCATATGCAAGTACCCTTCACTGTACCTACTATGCAACGTAGGTTTCGACATTCAGGGGTGTGTTGCACTCATTTTGGGTAGAATTTACCCTAAGGGCCTTAAAACCCTAAAAATATACAGAGAATGGAAATGAAATGAATACCAAAGGGAAGAGGAGGTTCATGATCCTAACCTGGATCAAACAGCGACGAAACCATCCACAGAAACAACCGCAATCAACGACTGAAGTTCGGGGGAAAAATCAAGTTCAGAGCTCTAAAATGAAAATGGTAGCTATGGAATGGTAAAAATGAATAGTGAAACTACTTTTTGTAGTCATTTAATTGTTTGCAAGTTAAATTTATTACTATGACTATAGTTTTATTATGTTTTTATCATGAAACAGGTATTTTTAATCCATTTGATGTTGTTCTGAACAAGAAATACAACTAATGAAAAAAATAGTCGTGCAGATTTATTCAAAGAATGACTTGACCACAAAGCATACTTTTTCTCCTTATTTTTCGAGCTTTGTTAAAAACGAAAAAGGATTTGAAGCACACGTTTATCTCTTTTTCGAGCTTTGATAACAGCGAAAAAGGAACCCCTGGAGTCTTCTTTCAGCTCTTTTCAGACTCCGATAATGTGAAAATATTGTCGAGCACTTGTCTTTTCGAGCTCGTTAAAGTAAATGAATTGATATCTACTCAGTATAATTTTAACCCTTTTCTGGACTGAGATGGATTATTTACGAAAAATGAATACCTTGGTTAAACATGACCAAAGAGGTTCTCTCAGATATTATTTTACACTTTTTCGGGTCTGAGTGACAAATTTACGAAAAATTACTTTTGGAGTTCTTTTTCAGACTCTCTAAATATGAAAAAGGACTGGGCTATCACTGTCGTTAAGCTCGTTAAAACATAAAATAGCGACGGGATTGTCGATCATGGCAAGAATCGAGTTTCATTCATCGCTAGACTCATTAAATTATTAAATAGCGATACTTTATTCGCCTAAAGGGTTGAATTATAGAACAAGCAAATGTTATCCTCCTCAAGATTGCTAAAAAATAAAGAGGTACTGGTCGACAAATGACCGAGTAAAATTTGGGAAAAGTGAGCAAAGTTTCTTTTTGGTAGCAAGTCTCTCTTGAACATGACACTTCTTTCACTCCATGTCCGTGACTGTTTAGGTTGGTTAATCATCTTGACAGTTCATTCACACCTATGGTTCATCATACCTTCACTTCGATTTTGGGTCAATGATGCCAACTCATCATAGTGTCGCTAATATGTTCAAGAGAAGTCATCCAATGATTAAAAACTCATCCTTCTGCAATACACATAAACTTTCATTCTCATGACCGTCATCCCTGAAAATTGCTATATCAAGTCATACCCTTGTCTCCAAAATCAGTAACTCCAGTTTTGCAATAAGGTGACTACCTGTCGACGACAAATAAATATCCAAGAAGTTCACTTAGAAACATCAGATTCCAGTACCATCGGGCTTGTTACAGCATCGACAAGATCCTCGCTTCCGGACCTTTGACCGAAAGATTTTGTTTGGCGTTCGATATCAAATCATCTATTCACACCTTACGAAATGTATTGTTGTACCTTGAGGGCCATTGACATTAATGGTGGTTCTCTCGCATTTGTTAACAGCTCACATCATTGGCTGGTAATCAAACAATGTCTTTCCATGTTCGACTACAAATCATATATTCGCATGGCTAGACTTGTACCCGAATGATCGAGTGAACAAGATAAGAAGACCCCGGATCTAGTTTCAGTCATCCGGGCCGCGATTTCAGGATTTTGGTATACATTATCTGTACAGTGACCTTACATACAGATTGTCATCCAAACATGGGCCTATATCTGTAGGCATGTCTGCATTTGGGAAAACTTCCAATGAAGACGACTTTCTAAATTATGTACATGTTATTAGATTTTTGTATGTGTTGAACATGGGAATGCCTACCCTAAGCAATTATGATCAAAGAGGATATATCATGATGTAATTTATTGTAAGATTGATTCAGGTGACCACTCCACTTCGTTTCCAGGCTCATCATAGTGTAAAGCATCTCAATCAAATGTTTTTATTATTTGGATCTCATGCTTTAGGGGGGAATTGTTATAGGTCAATTTGGGCACTATTCCCAGTGACCTAGTTAACTGAACATCATCTCCAGAACCAATGATCAAGGGTCTATCATTCCCTATCATTTTAGTTGCTACATGCCCTAAGACAAGAAACAAGGCAAATCAAGCAAAGGTTTCCAAGGTTTGAAGCTTATTATATAACATATGAGAGCTCACCAACATAGGCTCTAAGGGGCTTAAGTGTGTTTCATATGCAAGTAGCCCTATGCACGTCTGCTCTGCAAAGCACTTCCCGAAATTCACAGGTGTGTTGGTCACATTGGGAGCGAAATTCTCATTGTTCCAGAATCTCCACTTGGCCAGTGCCTTCTAGAAGAGTTCACACGTGTCAAGCTTCAGATCCAAGTGTCTATTTTACATCTACATGACTGGAAACATTTCTTGCCTATTATTGGAAAGTCATTGATTGCAAAACAACCTACAGTTCATCTATAAAGTGAGCACAGATCTAAGTGCTTGAAGAGGAAGAATTTGAGTAGAGAAATGTTGGAGAATTTTCAATTGAGAGCTAGATTTGTGTAGCTGCTGCTGGAGAGATTTATATTGTGATGAGGCTTGGGAACGTTGCTAGAAGGGTCACTTAAAATAAATCATTTGGTTGTAACCTCTCCTTCTATCATCAATAAAGAATATTGCTTATTTTTCCCTATAGGCATCTGTATTGGCTTTGATTTTCCATATTGTAAGATCTTAGTTGATGTGTATGGTTTATGCTTTACTGATTTAGAAAACTAACTTGAATAGATATCTATATTATTGCATCTTCTGTTGTTTCAGTGTTCTTTCTTGTAGGAAGCATTTCACACAAACCGCTTGAATTTGAAGCTGCAATGGAAGCGACAGAAGGAGCCATTTAGAAGTGCTTGGATCACAAGTAACCTTCTAATCCTCTCTGTGTATCTGTTCTTAGTTAGGAGAAATAGTTGTATAGTCTTTCACCTGTTTTTCTAGACTAGCACCTGTCTAGGGAAGCGTGATTTATTCGTAATTCACAATTTTGGCCCAACAACTACCTAAAACATACTATCATCATGTTTAACCCTACAATTCTAGATGAAGTTTGTGTTCATGCCACACATCTAGAAGCTAGAGGGAAAAAAATTACTGATGAGGGTAGGAAGAAACCTTTTAAGGGGAAAAAAAAGAGAAGACCTCAAAAGGTAAAGGCAGAAAGAATGCATCTGTCAAGAAAGAGGGAGAAAAAGTGGTCTGTAAACATTGTTCAAGAGAAGGCCATGATGAGAATCATTGTTGGAAATTACATCCTGAAAAGAGGCCCAAACATCAAAACAACAAAGGGAAACAGAAAACTGCAGCTACAAATCAACATGATTTAGAAGAGGATTTAGGTGATGAATCTAAAATTACAGCCAGTACTAGTACATCAAACTGTCGCATGCAAGCTCCAAATGAAGAAGAGAGAATTTAATTGTTTCATGTGAGGGTCATATCCAAACATACCAAGATTGACACACTGTTTGACAGTGGGTGACAAGAAAACTTAATCTCTAAAGACTTAGTCAAGAAACTTAATCTTGAGACCATTGCACATCCAAAACCATATCCACTTGGGTGGATTTGTAAGGATGCAAATTTACAGGTTTCAAAGAAGTGCATATTGCGGTTTGCAATAACTGCACATTTTGTTGACATGGTTGAATTAGATGTGGTTCCGCTTGATATTACAGGTATTGTGTTGGAAATTCCTTACTTGTATGATAGGAAAGCGATCTTCCATCGCCATGAGAACAAATACCATTTATTCAAAGATGGCAAGGAGTACATTGTTAGAGCACATTGCAAGAAGACAAATATTGCAATGGTAAATGCTAAACAGGTAAAAAGGCCGGTGAATTCAAGTAAGAATTTTGTTCTTCTAACGATTAAGCCTAAAGTTTATGTTAATAATGAATCATTTTAGGATTGTGATCCTAATTTGAAATAAGATTTATATGATGTAGTTGATGCACATCATGAGATGTTTCAAGAGCCAACAGGATTGCCTCCAAAAAGGGAGATTCAACATGAGATTCAGTTGCAGCAATATTTTTCTCTTCCAAACATCGGCATGTATCGCATGTCGATAATGGAGAATGCTGAAGTAAAGAGGCAAATCAAGGACATGTTGGAAAAGGGACTCATAAGGCCAAGCACTTCGCCACAAAGTTCACCCATAGTCTTGATTCCGAAGAAAGATGGGACTTGGCGCATGTGTGTAGACTTCAGAGCTTTGAATAAGATAACGGTAAAAAATCGATACCCACTCTCAAGGATAGATTATTTTCTTGATCAGCTGAAAGAAGAAAATTTTTTCACTAAGTTAGATTTACGAAGTGGATATCATCAAGTAAGAATTGTAGAAAGTGATATATGGAAGACTGCATTCAGAACCAAACAAGGACTCTTTGAGTGGTTGGTTATGTTGTTTGGTTTGTGTAATGCACCAGCAAATTTCATGCGTGTTATGGATAATGTTTTACGTCCATTTCTTCATGACTTTTTGATTGTGTATTTAGATGATATACTGATTTTCATAAAAATAAGAGAATAACATGTCTTGCATGTAAAAAGGGTGCTTGATGTTTTGAAGAAAGAGAAATTATTTCTTAAGATGTCAAAGTGTGAATTAGGAAATACTTCTTTGGTTTATTTGGGACATATTGTAGGAGGAGGCGAGTTGAGAATTGATCCTTCTAAAGTGGAAGCCATTTTGAATTGGCCCACTCCCCAAATAGTAACCGAGGTAAGAATTTTTTTAGGTGCAACTCAGTATTGGAGAAATTTTATTGCTAAATTTTCTGCCATAGCATCTCCTATGCATGCAGTGACAAGTGTGAAGAAAGGCTTCCAATGGGGAGGCAAACAGCAGCAGGATTTTGAAGCTTTAAAAGACAAGATCAGTTCAGCTCCATTTCTTGCATTACCGAATTTGAGATAGTCATTCGAGATACAAACCAATGCTAGTGATTATGCCATGGGTGCAGTACTTTTGCAGCATGGTATGTCTATCGCTTTTCATTCTGAAACATTCAATGGTTCTGTAACTAATTATCCTACATATGACAAAGAGCTGTATGCGTTGGTACAAAGCATCAAGAAGTGGAAACACTACTTGATGGGTAAAGAGACGATTATACATACCAATCACCAACCATTACAGTACTCGCAGTCGCAAACAAAATTTCAGCAATCATGACATTTCAGGTGGATGGGATTTCTTCAACAGTTTCACTTGGTTATAAGGTACAAGAAAGGTATTTTCAATAAGTTGTTGATATTCTTTCAAGGCCAATCATAAATGCTTCTAACTTACTTAAAAATGATTCTATTGTACATGATAGTTACATAGAACAATATGCACATGATGTTGATTTTCAAGATGTGTATGCTAGTTTGAGTGAAGGGAATCAAGTTGAGGAAAATGATTATCACATGCATAACAATTTGTTGTTTCATTTGGGCAAGTTGTGTATACCACAAGGAGAGAAGCTAAGTGTTATGAGAGAGGCTCGTTCGTCTCTTATTGTTGGACACTTTGGGGTAAGAAAAACAGTGGCGCATCTACAGAGGTATTGCTATTGGCCTCGCATGATAGATAGTGTGTCACGTTTTATAAGAGGTTGTTCTATGTGTGCAACAAGCAAGCCTAGCAATAGGAAGCTTGGGTTGTACACGCCACTACCTGTACCATCAAGACCATGGGAAAGTGTCTCCATGTACTTTGTTGGAGGTCTACCTATGTCAAGAAAACAACATGATTATCTTTATGTAGTTGTGGATAGATTCAGTAAAATGTGTATACTTATGCCATGTAAGAAAACCATTACTGTTGAACAAACTGTTGAACTTTATTTTCAACATGTATGGGTTCATTATGAATTGCAAACTTTATCGTTAGTGACAGGGGTTCCAGGTTCATTGGGAATTTTTGGTCCAATATTTGGAAGATGATGGACACAAATTTGAAAAAGAGTTCTGCTTTTCATCCGCAAACTGATGGCCAAACCGAGGTGGTGAACAAAACTGTTGTGCATCTATTGAGAGGATATTGTAGCAAACATCCCAAGTTTTGGGATGAACAACTGCATTACATTCAGCGCGCTTACAATTGAGCAAATCACTCTTCTACAATTACTTCACCTTTTGAAGCATGCTTTAGATATATTCCGAAATCGCCACTAGACTTCATGTTTGAGAAGGATGTTGCAATTTATGGGCATAGTGATATTGACAAGGCTCGAAAGTTCATTGAGAAAATTCAGATTATTCATCAACAAATTCAAGATCAGCTTGAGAAGAGTCAAAGCAAATATAAGGAGAGGCATGAAAAACATAGAGTTGCTCACAAGTTGCAAGAGGGAGATGAGGTATGGTTTCACATAAGCAAAGAAACAATTCAAGGAGAAGGAAAAAATCTCAAGCCTATTCGATATGGTCAATTCAAGATCATCAAGCAAGTTGGTAACAATGCATTTCAACTTGACTTGCCTTCATATATGCAAATGTATTCAGTTGTTAATATTGAAAATTTACGTTTGTATGAGCCCCCTTTGATCGATGATCAAGGGAGTGATATTCCGCTGCCTTCTATTGAAGATTTCTCGCCAGAATTTCTGGATGAGATCAAGGAGGATACCATTCTTGACAGGAGGACAAGAGCATCTAAGAGGGGAAGTGTCGACTACCTTCGAGTTGGGCTCAAAGGCAGTAAGCCAAGTAAGGAAAAGTGGATAGAAGTTGGAAAGGTGAGGGAGTTGTACCCTCATCTACTGAACAGGTAATCAAAGTCTTTTGGGATCCAAAACCTTACCAATGGGAAGGTGTGATCAGGAGATCATGAATTTTGATCAAAATTGAAAGTTCTTGAAATTGTACTGAACCTAAGCGACCGGGTAGATCTCGTCCTTATAATTTTGGCACCACGAACGGTTCAAAAAACTGATTTTGTATGAGGGAGTTATCGCGTTCTGATCAATTTCCCATAAAACTAAAAAAAAATTGACAGGGGTGACTGGGATGCCCAGTCAGCATGCAAGTACAGTCAGCAAATAGGGGAATATTCTCATAATATTTTGTTTTCTCTAAACCTATGTGGTTTCGCCACGTGGCATATTCTGGGTCATCGAATTTGATTGTATGTGATTTGATGGACCAATGAATGGGTGACACGTGGCCAGCCCGGAGGCTGTCGTGTGTCCCCTGTACAGTTGATTAAAATTTTGGTTAGGTCCGGGGGGTTCCACCTCGTGACCTCTGGCGCGCCCGCAAGACCCGCCACCAACTCTGCTATCAGTTGTTTCTTAACCCTATAGGGCGCCAGCACTATATCAGTTTTAAAACTATGTATGTTGGGGGGGACTGTCGGCGGCCCCGTTTGATTGTTCACATGTTATACAAACCGTGACGTAAGTTGTAAACCCCGACGATTAAACTCGTAACTTCCGGCGGAGTTAGAACATATCACATGCTAACAGTTGAGGAGCGCAGTTTGTGACGGTGGTTGTGGTTGACGGTTCTAAAACAGTGACATCTAGCGGTTACAAAGGTTATCACATGCGCGAACATCCGATGGGAGTGCCAACGGTTGCGGAACTCCGCCTCCGTCGTGGTTCCGCACCAAATTTGTTTATTGCGGAGTTAAACAAGACCGTGGGGTTTAAGGGGGGTCGGCATGTGGCCACCCCACCCCTTAACCATTTAAATTAAATGTAAACGGTTTGCGCTGGTGGGAAACTTAGAGCGCCACTAAAAATTCGGATTTTTTCCAAAATTAACTGCAAACAAGTGCAGTTCTCCACAATTAGTGGAGGTTTTGTAGTTGTCATTGGGAAAATGGCTAGGGAGGTCAATTTTCGACCAATTTGGATGAAACAAGAGTCTACCTAGACTAATTTGAGCATTCTAGAGCCATTGGTGCAGAGAAAACAACCATTGGAAGTTTGTAAACACATGTATTTGTAATTTTGAGCATAATGAAAAGAAGGGACATGCCATTGGGAGTTGGACCAGCAGATGTAGCCAGGAGGGGTGAACTGCTTCATCATGTTTGCTATGTAAATCTTATGTATGATGTTATTTCTCTGTTATACACTGTTGTTCAGTGTTATTTAGGCTTATTTACATGCTTAAAATTCATAATTTCATCTAAGTTTCATGGTTAAATTCCTCATTCCTCAAGCAAACAAATGGAGACAAAAATGTACATGTTTTATAACTGAAAGAACACTTAGCACAGCAAACTAATATAGTTCTTTCAAATTATTTTTTCACCCACATCATCTGATTTCCTCTGCTTAACGGGGAAGCCTCCACCACTCTCACCAAGAAGAAATGAAGAAAGCCAAGGGGAAGTCGAAGGCGCTTGTGCAGCAACCAGTTGGCCCATTCAAGGAAATCATTAATGAGAAATTTTCAGGAGCAAGATTATTCACAGGCACAATTTGTACCAGGGATTCAAGAAATCCCTCGTGGGAAGCTATTTGCAAATATTTTGAAGATGGAGGCCCCAGGGTGACAAGCAGAAAAGTTGTAGCTGACAATGAAACCACAACTTTCGAGGCAATTCCATAGGATGCAGCAAACTCTTTCTTTATGTAGAATTCTTTCGGTAATAATCACATTCAAATGAACATTGTCGACGCATTTCGAACCAACTAGTGTGGTTCATCATCAGGATTAGGTGAGAGATCAAATTCGGACAATGAGTTTAAATAAATGCATAAATGACTAAACTAGTCGTTAGGATAACAGCTAGTTTGACTTTGAAATTTAATAACAGCTAGTTCTATTTAATTAATTTAATTATTTAATAAAATCCTAACAGCTAGTTTGACTTTGAAATTTAATAACAACTAGTTCTATTTAATTAATAATTTAATTATTTAATAAAAATATATAAAAATGTATTTTTATTTTATTTAATTTAGTTAATTAATTAATTATTATTATTTCTTTATTATTTAATTCTTTATTACCTATTATATTATATTATATTATATTTATTTATTTATCTATATATAAATTTATATTCCTATTATTATTAACTTTCATATATGCATCGAAGAGGCTAAGGTCATAGCTAGGATTGACCATTTCCATCATCGTAAGTTAAGAGAGGCCCTGGAAATTGAAAAAAGACCCGTAAATCTCAATAGAGATGACGACTAGAATATAAGCAGGTGTTGGATCCCTGCCCTATATTCTTAATGGTCAGTTGTTTTCTGCCCTTTTATTATTATTATTATTATTATTATTATTTATTTCTTTATTATTTAATTCTTTATTACCTATTATATTATATTATATTTATTTATTTATCTATATATAAATTTATATTCCTATTATTCTCCTTTCTCGAGAGGCCTTAAAAAAAAGGGCAGAAAACAATAGACCATTAAGAATATAGGGTAGGGATCCAACACCTGCTTATATTATAGTCATCATCTCTATTGAGATTTACGGGTTCTTTTTCAATTTCTAGGGCCTCTCTTAACTTATGATGATGGAAATGGTCAATCCTAGCTATGACCTTAGCCTCTTCGATGCAGATATGAAAGTTAATAATAATAGGAATATAAATTTATATATAGATAAATAAATAAATATAATATTTTTTTTTCTAAATATGATTAATCTATTAACAAGGGAGTAAAATTACATCGTGACCGTAGTCAAAACTACTGCCCTGGTGAAAGGCAAAATTGTCAAGATAAACACATATGGAGACTGCCCAATGACAGGGAAACCAGTCTGGAATAGTTTACCAAAACCCACGCAGGGGAGAAATTTATGATCTTCCTGAAATTGCAGAGTTTGCATGTATCCAAAAATGAACAAAAATAAGCAAAAATTCCACATAGCAGTTTGAACAGAAACATGCCCAATTGTATGGGCCACAAGGTAAGATAGCAAGACCGCAGTGAGCAAACTAGTCATCTGGAAGCTCTTCAACTATACGGCACCAACCTGTAGCAAGCAGATCCCTGGCAAGAGTAGCTTCGGATTCGGAGGGACCTGGATCAACCGGCGCCATCTCAACATCAGGAGCGCTGCGAGCTTGAGCATCCGGAACCTGCATTAACGCGCTGCCAATCCCCATCTGGAGGTTCGAAGTCTATGCAATATCCGATCCAAGGCCCGTCGGATGAGAGCTAGGCTCTCCAAACAAGGCTTCCTCATGGAAGACCACCGAAAAGTGAGCAGTAATCCTTGGGAGGTTCAGAGCACTGTTGAAAATGAAGCGCGCGGAGCCAGATGTGGGAGTAGGCAAGGTGGCAGGGGGTCGGGGAGCAGGGGAGCCCAAACAGTGGCTGGAATCAAGAAAACGCCCTCTCCTACTGCGGGTGCGAGGGTAGTGGCCGGAAAAGATACCACTGGATAGGGAAGGCGAGTCAGAAGAAGGGCTGGAAGGCGCGCGCAAAGGACGGCCCCTGGTGCCGCCCCTGCGGCACCGCATTCTGTGGCGCAGCCGAGGCATAAGGGAGACAACAACCGCGGGGACAAAATGAGGCCAAGCAACAGCGATGACAGAGCAAGAACAATTCGAAAGAAATCCAAAGGCCTGAGTGAAGTGCCAGAGGTCCAGCGGAGGCAACTCCACTAAAGGACCAGGGCGAGGCTTCAAAATAGCTTCCCCCTTCAAGTAGCGAGATAGCGAGAGGCAGCGGGAATGCTAGAGCGGACACCGTACAGGATGAAACCAGAATTGAGGCCAGAGGTCAGATAGAAAAGCGAGTGGCGCGACTGAAGCGGCTCCACAGAAAGCCCATTGCCCCGCTTCAATTTATCTTCCCCTCTCACGCATCGAAGAGTGCCCATCATAACTGAAACATTGAAGAGAGTCAAGGTCGCCAGCATGCTGAAGCATGCGAAGGTATAAACCAGAGCGGTGGACATGATATGAAATCCTGAACCCTTTGAAACAATACCTTTGAACTCTGCGCAACTTAAATGCAAGGATCCGTCGAACAGTGGCCAAATATCCTCCATGTCCTGGGCAGGAAGGTGTCGTCCCACCTCGCCCCACCCCTGTCCCATCAAGTTAAACGCCCGTCTGTACACTCGCATCCGGGAATAAATAAATATAATATAATATAATAGGTAAAAAAAATTAAATAATAAAGAAATAAATAATAATCACAATAATTAATTAAATAAATTAAATAAAATAAAAAGATATTTTTATATATATTTTTATTAAATAATTAAATAGAACTAATTGTTATTAAATTTCAAAGTCAAACTAGTCGATAGGATTTTATTAAATAATTAAATTAATTAAATAGAACTAGCCGTTATTAAATTTCAAAGTTAAACTAGTTGTTATCTTAACGGCTAGTTTAGCCATTTCTGCATGTATTTAAACTCATCGTCTGGATCTGATCTCTCACCTAGTCCTGAGGATGAACCACACTCGTTGGTTCGAAACGCATCTACAATGTTCATTTGAATGTGATTATTACCAAAAGAATTCTACATAATTTTACGATGGATCACAGAAGCCAAAATTCTATAAAAAACTCTTTCTTGCTTAGAATTGGAGTGAGTCCCTGGATTTTGCTCTATACATTATGGTTAGATGAGTTATTGAAACAGTAGATATTACAGAAAGGAAGTTACACGCTTAGAAAGGCACCACAATTGGTTTATTTCTCAACAAAATCCTTACATGAGATATATCACTTTCCAAACCCTCGATACATCTACGGAAAAAAAATTTGTGGAGGACTGCTTTAAAAATCATTAGGATCCAGCTAATTCTATTAAAGAAGGAGCAAGATGGTAAGTACTTTATAGATTCACTCGCATCTCCTTTTATTCAAGTAGATTACATGCTCTGCATACTGCATGCATATCCAAATGTCTTTGAATTCCCTGACCGTCGGGTTCCTTAAATTGACAGAGCTTCTGAGGGGTACATTTTCGATGGGCCACTATACAATCTGACAATTTGGCCAAACACATTTTCGCTTTTTGTTCTGCCCGTAGTGTTTCAAATAATAGAATCCCTCCATTTTATATGTCAGCCTATCATGGAATCTCTCTATTATTCTCTAGATTTTATAGCCATGGGATGGAAGTGGACCATCGTTGACCCCACACCAATTGGATGGTTTTAAAGTCACTTACCAACATCTCCACTCAAATGTTTCCACCATTGTGAGATGCTATCTTCAGCAGCCAGACAAAAATCAAGTCGTGTTCCTCCCTAGAGTTGGTGATGCTCCTAAACATTCTAAAATCATGGCAAAAATGGATAGTGGAGCATGGTTCCACTTTGAAAGATCAAACGAGACATCAATGAAGATTTTTCTGATTTCAAATCATGACATATCTCTGCAATTTTGGCAATTTTATTTTCAAGAAGGAACCAAGTTTGTTATGTAATAATTAGGACAGCTAGACCATTGGCATGCTCGCACAACTTATTAGTTTAGAAAGTGCTCGCACTTCAAGATATTTTGGTAACTATTCTGTTGGGACTCTCCCTATAAAGGGGAAGAGGTACTCATTTGTAGGGGTTTGATTTTCTATTCCAAAGGTTGTAATATTTTGCAAGTTTTGCAAGTTCTGAGGCTTTATGACATGTATGTTGTTCTGGAAGATTAATCAAGAAGTTTTCGTGATTCCAAGCACTGATATGTGGAGTATGGATTTATGTATTTGTTTATCATTTTCATGAGTTTCTTTCCTCTTAAAAATCGTGTAATTGTATATGCGGGAACTCAATCTTGTATGTCATATTTATTTATGTCATGCTATGGAAAATGGTACCTGTAATATGTGAGGTCGAAGGCCTTAAAATGCACTCCACGGTTTCTGATTTCGTTCTCTGTCTATTCACAATTCCGATGAAATTTATTGCCGGGATTCTATGATTAGCCCTTTGCACCAGATTTATTTCTTTTATTCTTTCCTTCACCTATACTACAATAGTCAAAGAAATTTCACTATCTATGTAGGCCACTATGGTTGAACTTCAATTCTTTGGAACGAAATATTTTTAACGCGTGAAATGTGATATTCCTCTTAGTAAGATAATTGAGCCAAATTTAAATAATTTATATTCAACTCTTGAGCAACATAGATCTATCTTCAAGAGACACTAAGATTTTCTAGGCATTAACCCTTCTCCTCAACCCACGGGTTGTCTCTAAGAGCCACAACAGCCATATAAATCATTGGCATGCATCAAGGTCACTATCACATACATCAAGGTTGTTGTTATATACATTGAAACTATTCCCAACCATCAATGACACTAACTCTGAAAATTAGCTCAAACATTATTGTCACAAGGGTACCAGTATCATGCCATGTATTATTGTCAAATATCTCAAGTTCCTTTGTCATTCATTATTGTCAAAAGTGCAAATATCATAGCTTAACCTTTACTATATTAGGGGACGTATATATTGTTCAAATAGGTTGTAACACATCCCATAATGGTTGCACCAAATTAGGCCTAGAAGGCCATACCAACAATGTCCTAATTGTACAGAATTAGGGCCGCAAATATAGACCACATACCTCGCTGGCCCAAAGTCCCCATTGTTAGGCCGCAAATAGTGAGACTAGGCCACAGAGATAGGCTGCTTATACTGATGAAGTAGGCCGCACTTACCACAGAGCATAGGCTTCACAATAGGTCGCATTTACCACTCTACATACCACAGAATTTGGTCGCATTTTCCACTCCAGAAACCATAGACTTTGGTCGCAGTTGTTACTCCACAAACACAGAGAATAGGTCGGAGTTGTGAGCCACAGTAGGCCATAGATGGGAGCCATAATAGGCCGCAGGGATGCCACAGTATGCCACAGAGAATAGCTACATAATAGGCTACAAAGACATCAAACAATAGGCCGCAAATGATCCACAGGTAGGTTGCAGATGAATGACATGATATGCTGAAAAAGAGAGTAGCAATAGGCCGCAGAAGTGATCACCAATAGACCGTAGAAGCATGCCTCCAATAGGCCGACTTGATTGTCTAAATGGGAAGATATGTGCCATATTTATAGTTGTTTCTTTGGGCGAAGGGTCCCAACCTTTGGGTAGACGGACTTAAACCATTATGAGGTCAACTAGTTAATTTTGGAGGGAAAAGTGTTGAATAATGAAACTAGTGTTACTCATCATAATTGACTTATTAATGGCGTGTCATTTCCAGGCAACGTTTTAGCCCGGACTCCGGCAAAGATTTTTAAAAAATCCGGCAAAGATTTCATCAGAATCATGTTTACAGTTGTTAAACTTAAGTATTTTGAGTGCCCTAAAGGATTTTGGTAGTGCTGAATCCATTTCCAACCTCAAAAATGGATTTCAAACATTGCAAGTACCTGATTTCTTGAATTTAAGTTGCCCGGATTCCGGCAAAAAACTGCCGTCCGGGCTAAAACGTTGCCTGGGTAGACTACTCCCTTATTAATGTATGGTTTTATGCTTGGGTCAATATTTTCTAAGTCAAAGCCTCCATTGAAGGCTTCTAGGTTTTAGCTTGAGTCAATAGACATTGCCACTTTTATAAGACCTTTCTTGGGTTTTTGTATCATGTAAAAAGAATTATTTTTTAGTCAAAAAGGTTATTTGTAACCTCCACACCAAGTCGGCCGTGTCCCCATGAATTATATTTAGGTTATTTAGTGTGTTTGTGTTAAGTTGGTAATACACAATTAAAATAATATTTGAAATATGGAGATGATGAAAATTTCATAGTTTGTCTATACACATCAAACAACCAGTGGTGTCATATGCCCACTTTTTTTAGCAATGAGAGATAAAATCTTCTTGTCACCTACAATATAAGATGTGACAATTATTCAAATGATGATTCTTATATTGTCAACAATTGAAGCTTTTATAATTCTACATCATCTAATAGACCCACAAATGCATGGAGATTTTGTATGAACTCTCTATTATGGTATTCACCTAATGTTTAACACTACCAACAAAATAATTTGTCACTTCAAAGGTAAGTGGAACATATTTCCAATCATAAGCAAAGACACCCTTATTCTTTACAATTATGGATAGGCAACACTCATGGGCATCATTTGGAAATCATTTACCTAGCTTTGATCTTTTCATCATTATTTAATAGTAAACTAAAAAACATAAACCAGGACCCAAAAGAACAAATTAAATATTTTCAGTATTCAAGCGGAAAAAAAAAAAACAGCAACCCATTTTGTTTTATCCAAATTAAATATTTTTGAAAAATCCTTAAGAGTGTTCTTTATTGGAGTTTGGATTTGAAAAACATTTAGCAAGAGCTTTTGTATGAACTCTCCAGTATAGTATTCACCTAATTTTTTACACTAACAACAAAATAATTTTTCACTTCTATTTCCACTCATAAGCAAAGAAAAGTTGATAGGAATCATTCGGAAATAATTTACCTAGGTTTTATCTTTTCATCATTATTTAATAGTAAACCAAAAAACATAGCCCATAACCCAAAAACGAAAACAAAAAACAAATTAGATATTTTTATTATTCAACCAAAAAAATGCCATAGCATATTTTTTTAAATCCAAATTAAATACTATTGAAAAATCCTTACCCCAAATCAAAGAGCCCTTTTTATTAGAGTTGTGATTTGAAAGGCATTTAATTCATTATTTCTTAAGAATCATATGTAATTCTAATTTCGTGCACACTACCTATTAAATAAAATTGCAATTTAATTGTTTATTGGAATTGTGATTTGAAAGACATTTAATTCATTATTTCTTAAGAATCATATGTAATTCTAATTTCGTGCACACTACCTATTAAATAAATTGCAATTTAATTTTATATCTGGGAAATGTGCATTAAAATTATCCAGTTTATAAATATTATACTTAATATTTTACTGTATAAAAAGAGTAAGTTCCATTTTAAAATTTCCTAATTATTATTATTATTTTTCGTTTGGGTATAGGTATGTAATAATCTCCAAAATTGAATATATTTCTTAAGAATCATATGTAATTCTAATTTTGTGCACACTACCTATTAAATAAAATTGCAATTTAATTTTACATCTAGGAGATATGCATTAAAATTATCTAGTTTATAAAAATTATACTTAATATTTATAGGGTGAAGTTCCATTTTAAAATTTCTTAATTTTTGTTTTTTTTTGGGTATAGGTATGTAATAATTTAATTTTATTGGGGTGAAAAAATCTATTATAATTTAATTATCAATTCACAATAAATATAAAAATAAAGAGGGTAAATTTCCATTTTAAAATTTTCTAATTTTTAATTTTTCATATTATAAGTATGTAATAATTATGTAATAATTTAATTTTATTGTATTTTTTAATTTTTATTATTATTATTTTTTTGGGGTATAGGTATGTAATACTCTCTCTCTTTTTTGGTATAGGTATGTAATAATTAATTTTATTGTTTTTCTAAGAGTAGAAAAAACTATTATAATTTAATTGTCAATTCACAATAAATATAATTATTGCTCTATAGATATGCAATGATTTAATTTTATTGTATTTTTTAAGAATGAAAAATTCTATTATAATTTAATTGCCAATTCACAATAAATATAATTATTGCTAGTTATTGTTCACAAATGTAAACTAATTCATGAAAAAAAAAACTAAATAAAATAATGTAAGGCTTTGTTTTTATAAAATGCTTCTAAATTTATAATTATAATTTTAGTCTTCCATTAAAAAAATTAAAAATTAAAGCTTTGTTTTTATAAAAAGCTTATAAACATATATTTACAAATTATTGTGTTAAAATTATTTAAATTGTATATATAAAAACAAAATGCTTATAAATTTATATTTACAAATTATTGTATTGAAATTATTGAAATTACATGTTAGACTCTGCAAATTTTAGCTTAGATATTAGACTGTGACATAGTTCACATTCATACTGAATATAAGATTAGATTGTGCCCTTTAATTTCAAAAAACATTTCAGTAAGAATAAGAAATTTCAGTAAGAATAAGAAATCTCTTACTCATATTTATGGCAAGGGTAGACAAGCTTAGATCTCGATAATATCATAACAGACGAAACCCTATACTTATCGCCTTGAGATATTGAAATTCACGCGATGAAAATGTAAATAAATCAGAGGTCATGAACCTTTTGAATAATATATTTTTAGCTTTAATTTCAAAATAGTGATATTTAGCTTAATATTTACAAAACTTGTTTCTTTTAAAGGTAAAACTTTTTCATCTTATGTTTAAAAAAATCCAAACAGATGTACTTCAAAGACCTGGAAAAGTTTTGTCAATCAGTTCAAAGACGTGGAAAAGGTTTGTCGAATACTGATTGAGGAAGATACTTATCATATTGAGTTCTGAACACCACACTGCTTCAGTGTCTCACTGGCAGTAACATTTTTCACTGCAGCTGTATTGCCAGGACATGAGCTTTCAACAAATGTCTGTGATGTGTACACTTCATTTTCCATAGCAGAAATAGAATTTAAAGCTTTCTGATGTGCACCAACAGTTCCACAAAATCTGTGCCTGATTGTAAGATGTCATCATATCTGCCGACCTGAGTAATTTCACCTTCTCCCATTACCCATGAAGAGTATCATTTACATCAACAAAATATGGATCCCTTATCTCTTTCTCTCAATAAATGATCACTAAACCCACTCTCTTTACCAATTAAATTGAAAATTTTAATATCACTAGAACGGGATGAAAGAAATTCAAACCTACCATAATGATGTCAGCGGAGGGTAAAAACTCCACTCGATGAGTTACATAGTTACATAGAATACAGTCTTTGAAGCCAGAATACCAAGTATGCATTCCTATAACAAGCAAGTCCAATTTCTTGGATGTTTATGGACATGAATTTGCAGCAGCACAACCAACATTGTATATTATCTAGACTGAACAATGAAATGCAAATTGCTACCGTAGAGCTTCATCATTCCATCAATACATTAAAACTAATTAATTCAGGAAACCTACAATATGTAAAGGATAAGAGAAACATACTTGGAAAATATGTTTCCAGTATGTGGCATCCACGACACTAAAAGGGTCATCAAAAATATAAATATCTGCATCTTGATATAAAGCATGGGCAATCTGTATTCTCTGTTTTTGTCCACCACTCAAATTTAACCCTCTTTCTCCAATGTCTGTCTCATCCCCGTAGGGAAAAAGTTCAAGATATTTCTTCAATGCACAAGCCTGAAGTACATATTGTATCTGATATTATCCATCTGCTGCCCAAAGACAATAGCGTCTTTAATTTTCCCACTTTGTATCCAAGGAGATGAGGGACATATGCTTTGGTACCACTTAAGCTAACAGAGCCTGATATTTTTGGTATTTCACCTAATATGCAGGATAAAAGGCTTGATTTTCCTGAACCAACAGTTCCACATACAGCAACCCTCGTGCCTCTCTCTATTTGGACATACAAACCTCTTATAGTTGGACTAGAGGAATCGTGATTCCAAGAAAAGATCCCTCCTTGGATGTGAATAGCGAAGTCTGTTAACTCCTATGATACCTTTTCTACCCCATCATGTTGCAGCTCTTCCTCCTGCCGAAAGGCCACAATGCGACCTACTGATACTTTAACTTGAGCAATCTGAGGGATTAAACCAGGAAACTGATACTTTAAGTTGAGCAATCCGAGGGATTAAGCCAGGAAGCATGCCTATAGCTCCCTGAAGTGTCTCAAAGGTTGCAAGCACAGAAATAATTATCCCTGTTGTCGAAGGCACTCCTATAAGCATACCTGCACCAAAAGTTGCAACAGAGAGAAATATTGGTCCAACAGAAAAAATAAACCTTGTGATGGTTGATACGTAAACATACTTTTGTAGCCAACTATATTCTGCCTGCCTCAAAATTTCTAGTTTCCGAAGAAATCTTGTCTCCCAAGCCTGCAGTTTTAAGAGGACTCTACACCACTTCTGGCACAACAACTAGTATAACACAAGCAAGCCAAAATGAGAACAGCCATAATTTCAACAAAGATATCAACAGCAACGCTTCTTTGTTTTGTCAACTGTTGAATGTCATGGACGATGAAGAATGCCTGCAGAATGAATGATAGACTCCACCACAACTGCAATAAAAGTGGAAACTTTTGTTTACCATCTTTTCTGATGGAGCGATGAACATAAGCTGACATTGTAAATCAAGTCAGAGCCTGGACAATATACTCGCCCACATTTGCAAAACCTTCAGGCCTCACCTTCAGCGATCAATACACAGGGCTCCATATCCCGAGAACGCTATAGCATATACCCAGAAAAATGCAGCCACTTAAAGCCAGCTTTTGCATAATCCCCAATTTAAACTTACTGGAAAATCTGTCAAATGGAACAGGAGGTGTAGGTGGCTGAGGTATGCGAAATTCATATGTAGCACTGGAACTCTCGATATGTTCTGCGGCGCTACTGCAATATGGAACTCTTTATATCTTCGGTGGCACTACTGCAATTGAGGACGGTTCTCTGTTCATAACTGCAATTTCAACCACTCCGCCCCTAACCGAAGATCATGATGCAATATAGTAAACGCATTGATGAACCCTGCCAACCGACGATTTGTCTCATTGCACTGCTACCAAGAGAGGAGACCTGCCAACTGACGATTTGTCTCATTACACTGCTACCAAGAGAGGAGACAGGTGTTAAATTACAGTAGAAACAAGTGTCACATTATAGTAGAAGTGAAATATGCTCCACAAGGTAGGAAACTGAAGCCACTGATGTTGTTAGTATCAGAGGAAGAGAAAAAGAGACATAAAGTAATTATATGATTTTGCAGCCGGTGTAGCTAGGTAATCCGAAGCTAGCTCTAGAAGAGGGTACAGATATAAACTAAAGAGGAACATAATCTTGTGACTATGAATGTGAACAAGGCATAGGTTAAAAAAACAAAGGCTAAAACTTGTCTTTGAATATTGTCATTTTCTTGAAATAGGAAGACTATGTAGTCTCAAACTTTAGAGGTAGTAGAGAGTATTAAACGTCCATGCAAATTTGACATAAGTCTCCAATATTTATTGTAAAACATATCTTCAAGATTAAACATAGGAATCAGAATGAAGGCATGCCTTCCTAGTCAATTTGGGATTTGGATTTGTCACTGGCAGATTTATTTTGGATAGAGGTATATGCAGAGTCCAGAATAGTCGTTAGGAAACCATCCAATTCTAGTCATTGATATCATGGTGGTTGGTGATTAGAATGTTGTCCATATAAAATGCTAATAGTCAGTTGTACCTTCTGCAATGACTTTTGGTGGCATTTCATTCTCTCCTTTGTTTTGGAGGCATATCCTTTATAGAGAGGAAACTCGGCCTATTTGGTACACTCACTCAACAAGTTCAATCTACAAGAAGAAGAAGCAGAAAGAGCGAAGTAGTTGGAGAAGGATAGAAGTTGAAATACCTAAATCGAGTTTTTGGGCAACCTTTCTCTCATACATGCAATGTTACTGGGTTGTAGATGGGCCCGAAATTTTGTATCTACTGCAGGTCCGATGTTCTGAAGTTGGGGGCCGAAAATTTGTAGGTGGGGGAGGGGGAGGTAGAGGGGGGGCGAAATTCTGGATTGAAGCTGCTACTAGGAAGTTTTCACTTGGAGACATTGACAGGGATCATCTATTGCAAGAAAGAATTGACTTGGTGATTGGAGGAGGTCTTTGTCTAGGTCTATAAGGTCTTGTATTGTCTCATCTTGATTTGAATCTACCAATGGAATAGTTGGATTGGGTTTTCCCCTATAGAGGGGTTCTAGCCCTCGCTGAGTGCCTACATATGGTGTCGTTGATCTTCATGTTTTATTTTGATGATTACTTGATGATACAAAGATAAAATAAGAACATAAAGATGATAATAAGAACACAAGTAATTACCAACATAAGAAAATCTTTTTGTCTTTCCGATTTTCTAACATGGTATCAGAGCTAACGTGAAGGAAGAAAAAGGAAGCTTGAAGATCTATTGAAGAAAGAGGAACAAAGGAAGGTTATTAAGGAAAAGATCATATAAGAAGAGAAGCATACTATCTATAGAGACTATGTCAACCAGAATGAAGACAGAAAACAAACTAGAAGGAGCCTCCAACTTCAGGGCATGGAAGAAGGGGATAGATCTTATTCTCGCAAAGCATAAAGTTTTGGATCTTGTTCAAGGAAAATTCAAGAAACCTACAGATGATGAAGAAAAAGAGAAGTTCAGAGAAACCGAAATCTTGGCCATGAATTCGATAGTAGATACAGTAAAGGACAACTTAATCTCATACATATCCAACATAGACTCTGCTCAAGAAATGCATGAAGCTCTCACAAAGTTATTCACCATCAAGAACATTGGTCAGATAGCTAGCCTCAAGAATGAACTAAGGACAATAATGATGACAAAAGATGATACCGTGTGATAATAATTTGTAAGGATATCTAGAATAAGAGATGAACTCCAAGCAATAGAATAAATTGTACCAGAAAAAGAACTTGTGATCGTTGCTCTTTTAGGTCTACCAAAATCTTGGAGTGTTGTTGCATCTAGAATTAGCATTTGGAAGGATACTCCAACTTTTAAACAAATGTGGAATGCATGCAGTCAAGTAGAAGCATGAATATCATTAGTAAACAACAAGGAGGATGAAGAAGACAACACATCTAATGCCTATTATGTTCATCACAAGAAGAAGGGAACATTCAAGTCTAAGTTCAAAGGACCAAAGAAGGAGGTTGAAATATCAAAGATTGAGTGCTACAATTGTCACAAAATGGGACATTACAAAAGTCAATGTCCTGAGAATCCAAGGAACAAAATGAGAGATAGAGAACAAGCAAATTTTATTGATGAAGCTTGACCTAATAAGAACGAGACTGAAAATTAAAAAGTCAAAGACTTATACTATTAGTTCTTCTCTCTCATATCCTTCTAAATCTATTATTTTAAGTTTTGTAATATGTTTTGATTTCTAGAGTTTGTAGGTCTAATATATCTTTTAGAAATTTTTGATTTATTTCGATAAGTTGTAGGTATCCCTCAGAGAGATTGGTACAAGAGGGAGCCTCCACCATTTTACCAAAATATAAGTATCTTGTTTCTTGTTTGCTCTTTTATGTTTGGTTTCCTCCTCACATTGAGATTTGTTTGTATTATATACTAATAACCTTTTCTTCATATATTTTCCTTGGTAGGAAAAGCTTGCAAAATACACAAAGGTTATGGAGGAGACTTCAAAGGAAAGACTTGAATCATGAAAGAATATATGTTGCATAGGAATCCCTTCAGAATGATACTCTATAAGTTTTGTTAAAGAACAAATCAAGGTGTGTCTTAGATTACAAGTTTTGTTACAAAATTATCTTCACACAAATGGTATGATCATTCTTCTTTTGAAATTTGTTTTACATTACCAACATCATTATGTCTAGGGTTTTGAATCATAGAGATTCTTGTTAGGGTGATTAATCATTAGATTGAATCTACCCTCGTTATACTATCTCTTGACATTTGATCACTCTTGTGAAACCCTAACCTTTAGGGTTCGCTGTAAAACCCTAGGCTCTTGATGCTAAGGGTATGTCAACGTTAATTATGAAACCCTAGTCTTCTTAGGGTTTGTCGATAAAGTCTAGAACGTATGATGAAATCCTATTCTTTTAAAGTTTAGGGTTTTGATAATGTTATGGTAAAACCCTAGTCCTTTAGGGTTTGTTGCTAATGTCTAAATGAAACCCTAGATATTTAGGGTTTGATACATTAGGGTTTATAAGAAAAACCTTGTAATAGTGTAATATCCCAGAAGGGAATTTTCAGCAGATCATGCCTGAAAAACGCATTATTCAGTTATGATGGCTTCAGCTATCATATAATATGTCTGAAAATGCTCAGCAACCAAAATAAATAACAGCAGCAACCTTTACTCATCTTTTAAGGGCAAAAAGGCGGGGAAAAGTGAGGATTTTGGCCCTAAAATGAGTGTATAAGGAAATCTGCGTAAAATGACGTCTCAAGGTTCTGGGATATGTTAGAATAGGTCAATAGGGACTTCCATGTCGAATCTCAGCTCAAACAAAGGCATTTTTCCAAGTTAAACAGTGCCTCCTTCCCGACTAGTCAATAAAAACCCTGATTTCCCAAGACTTTGAATATGCAGAAATTTTCTGAAGCAAGGGCAGCGTATTTTATGAAGGTATGAGATTAAAATCACTATGAATAATCAGAGAATGAGTTTGATAACAAGGCATAGGCTTTCAGCAAGGTTAAACAGCAGTTTATATAGAAAAACCCCTCAAAATAGAGGTGCCGCAAGACAAAGGTTGATCCAGAAACACTTTAGCATTTTCTCCAGGAGGCTGAAGCTAATATTTATTATATTACAGATCTGAAACTGATAAATACATGAAAACAGAGATCTATAATGAGACAAAATGCCCAAAGGGCTCTTTATTACTTTCCCCTTGGGGATTTCAGCAATACATGAAAATGCCGGAGCAGATCTGAGTTTTACTGCAGCAGATCTGAAGAATGATTCAGAATTTCTGAAGCAAACTTCAGTATCAGATCAGAAATATACTTGGATTGGTTGGGCAATCCAAGGATCACCCTCAATCAGAGATCTAACTCCAAAATGATGCCAAAACCCTTGGAACGTTGCTCCTTCAGCAATAACGCAGATCTGGGGAAAGAACTGCACAGTATACCATGAAGAACATATAGGCCTGATGCCAAGATCTGATAATAAGCTCCAATATCTCCCAATCTGATCCTCCAAAGGAAAGAGAGGCTCTCCCTCTGAAAAACAAGAGAAGGAGGTGGTGTCGTAAAGTCACCACGACAACACCCTACAACACAGTATTACGCCGTTGCAGCAATAACGCTGTCCTGGAGGATGATGCTAAGAAAATAACCTTGCCTGAGCAGGCACTCGAAGTCCCCTGAGGCTAAGGGTGAGATCTCCGCACGGAGACACTCGGTGCACTAAACAGTGCAGCAGACGGGCTAAACAGCCAGCGTGCCAAAGAAACACAAATGTCTCACTCAATAATCAATAATCCAAGAATCCAAGCATGAATCAAATGAAGAGGCTCCTTCATCTTTTATAGTGTTGGTTTCCCTCCAAAACCCAATGTAGCCTCTCTCTCTCCTCCACATCCTCATCCTTATCCTCATCTTCATCCTTATCTCCACAGAAGCTTGGAGAAACTTCTAGAGTGTACATAGGCCCCTCCTCCACGTGGTGTTGGGTCCCCCCTTGACTCCCACTTAAGTCACAACGTTGTGCTACTAGGTGGATGTCTTATTTCATTTAAGTGAGTTTAAACCCTCTTTACTCACTTATTATTTATTTATAAACCATAGGCAACAAACTAAACAAAATAGAATATTCCAATTTGCTGTCGCAAATTAGGAATATTACAAATAGTTATAGTAAGATCCTAGGAATGAAACCCTAGGTGTATATTCATTTGTTTGATCGAAACCCTAACCTGAATTGTTCGATGTATTGATCTTAGGTCTATCTAGTAGATATTGTTGTGAAATTCTAGTGCATGAATATGAAATCCTAGATATGTGTATGCGAGTATGCTAACTGAACTGTTGATACTCATGTTTTAGTTTGTGAAATTTCGGTTTTGTAACAAAATCCCAGTAGAAATTGATATTCTAGGGCATGATGACATTGATATGATTTAGTTTTGATAATAAAATCTAGGGTTTGCAATAAACCCTAGTAGATTGTGACATTCTAAAAGTGTATTTTTGAAACTTTAGATTTATGATACTATGATTGGATTTGAGGCTTTGTAGTCTAGGGTTTATGACAAAACCCTAGCAATAAATTGAAGTCTAGTATGTAAAAAAATGTAACCTTTGTTGATTATGAACCTAACTAAGGTATATGATGTTTTGATGCTTCCATTATAATGATATGATATAGTTAACTTCATGCTTCTATATATTTGTATTTGGTTGTAGTTGTTATTAAAAGTTTTGCAAGTACATAATCTTCAAGATGTTGAAGATGTTCGTAATTGAAGTTAATAAGCATGATGAAAGGAAGCTATAAGAATGATGATAATCAAGATGATCTCGATGCCATGAGGAAGAAATGAAGCCTTGAAAGGATAAAGTTTCTTCGTTGTTATAAAAGAAGGAAATTGCTAAATTGAAAGGGAGCCTGGATAGAAGAAAGAATATATCTCTCCAATTAAGAGGGAGGGCACATTATGACAATCATAGCAAATATCTTGAAGAAAGAATGAAAGAAACTACTTCAAACAGATGTTCATAATTCATAAAATACCAAACAAAAGAATTGAAAAGTACCGAGGCTATATTTGGCGCTACTAAAGAAGTAAAAGAAGAAGAAATCTTTCGATGAATTGCACTTTGTGATATTCCCACTTAGCAATATTGTTAAGGGAAATATCATTTTTGTCAAACTTGTCAAATTTTGGATTACTACTTAGGAAAAGGGAGTTGTGGGACCCCACTTGAGTTTTGAGCTAAAGTAAGGGCCCAACATAGGAGAAAAGGAGGAAATTGTATGGCTAGTGGATGGTGGGGGCCACCTGAAAAAGGAATACGCTCCCCTTTTGGTAGTACGCACTCTTGGAGGGAAAGAGAGAGGGAAAATTGATGGATGGATCTCACATGGGGAAATTGGAGGCTCAATGACTAAAATAGGAGGGGCACTCACTTTTGGGATATCTTTTGATCATTTGAACATTCACCCTTGACTAGCACACTTGAGCGAAGAGCCAAGTCTACATGTGTTGTTGAGCACACGAGATTTTCATGCAAGAATCTCACCCTAACTTTGATGGACTTCGAGTGCCAGCCGAAGGAGGTGTCTTGCATCATTTCTAGTCTGACCAGGGAGCTTGCTAAGTGAATTCGTGGAGTTGGAGAGAAGGTGGGACGCAGGAAAGGGAATGTGTTTCTTTTGGAAGAGCTTACTGTGGAGTCGAGGATTTGTTGGGCTTTCAGGGACGGCCTAGGGCCATCATTTGTTGAAGATTTGGAGTGCTTCCAGGGCTCCATTTCGTGGGAGACTGTTGTGCCGACACAATCACCACCAGGGACTACGTGGGCCTATGCAATGGTACTTTCATACCACACATGGGAGCTTGGAGAGAGAGAGTGTAATATTCCCAATTAGCCATGAGCTAGTTGGAATATTAATTTTTGTTTTTGCTTCTTTGTTTGATGAATAAGAGGATATGGAGATCCATAAATCTCCTTAATATGAATAAAATCAATGCCAATGTGAAAAGAGGACATCTTGGCAGCTTAATTGAGCACCCTTGTGTGTGAAAAGGGGCTGGAACACCTAGACTGGGTCAACTTTGACCAAATCAACAGCGTTGTCATAAAGTAGTGGCATTCATTGAGGGGCAGCGCAGTTTTAGTTGGAGACTCTTTGCATGGAAGTAGTGTCTTAAATGTGTGGGGCCTAGGGTTAGGAAGCTCATCACTTATATAAGGAAGAGAATGGAAGCCATATTCATTCATTTTATGTTTATGATATTTTGATTATATGGTCTGTTTAGACATATAGCTTTCCTTGAGAAGCCTCTAGGAAGATCTTTGCACTATATTTCCACATTCAGGCATTAGGCCAAGCTCCATCTTTCATCTACAATGCAGATCTTGTTGAGGGTTTTGTTGTGTTGCAGGTTACCGCAATGGAGAACACATTTGGGTCACTTCAGTACTTATTTTCATTGGAGGAGGTTTCCTTTCCATTGGGAGGTTATTAAGGAAGGCCCTTGAGCCTTATTGATACATTTGGCACCAGGCCATAGTGTTTTTATCCCCTACAGCGCAGTATCAATCTGGATCTGCGTTATTTTAGGGAGGAGTTGCAAGGGTATTTGCAGTAGGTGATTTGGTAGGTGATTTCTTCAGTGAAGGGGCCAGCCTTTCATCCAGAGGATCCATTGGAGGAGAGCACATTCATTTTCATATCAGCTTCAACCATTGCTCTTCAGTTATTTGTTGCAGCATACTTTCAGCCCTAGGGCTTTGATTCCCATCTTGTATTATTGGGTGCTTTTCCCGAAGATCCTCTTGGGTTCTTTTATGGAGGTTGTTTGGAGCCTTGATCTTCATTGTACATTATCTTGAGGCATATATCATCCCCTCATCTTTTGTATGTTCATTTGTTGTAGCAATGCACCTTATAACTGCGTCGTAGCAATCTTCCGGCATTTTGATACAGTAGCAGCACCTCTTATTGAGGGTTTTTCTTTATTGGAGGCTTGTTCTATCTTGTATGTATGATTTGTGGCCCATTATTTTATACATATATGTTGTTGTTATGATTAATAGAAAGGCTCCATATTGGTCTCATGTTTTTACATGATGATTTACACTGTTATTCCAGCATTTTGTTCTATATTCCTGCTTTTCCCATTTGGGAATATTACAGTGGTATCAGAGCATAATCTTGGCTCAGCCTGTGCATCTTAAGCCAATATGTCATCAGAAGAAGGAGATCCTCTCATAGATAGATAGAAGAGGTATCTCAGGAGAAGAAACCGAAAGTTTGATTATACAGATGATAAAGAAGACAAGGTTAAAACCACTTTATTAGGAGAAGATGAAGAGGAGTATCCCAAGCTACTTCTTCGAACTATGCAAGACATTTCTAGAGATATAAAGGAGATGAGGATGGATAGATACAAGGAATCCCCTAAAGGGTTTCTACATGGTGAAGACTTCGGCATTTCTCATCACTGGAGTGATCAACCAGTGAAGCAGCAGCAAGTTTCCCAACGCTCTACAATGCCTATATTCTTAGCAGTGGGAAATGAAGGGTTTCAAGAACAAGAAACTCTTGAAGACTATTTCATGGAGTATGAGTCTCAATCTCAGAGATTCAAGAATCACTTGAGTTTTCAAGAATTTTGTCAGATCAAGGACAATATGAGACCCAGCCATCACAATAGAGGTGGAGGATTCATTCAGAATCATGATTTACACCGAACTATGGGAAGATTTTTCTTAACCAACTTTCATGGGTCATCTAAATGCACTGCCAAATCATGGGTAGAGAAGCTTGATATCTACTTCCAGCTGAACAAAGTACCAGAGATGAAGGCCATCAAGATAGCATCGCTGCACCTTGAGGGTGAGGCACACGATTGGTGGTTTCATGGCTTGTCTACATTGGGTCATGCCAATGTGACTACATATTCAGAGTTCACAAGGAAGTTGGTGGAGAGGTTTGATCGAAGAGATCCAGAGGCACCATTCATGGGACTAGCAAAGCTCAAACAATCAGGTAATCCAGAAACTTATATTTCTGAATTTCTAAAACTTTCTGTTATGGTTCCTGATTTATCTGTAGCAAGAAGGGTCTATATGTTCATTAATGGGTTAGCAGAACCTCTTCATGGGTTGGTTAAGTCTACCAAGACCACTACCCTTCAAGATGCCATTGAAAGGGCTAGATATCTACAAAATGCCTTGCCAAAAGCAAAGGCAACATTTCAGCAAAAGCCCACTTTTCCATCTAAGGGTGTAATATCCCGAATGGGAAATAGACAGTAATACAAGCATACAACAATATAGAGAAATGCCGGAAATAGAACATAAAGCAAATACACATAAAATGCCGAGAATGCTAAGCCATTTTATTAATCTGAGAATATAATAGAATACAATGGATAATTAGAATAATAGCACCTATCCTTGCACAAGGCAAGTGAAGAGCCCTCTCAGAAAACAGGAAATGGCTGCTACAGAAACTGCGTCCTAGCTGCTGGAAGAAACTGCCGCAAACTGCTGCTGCTGGAATGAACTGGAACTAGGGGCTGATCCCCTTGCCGGAATGAGCTGAAAATCTGCAGAACACCTGAACTCACCACCCCGGACAAAACCCAGAAACCATGTAGAAAATGGTCAGCCTCCGAAAATCACCTCCGGAACCCTCCTCAAGGAAAAACGCTCTCTCCAAGCCCAGCGCAGAAGCCAAATGATATATGCTGAAATAGGGCCACAAACTCCCCGGAAAATCTCCCACTGATGAAGACTGAACCTCCACACCGAATCTCCTGCAGGAAACCCCGCAATAGAACACCTCCTCCCAGAACTGCGTCCTCTCTCCCAGGGACTGCGCAGTCACCAAAAGAAGCCCAGCTCCTCCGCAAAACAACAACCAAATCTCCCGCAAAAGACTGAAGGAAAAACCTTGCCCGAGCAGGCACTCGAAGTCCCCCGGGGCTAAGGGCGAGATCTCCGATTGGAGACACTCAATCGCACTAAACAGTGCTGCAGACAGGCTAAACAGCCAGCGTGCTCAAGAAGACAGAAGTCTAGCTCAATATCATCAACATCAATAATGCCCAAATGAGGAGGCTCCTCCACCTTTTATAGCATTGGTTTCTCTCCAAAACCAACGTCCTCTCTCTCATTGGCTCCTCCACGTGGTGTGTGGCCCCCCTTGGCTCCCCTCTTAAGTTACAATGTTGCATCTACTAGGGAAACACTTTATTTTATTTAAGTGAGTTAGACCCCTTTTCTCACTTTTATTTATTAATAAACTATAGTCGGCAAAACTATACAAAAATCAAATTTTCCAATTAGCGGTGCTAATTAGGAATATTACAGTCTCCCCCAGAAAAATGTTGCTTCCTCAAGCAACTAAGGTGATGGATGCTGCAAAATCTCCTCGCTCTCCCAAGTGGCATCCTCATCCGGCAAAAACTGCTTGTTCTCCAACAATGCCTGAACAAGCCTCCTCTCTAGCCGATGCTCCCCACTAACACTGCAAAATGTGCCTGGGTCCCAGATGTGCCACTGAACCCTCTTTGACCTCTGCTTCACCCTGACATGAAGGGTCCTTTCAATGCCAGGATCCCAAACTGATCTCTCACTGACCAACAGTCCTCTCAGCTCACAATGCCACCAGGGCCAATCATCGCCCAAGTCCCACGGCTCAGGCTGCGCACTATCTCTAGCTATAACTGATGCTCTCAGGGGTGAAGACCACCAACTGGCATCAATGATCCCAGGCTCATGCTGTACTACACCTGTAACTGCATATACTGCCCCACCAACTGCATACAAACTCCTCACCTCTCTCCAGTCCAAGTCCTGACTCAATCCCATGCTGATCCTACTCCCCTGAAATCGGGATGGGGTGCTGAAGAAATGATGACCTGTGTCCCCCTGCCAGCTGGAATCTAGAACATGTGCTATGTCCATGGGCCCCTGCTCCGCTGTGCTCCCTCCGAAGAATACCATAACATCAAGAGGGTACCAACTCATGATCTCCCGCCAGTCCGTCATGGAAGAAGAATTTGATGTAGCGATAACAACTGCATATGGAACATGTCGGGAGTGCTGTCGCCAACTCGTAATCAACTCCCACTGCTCTGCCCTGTCTGCCAGTGAAAGTTGCCTGTAGAAGGAAGCCCCTCTCTCTATAATGGGCCAAAGTGGGCAAGATATGCTGCAAGCTCCATCGATGTACTCTTGGAGAGTGCTACACACTAAAAACACTGCAGCTTTGTTGATTGTGTGTGCACCTATCTGCGTCTCATCCCTGTGTCGACCCACAGATGGATGCTCCACCATATCCAACAACTCCTCCCACTCCTGATCAGGAATGTCATGCCCCCGCTGTCCACTGGTCCCTTGCAGAACAATCCCATCGACCTCCAAAACCTCTAGAGAATATGGATCTGCAGCTGCTGTCACCGTACTCGATGTCATTGCATATGACTGTCCCACCTCGATGGCTGACCCCAATGTTAGCCGCATATCCCTCATCGACTCAATGTGGGCACCCATCTGGCTCTCTCTCAAAGGAATATCATGCCTGATGTAAGTAGTGTCCTCCTCTATCGACTCAGGCTCCATCACCTGCTGCTCTAGCTGAATTGTCACAAGTGACTCTTCACCCAGAGTATCTCCCACAGAGTCCCGTGACTGCTCACCCTGGACACTAGAATGTAGCTCCAGTCTACTGTCACCATCTATGCATGACTGCTCTCGCTCCCCAGAAGCGTCCTCAACTGATCCTATGGACTCATATGAAAAAGAGTCCTCACCCTGGGATACAGAAGGAATGCCCTCCTGTTCTACCTCCGCCATCTCATCTACATCGAACATGCCACCCATCCTCTCGATAAAGTGTCGATACAGTGTCTGGAGCCCAAACACATACTGGGATGTTACCTCTGCTGTACCCGGTATCCTCTGCCCATGCATGTTCTCGACATGCCGTGAGGGAAAAGTGATGCATGTCTCCCTCATGACCTGCTCCCCAAGCGTAGGCTCAGTGATGACTGATGCACCACCTCTGCAAAGGATCATCTCATCCCCCAACCTGTGGCTGTCAACTAGCACACCAACCCAGTGCCACTGCTGAGAAGTCTCTCGCCTAGTGTACTGAGTGTCATCCAAATATCTAGGGTGAACCTCGCGTACCCTGCTGCTCACGCCCAAAGTGCCAAAGGTCAAAAACATAATCAGCTGTACCTGTGAATGATGTCGAAGCGAGTCAGGTGTGTGAGTCCCCACAGATACCGCCAAGTATCGCTCCTTTGTCTCTCCATCGATCCTGGGTGAACTACTACCAAAGGTAAGCCCGATGTCCCTGTCCATGAGTCTCTCTAGAAGCAATGCTCTAAGACCCTGCTGTGCAGCACCGTATGCCCTCGCATACCACTGATCATCCATATACTCCTCAACATGCCACTGCACACTGAGGCATACCCCTATATACTGCTGGATACCATGTGCTACTGCTGTAGCACCTTGTACCATCTCGTGCCTTGATTGTGTCCAGGCATCGGTCACTCTCCGCATGCTCTCAATGTGATGTAGGATACTCCTACTCCACAATGCAGTCCCACACACTATGGTACACCAC
Source organism: Pinus albicaulis (assembly GCA_034641835.2). NCBI lineage: Eukaryota > Viridiplantae > Streptophyta > Pinopsida > Pinales > Pinaceae > Pinus > Pinus albicaulis. Next base: position 785,767,816 of record CM076578.1, read on the forward strand.
CATGCTACTCCATGTCCACTGGCAATCCACCGCTCAATGCTAGAGGCTCCCACACATCCCTGGATGTGATGACCTAGAGCTGTGCCCCTACATGTCGGACTACCACCAATCGGTAACATCGTCTCCACCGTCGTATCACTATACCTGCCGACGAAAGGATCATCACTCCAAATCCTCCTCAAGAGGTCCGAGAAGTGAATCTCCCTGTGTGTCAGTAGTGTTACCACCACTGCTCGGCTCCGCTGTGTCCTCTGTGCCCCACACAAAGGTGAAGAATCCTTGGCCCCATACAAGGTGCCATCTGGTGGCCTGCCAATGCCACCTCCTCCGACAAGCTCCTGCCAAGGTGTGCTAACCACCCCGTGATCCCGTGTATGAATGTCATGCGAAGACAACCTAGGGAGTCTGCCCATAAACTGGTAGGCCACTGGAGCTGACCGAAACTGCACATGCTCTACTACTAGGCCAACTGTACTCTCCAAGGCATAGTCAGCCGACCTGCCTGGGAAACGGTAGGTGATCCCACCTGGATCCCAATGCCAATCTGGGGTTCCTGTATTCCCCATGCATAGAAAATCCTGCTGAGCTACACTCGGATCCATCACTATCTCCATAGCTCGCTCCACCGAGTACCAACTCAAAATCTCTCGCCATCCAACCTCAACATGTGGATGCTGTACCCTGTGCAACTCTGATCGTCTCATACCGCTATCCAAGTCAACATATGAGATCTGACTAGGTGGCTTTGCCTCTCTCTCTCCAACGGGAAGAGATGACCCAACAACACTGCTAGTCCCATCCATGCATGCCTGAAGGGGAATGATCTGATGCTCCAACGTGCCCTCTGATTGTACCATCAGGGAATCCAGTCGTTCCCCAATGCGGACCAACTTGGCCCCCTACTTGGCACAAGTCACTCTCATACCCTCCAGCTCCTGGTCCTGCAACAAAATGGCCTCCCGTACTGACGTGGCCTTCCCTCTCAAAACTCAAAGGTCCGTCCGAAGCCGATGATACCGCTGTCTGCGACCATCATCCAATACCCCTGTACCTGCTAGTGCCTCATCGAAGGTGGATATATCTCCTAACGCCTCACCCATCTGTCGTGTGCTGCTACCACCTGAAGACTCGGACACGACTCCGGTCATCACCTCAATGGATGGCTCTACTGAGGTAGGCTCTACCTTCTCCACTACCACATCAACCGACATGGCCAAGGAGGTCTCCAATGAGGGGGAATCCTGTGTCACACTAGGTGTAAGCTCAGACTCCCTGCAATCCTGTGTGCCCTCATCCTCCAAGTGCAATGTTGCCACCTTAATGGCCTCCGACTGCGACATCTGGTTAAGCTGGAAATAGATGTCCAACTTTTCTACCCAAGACTTTGCCGAACTGTTTGATGAGCCATCAAACGTGGGCAAATGAAATCTGCTAGCTGCGTGGTGGTCGTCATGATGATGTCTGTGTCCCCTGTGATGATCACGGGGTCTACCATCACGCTGGAGCTGAACATAATCTCTAAATGAGATAAGATCTCTGATCGCTGGCCCGCGTGCTAGGTACTCTGCAATGTAGGCGTCCATCTGGCCAGGGTCAACCTCCGGCTCCCGCTGTGCTGCTGCCCCTGTGTCCTCTGCTAGGAAAGTGGGCATAGTGGGTCGCGTGGGTGCATGCGATGCCATGATGGGGATAGAATCACGCTCCGGCATATGGTGTGACGTGCCTGATCCCTCACCGATCTGAAAATGCCTTGGGGTTTCTCGCTGCCTAACCTCCAGCGCAGTGAGTCTCTGTGACACATCCTGCATGTGTTGGAGGAGCGCCTCTCTAAATCTCCTTGCATCCTCCTCGTCTGCCATTGGCACTTCCTGCTATGTGTCTACAGGGTCCTCAGAAACTGCACGACTGCTGCAAAACCATACTACTGCTTGACTTCGACCTCCGATTTACCCACTGAAAACTACTCAGAAAATTCTAGGAATTTGGGAAGATGATCCTTGCCCAAAACCCAGAAAAACCCAGAAAACGTTTCTTCTAATTCCAACCTTCAAAATTTGACCCTTTATATTTTGGCCCTTTTTCCAATTTCGTTTTTGGTACTGCCACTGCTAGTGCTCTCCAAAATTCCAGCAAACCTCTGTATGATCTCTTTCCCGATGTCATAGACCACAGGCTGAGCCAGAACTATGCTTTGATACCACTGTAATATCCCGAATGGGAAATAGACAGTAATACAAGCATACAACAATATAGAAAAATGCCGGAAATAGAACATAAAGCAAATACACATAAAATGCCGGGAATGCTAAGCCATTTTATTAATCTGAGAATATAATGGAATACAATGGATAATCAGAATAATAGCACCTATCCTTGCACAAGGCAAGTGAAGAGCCCTCTCAGAAAACAGGAAATGGCTACTACAGAAACTGCGTCCCAGCTGCTGGAAGAAACTGCCGCAAACTGTTGCTGCTGGAATGAACTGGAACTAGGGGCTGATCCCCTTGCCGGAATGAGCTGAAAATCTGCAGAACACCTGAACTCACCACCTCGGACAAAACCCAGAAACCATGTAGGAAATGGTCAGCCTCCGAAAATCACCCCCAGAACCCTCCTTAAGGAGAAACGCTGTCTCTCCAAGCCCAGCACAGAAGCCAAATGATATATGCCGAAATAGGGCCACAAACTCCCCGGAAAATCTCCCACTGATGAAGACTGAATCTCCACACCGGATCTCACTGAATCTCCTGCAGAAAACCCTGCAATAGAACACCTCCTCCAAGAACTGCGTCCTCTCTCCCAAGGACTGCGCAGTCACCAAAAGAAGCCCAGCTCCTCCGCAAAACAACAACCAAATCTCCCCAAAAGACTGAAGGAAAAACCTTGCCCGAGAAGGCAGTCGAAGTCCCCCGGGGCTAAGGGCGAGATCTCCGACCGGAGACACTCAATCGCACTAAACAGTGCTGCAGACAGGCTAAACAGCCAGCGTGCTCAAGAAAACAGAAGTCTAGCTCAAATATCATCAACAACAAGAATGCCCCAAATGAGGAGGCTCCTCCACCTTTTATAGCATTGGTTTCCCTCCAAAACCAACGTAGTCTCTCTCTCCTCCACGTGGTGTGTGGCCCCCCTTGGCTCCCCCCTTCAGTTACAACGTTGTGCTACTAGGAAGGTGTTTTATTCCACTAAAGTGAGTTAGACCCCCTTTTACTCACTTTTTTATTTATCTACAAACCACATATGGCAAAACAATACAAAGTCGAATATTCCAATTAGCTGTTGCTAATTAGGAATATTACAAAGGGAAAAGAAGAGAAGGCTCCTCTTTCAAAGTAGGGCCAAAAAAAAGTGCCTCTTAGTGATGATGTCCGAAGAGATTTGAGGAGAAGGAAGATTTTCTTCACATGCCAAGAATCATGGGCACCCGGGCATAGATGTGCAGCAGGAAAGGCACACTACATAGAGGTCTTCTCAGATGATAAGGAGGAAGAGGATGAAGAACCAGAAAGGGGTCATAGCTCTGGAATACCAGGAGATGATCCACCACCACTAGGAGGTGAGGATGGAGCAATTGCTCCAATTAGAGGGACTCTTGCATCAATGAGAGTGGTACCCAATTATCAGGAAACTTCCAAACAGGAAACAGAATTAGATTTGCGCAGTGGAAGCAAGGACATGGTAGTCCCATCTATTATGCATATGAGATTAGCCCATGAGACATCATTATTTTGTGGCAAACCACCTAGAAGGCCACTTGATCCGGAGTTGGTGAGAGATGTCTCATAGTATGTTGCACCACTCATAGATCCAAGAGGAGTGGGAACATTGGAAGGTTATGATACAGCGTAGAGAGTCTTGGGTAGACTCAAGGAGGAAGCAGATATTCTCCCACTATCATTATTACCCACTCTCACATCTCATCTTGTGCTGAGAGAGGATGCCACAGGGATGGAGGATGGCACCATCATGGTGCAAGGAGACTATTCCTTGACTTTGGAGGCTCAGAATATGTTCTCACTTGGGGAGAAGTCTTCCACATATAGAAGATGGTGGCCACTCATGCATGCTTTGGCCAAACTCAGGAAGTTTTGGGTAGGTGATAGCTTCCCATGGAAGACTAACCTCCAAAAGCTTCAACCTTTACTTGGGCATGAGCAGCTACAAGAGGAGCAGCAGAGAGGGGATAGCAGCATCCCGGTATGTACCTTTGGCATGGGAGATGTCAAGGAGGAAAGCCATATGACAGATGTTTTATGTGATAGATCATCAGTGCTGTCACTATGGAGGATAGATCCATATTGGAAATCCCAGCTGTTGTGGATTATTCCAAGGATCTTTTTACTTACTTGATACTTGATGACCAACTACAAGAGGAGGGATATTCAGTCAAAGATGAGGTCATCTACTATCATGGTAGGCTCTTATCTACAGCTTCCAAGCTCAAGGAGAAGTGACTACAAAGAGAACATGAGGATTTTCTCTTTAGCCACACTTATTCCATGAGGTCATACCACACTATCATGGAGGGATACACTTGGGAAAGCCTTGAAGAGAAGATATATCAGCATTTGAGGAGATGCGTGGACTATGTGGAGATGGAGGAGATACATAACTCTTTGGAGGAGTTATCACAGCCACCTCTTTCCTCTTTGGGAATGAGAGGGGATCTATCAATGGATCACTCCATTTGTATGAGCAAAGATTATGGTAAGGATCATGTTTATGTGCATCATGATTTACTTGATGATTATTTGCATTCCTTTACCATATATGTGCAGGCCATTGCTCCAAGTAGGAGCATTCTTCCTTACAAACTTCATGGCCAACTTTGGGCCATAAACATTGTTGAGCATGGCCACTCCCTAGGAGGATATAGGGAGATGATTAACCACTCTGGGTGCACTCCAAAGGCACCAAACATTTCTCACTTTTTCAAAACTTGTGAGAAAACTATGGCAGCAAGTAAGTGGTGGGGAAACAACTTACCACATCATCATCTGAGGCAGTCAAGAGATATATTGCGCTGGTTACACGTGGGACTATGACCCACCTCCATTTTTGCATATTGTTGTTTATATGTACTTGGTTTTGATCCCATACATTGATGATGTACTTATTCTTATTATGGGAATGAATGGAGGAAGGATGAGAGGATTGAGCATGCCCTTTGGGAGAGAGACTCTCCAGGTTTCTTACGCTACATGTTTCAGGGAGAACATTGGGCAAACCATGATTGCTACATTGGAACTTTTGCTTCTTTGTGGGATGAGTCATTTGCATCTCATGAGAACTTGGGAGGAGCATTTCATGGAGGGATGGATTGGGAGACACTTAGCTTATGAGGGAAGCTTATCACATGGAAGTGTCACCAATGGAGGAGGAGAAGAGTTGTAGCACTCACCTTTTCAGTTGCTTGAGGAAAAGCAACATTTGGGAGGGGAGGATTGTAATATTCCCAATTAGCCATGAGCTAGTTGGAATATTAATTTTTGTTTTTGCTTCTTTGTTTGATGAATAAGAGGATATGGAGATCCATAAATCTCCTTAATATGAATAAAATCAATGCCAATGTGAAAGGAGGACATCTTGGCAGCGTAATTGAACACCCTTGTGTGTGAAAAGGGGTTGGAACACCTAGACTGGGTCAACTTTGACCAAATCAACAACGATGTCATGGAGTAGTGGCATTCATTGAGGGACAGCGCAGTTTTAGTTAGAGACTCTTTGCATGGAAGTAGTGTCTTAAATGAGTGGGGCCTAGGGTTAGGAAGCTCATCACTTATACAAGGAAAAGGATGGCAGCCATATTCATTCATGTTATGTTTATGATATTTTGATTATATGGTATGTTTAGACATATAGCTTTCTTCAGTTGTTTAGCTAAGATTGCAGTATTGTTTAGCACAAAGTGTTCCCAAGCAAGAATCCCACCTCTTTCCTTGAGAAGCCTCTAGGAAGAGCTTTGCACTATATTTCCACATTCAGGCATTAGGCCAAGCTCCATCTTTCATCTACAGAGCAGATCTTGTTGAGGGTTGTGTTGTGTTGCAGGTTACGGCAGTGGAGAACACATTTGGGTCACTTTAGTACTTATTTTCAGTGGAGGAGGGTTCCTTTCCATTGGGAGGTGAGTAAGGAAGGCCCTTGAGCCTTATTGATACATTTGGCATCAAGCCATAGTGTTTTTATCCCATACAACACAGTATCAGTCTGGATCTGCGTTATTTTAGGGAGGAGTTGCAGGGGTATTTGCAGTTGGTGATTTGGGAGGTGATTTCTTCAGTGAAGGGGCCAGCCTTTCATCCGGAGGATCCATTGGAGGAGAGCAAATTCATTTTCATATCAGCTTCAGCCATTGCTCTTCAGTTACTTGTTGCAGCATACTTTCAGCCCTAGGGCTTTGATTCCCATTTTGTATTATTGGGTGTTTTTCCCGAAGACCCTCTTGGGTTCTTTTCTGGAGGTTGTTTAGAGCCTTGATCTTCATTGTACATTATCTTGATGTATATATCAGCCCCTCATCTTTTGTATGTTCATTTGTTGTAGCAGTGCACCTTATGACTGCGTTGTAGCAGTCTTCTGGCATTTTGATATAGTAGCAGCACCTCTTATTGAGGGTTTTTCTTTATTGGAGGCTTGTTCTATCTTGTATGTATGATTTGTGGCCCATTGTTTTATACATGTATGCTGTTGTTATGATGAATAGAAAGGCTCCATATTGGTCTCATGTTCTTATGTGATGATTTACACTGCTATTCCAACATTTTGTTCTTTATTCCTGCTATTCCCATTTGGGAATATTACACAGAGATTGAGGGTTGGAGCTTGTGGGTTAATTCCAGAGGGGAAAATCGTTGAACATTGCAGCCATTTTGGTGACCATCTGCAGTGATATTTTTAGGTGGGTCGAAATACCCAATAGCGGGAGGAGTGGGTGGAAATTGGGTCGAATTTTGGAGGTCGGCATTTGGCCAAACCCTTTCTGTGTTTTGGTGGGTTATTGGTGGAGAGATCGGGGTCAATTTCTCGGAATCTTCTTAGCACCAGAGGAGGGTCAGCTCAGTTTCTTGAAGGACCATCGCAGAACTAGATGGGGGAAAACCACCTAGCATTTGGGGCATTTGATTTCATCACTTGGGATTTGGTAGCTTGCCTTTGCTAGCTTTCCTTGGGCAAGCCTAGGTGCATACTTTCCAAACTACTATTGTACCCCATTCATTCATAATAAAATGGCTCAGTTCAGCGCATTTTTTGGCTTATTTCATGATGTTTAATTTGTGTGGAAATTTTGTGGGTGTTTTTGCTATGCATGCTTTGTTTATCACTGATAATTTTCCCCAGGGATATTATAGTTGTATCATATCTCATAGTCTTGGCTCAACCTGTGGGAGCAGCTTTAGTCTATGACACCAGAGGATAAGCAGAACGTCACTTATAGGAGGCACAGGTATAGAAGCAAAGAAAGGCAGTTACAAATCACTCATGATCCAGTATCTGTTGAACCGAAGGTTGAGAGGCCAGACATGGGGGATAATGGGGGAGGCAAGATGAGTAAAGAAGAGGAGTTTTTCCAACATATTTTGAAGGCATCAACGATTTGTCTAAGGGAATTGATGAACTGAGGTAGCAAAACTGTAGCAACAACATGGGAAAGGGGATTCAAGGAGAAATTCATCTGGGTGAAGACTCAGGTACTTCACACCACCATGCAGCGAATACACCCAACGTACATCTTGTTTCTAGCACACCACCCAGGGCAACCATCCCCACATTTCTAGCATCTGGTGTTGGAGGGTCGCAAGGGCAGGAGGAGAAGCCCATGGGGGACTATTTTATGAAGTATCAATCCTATGGGCCCGATTTCAGAGAGGCCATCACCTTCGAGGACTTATGTCAGCTTAAGCGCAACAATAGGAGTAGGGGGCAGAGTGGTGGAGGCTGCATACATGGCATTGACCTATAGCGCACAATGGGAAGATTATTCCTCCCAACTTTTGATGGCTCAGCCAAGGCATGGGTTGAAAAACTAGATGTTTACTTCCAACTCAAACAGATGACAAAGGTGGAGGCAATCAAAATTGCCACACTACACTTAGAGGGGGAAGCCCATGATTGGTGGTTCCATGGGTTGACCACTATAGGACATGCGGGAGTTACGGCCTATGAGGATTTCACTCGGAGGGTATTGGACCATTTTGAGAGGACAGATCGAGAGGAGAACTTTCGAGGGCTGACACAACTCAAGCAGACTAGGAGTGTTGAGGCCTATATCTTCGAGTTCTTGAGATTTTCTGTGATTGTGTCGGACTTATCGGAGGCCAGGAGGGTCTATATGTTTTTGGATGGGTTAGCAAAGTTGTTGAGGGGCTAGGTGAGGTACAACAGGCCCACCACTTTGTCGGACGCAGTTGGTAGCGCTGAAGATTTGTAGGATGCTCTAACCAGGACTAGGACACAGATAACCCTTAGACCTGGGTTTCAGCAGAGGGGGAGAAACACTAGGGCCCCACCACAGAGAGACACCCAGGCTCGTGGATAGTTGGATGATGAGGCTAGGAAGAACCTCTGTCGGAGGAAGTTGTGCTTCACTTTCCAGGGGTCATGGGCACTAGGTCATCGGTGTACTAAGGGCAAGGCCCACTTCATAGAGTTTTTTTCCGACAATGATCTGGAGGATGATGTGGAGTAAGAGTTAGATGTCGGAGATGTTGGTCTGCCTATGGCGGGAGGAAGAGGCAGGGGCCAACCAACACCCCCACCAGCGGAAGCATCTTTCTTTCCAACAGCTGGAGTCATTGCTTCACTTCGGGGAGTGTCGAAGTACCTCACTTTGAGGATCAGGGGCACGGTGTAGGGGCAACATGTTCCAGTCCTCGTGGAAAGTGGGGCTATCCACAATTTCGTAGATGCCCAGACGGTGGAGAAGAGGGGAATACGCATAGAGTCATTTGAGGGGTTCTCATTATTGGTACCGGGAGACCGAACCATGCAATGCACCAGATATGTTCCCAGGATGACATTAGTGATGGGGAACTACTTCGGACCACTTTTTGTGGTTGATGTTCCCGACAGCAACGTAGTGCTTGGTGTGCAGTGGTTGTACTCACTTGGGTGTGTTACCACTGATTAGCAGAAGCTAGAGATGGATTTCATGGGCCCTGACAAGAAGATGATCTTACTGAGAGGCATGCACTCATACCCCCCACAGACAATGTCAGCGCACAGGATGGAGGTTGATTTGAGACATGGTGATATAGAGTGGGCAATGGAGCTAAGGATATCTGATGCGGGGGTAAGCCCCAACTATTAGTTTTTGTAGCATCGGATGTGTTCTGGCCACGAAACTTTGTGGAGAGGCTAGAATACATGAGATCTCCAAAACTCGGAAATCGTTTCTAGAAATTCCGCCTAGAAGTGTCTCAATTAGATTATTAACCGATTTTTAAATATTTCCTAAGTCTAAACTTGAGGAATATGGTTGATTAATCAGTATTAATTGAGACAAGGTGAGAATAGTCTAGAAACTCACACAGATCAATCCAGAAATGATCCTAGCCATTGATTAAGTTTTAATCTTGGGCGTTGGTGCTCCAACAGATAATTATAAGAGTAGGTCGATGTGGCGATGAAGAAGATACTTGGGGAGTTCGATTTCATTGAAAGATTGATTTCCAGAGTAGCAGCGGTCAGTTTCCAGATAGAGATTCAGAGGAATCGAAGTAGTGAGAGAGGGGAAGAGACAGTGAGGCTGGACGAGGCATTCCAAATCCACCGAGTGCATTTGCAGAGAGGCAGAAGAGCCAAAGAGAGGCTGACGTTGGGGCAGCACAATAGTCTCTAGAGGCAAGATCGATTTGCTAAGAAATAAAGATGTTTTTAGTTCCAGACGTCGGGAAGGAGTCCCAAAGTGCCGGAGAATCATCTTTCCAGTAAACAGAAGGTAGAACGACTTCATCAGAGACCAGTCTAAGGCTAGACATCGTGCAGGCTGTGCAGATGGTCAGAGGGTTGTATTTCTGAAGCCAAGTCGTGCCAAGAGATTTCATGTGGGGTGAGGAAAATTCCTCACTAGATTTTAGTTAGTATTTTTCTCTGTAGGATTGCTAGTATTTCGGCATCCAATTGTACTCAGAATTTTCACTGCTGCATAATAATAAAACCCTCAGTTGTTGCATCGGTTTTCACGAGTTCGGTTTTTCCGAGGACTTTTGTTCAAAAATAATTGTGTTAATTTTATGTGTGTGCACTAGTATTTCTTCCAGCGGTTATTCTTCAGCAGTTTTATTTGTGATTTATACAGTATTCATCGTATCAAACAGCAAATAAATTGTTAAATTAAATGAGCAATTAGGAGAATAATTTCCAATTGCTGTAATAGGATTCTGGTTTAGGAATTTTCACATGGTATCAGAGCACAGTTGATCAGTCGGAGAGCTCAGAGGCAAAAGAAGGAATTTCACTGCTCAGTGTGGGCAATAGGCTGAAATTCCCAGGGTCAACGTAGTCATTCTGTCAAGAGGCAAGTTACTTGTGGGGATTCAATTTTTCTAAGGGACAGAAAAAATCGATCTCTCTAGATTGAGTGATTCCAGAGGTGGAGGGAGCAGCTCAGATTTTTCGTTGGGCAGATCTCTAGCTGGACGCAGAGGGTTTCTGCAGTAGTTTGCTAGTGAAGAACCTGCATCGGGTGGAAGAAGAGCATACACTGAGGGAAAATTTCTCTCACGAAACTTCTAGTCTCAAAAGTTCAAATTTCCAGTTGTACATCGATAGTAGCAGTTAGTAGAGCCACGCATTCCAGTAGGGAGTGTGAGTAGCATAGCAATAGTCGAGCACAGGGGAAGAGGAAGTTTTTGACATTTTCATAGATGGTCACTGCTTGGCTTAGAGATCAGGACAAGTTGGATGGGCCTTCCAACTATGTCATTTGGAAGGCAAGGATGTCCTTTCTTCTAGATGAATATAGCCTGAAAGCCTATATTGATGCAGTATTGGTGGTTCCTCAGGATGTAGATCAGCAGAAAGAGTACAAGAAGGAGATGGCTCGGGCGAAACAATTGATCCTAGATGGAGTCTGGGATCATGTTGTTTCACATATACCTGGAAAATATATTGCCAAGCAAATGTGGGATGCTCTCTCCACATTGTACCAGGGTAATTCCGAGGAGCGGAAGATGTACCTAGAGGAGAAGTTGAGACTCATCTGGATCCAAAACGGGGAAGGCATAGACCCCTTCCTTACCAAGATTCAGTAGGTCTGAGACTAGTTGTCATTTGCTGGGGCAGAACCTCAACCCACAAAGCTAGTGCGATTGGCACTCAACAGTGTCTCAGAGGAGTGGAAAGTCTTTGTCCAAAACATATTGGGCAGAGATAGGCTACCAGACAGGGATATAATTGTTGTAAAATGTAAATAGGTCGGTCTTCATGCTAACTATGTAATTATGAAAAGAAGAAGACAATGGTAATAAAAATGTATTTTTGTCTCATGGGTTTCATAAGCAATATTTTATGTAGATAGACTTCTTCTTGAAGTCTATTAGGTTCTTGTCTTCTAAAGTATAAATAGGATTAAGTGTCAAAGTCATGAAGGATCCAAACCGTGTAAAGTAGCTCTCAATTAGCACTCCAAAAGGTGTTGGAAGACAAGCTCAAAATATGGCGGAAACAACCTTCATCAATCTTGGAATATATGTGTATTAATATGCCAAAGAAACAAACTACAATTCGGCCTAAGTTAAAGTTATTAAGTCGGCCTAAAGTAACAGCGGAATGGTCGGCTTAATAAGATCAGTGTCCTATATATATACCTATACTACGACTCATTTGGAGATAACATTAATGCGGATTAGTCTGAGATTGTACAGCGTATAGAAGAACAGATCTAAGGACAGTATTGCCTGCAGATAAGTTTGAAGGTGACAACGTTTAAAAGGAGCAGACCTAAGAACCAATTTGAAAGCAGATTTATCTAAAGAAAGAAGGGACTGAAGGATACAGTTTTTGGAAGCAACTGAAGGACATAGTTTACAGAAGTAGGTGAAGGATATGAATTGCAGAAGTGACTGAAGTATTACGAAAGTCACTGAAGGATATAGATTGTTGAAGGTACAAGTTAAGAAAAGGTACAATAAGGTACAGGATTGGTGCAGTAAATTTGCGGAAGGTGCAGGAAGGATATAATAAGTATATCTCTGATATTATAGCATCTAAGGAATGAATTTGTAAAAGACAAGACAGTGATCTCAAGGTGATAAAAGGAAAGGAAGGTAAATCAAAGATTTACCTTCCTAACTACATTTCAAGATACTCAGTTACAAGTGAAAATAATTTTTTCTCCACATTTGACTAAGTACCTTGATAATTGACTCGATGAAAGATTAACTAAGTGAAAGAAGAAATACATAAGTAAGCTCACAAGTAGTTATCAAGAAGAGAATTTGTATAGCCCTTCAAATTCTCAACATGGTATTAGAGCTAAGGTACTAAACATAAGGGCTGCTTGTCAACAAAGTCACTCAAAGAAGCAAGGATCAAATTCTGGATTGACAAGACAAACCAGTCTACAGGGAAGACTATCCAACTAGTTTATATGAAAAGATTAACTCATTAATCCTTGCACTCAAAACATTGTTTGAAGGAGAATCACAAGTTCTGAAGATAGTCATTTTAGTGAAGGGTTCAAGAACAACAACTTTGAAGAAAAGAAACTCTTGACTTCATCATGATAAAGAGAGTTGCAAGCAAGACCACTCAAGTAAGTATTCATGACCCTATCTATCAAGATGCCTTTTTGTAAAGAAAGTAACAAGCTGGTTAGATCATCAAACTTCAGTGCATGGAAGAAGAGAACAAAATTTAATTTAATTGAAGACGAAGTAATGGACTATATCGAAGGATCTACTATTCAACCTCCAAAAGAAGATACTTCAGCCTACATGTAGGGAGAAATTAGAGCCCAAAGGATTCTCATAGAATCCATCAAAGACTCTCTCATTCCCTATGTATCAAAACTAAAGACTGCAAAACAAATATATGAGAAACTGGTGGAGCTATTCTCTATGAGTACTGCTGGAGAAGAAATTTCTCTGAGACAAGAACTCTACAAAATGAAATTATCAAAGGAAGCAGGAATCGTCCCATACTTTATGAGGATTTCTGAAATAAGAGATCAACTACAAGAACTAGGAGAAGTGATGTCTGACACTGAGATGACAATAGTGGTGTTGAATGCTCTACCAGAGGAATGGGGAAGCTTCACTTCTAGTCTATATGGGAAGAAAGAAGCCACTCCATTCCATGATTTGTGGTCTCTATGTGAAATAGAGGAAACAAGACTAAAGGCCAAAGCTGATACAGGATCAAGTGAAGAGAATCATGCCTTTGCTGCCTCATACAAGAATAAAGGAAGATTCGGAAAATTTGGTCCTCAAAATAAAAGAAGAAATTTGGACAACGTGCGATGCTTTGGATGTGATGAACTTGGACATTATAAAAGAGATTGTCCTAAATCTAGAAATGTCAAAAGGAAAAAGGAAGAAGCTCATGTCACGTATGAAAAGGAAGAACCTGACACTAAAAGATCTAAGAAGGAGGAAGCAAGAGATCTCTATTATGATTGAGATCATCTTTCTCTTTAAGCGATCTCTGACTATTTGTAAAAATTGTATGATAGCAATGTACATTAAGAAGCATCTCAAAAGAAGCATGGAAGAAGCTCTCAGTGTAACAGCCTCTGGAAAACCTCCCCACTTAAAGAAAGTAGTCATCAAGAGCAAAGGTCATCATAGAAACATACCTCTCGGATGTGATGACATATTGATGAATCAAGCCAAGGGAATGAAGCTATTCGTTCCTAAAAATTGCTACAGGATGACTCAAGGGTAAAAGGTATGAGGTATGTATATATTTATATGTTGACATTGGATGCTGTGATGTCATTTTATATGGCTGCAGGTAATGAACTTATGTACTTAAAAGTATGAACTATAAAAGAGTATCTCTCATTGCGCAGACAGATGAAATCAACATAATATGTCCTCATGGTATATGAGGTGGTTGTCGAAAGTTCCTGAAAATGGAAAATTGTGCAGAAAGGTAGAGATCATGAAATGCAACCATGTCTTGAGGCAAGTATCATTCAGAGGCCAAGTAGATGTGACTAGAAGATCTCCTGGGAAGATATGAAGACTCTGACGAAAGTCTGGAAACCCTTAGCAAAACATATCATTAGGAGATTTGTCAATCTGTATAAAGGATATCGATGCCTACAGGAAGATGTCATGGTGAAAGGTCATCACTAAGGTTTCGTTCTAAAAGTTAATATGAATATGTTTATCTCAATGAATCTGTGCAAGGCTGCTAATCATAAGAAAGGATTTATGATCCTCGAAAATGATTCAAAGGAAAGCAGCATGGCATCACAATGGACCAGATAAAGGAAGTCTAATGAATCACTCTGATAGCTAAAATGCTCATGATGGAAGTGATGGATGATCTGTGCCTTGTGAAGCTAAAAGTTGGAGATTCCCCAATATCAAAATCCATGACATCGAGAACAGGAATTCTTCATGAGCAGCTAGGTGTCTCACCATTGCTGCTGGAGATCCCTGGTTAAGAGGGAGTCTGATGGTAAGTTTCTTACTTGGAAGAAACCTGGTAATTCCTAAGGATGAGCTTAGGTACATTCTTTGTATAAGAATGAGTACATTCCCTTGTGGAATAAGGTCCTCCCTGGTTGAGAGGGAGAGATAGACACATCATTCTGGTCTTGGGAAGACAGAATGGAGGATTGAGTAATCATCTCGCATTCGATACTCTTTGAGAATGTGATATGGCATTCAAGATAAGAGTAGTCGGGGACCGATATTCTTTGAGAGCTAGCTACCCAAGAGAAGAATAGTCCAGGAAGGTCATACTTTGGGAACACCCGGGTGGAGTATGTACCTTGGAGAGACAATGACGAAGGTGTTTATAAGTCATGTGTCTCGCCAGCATCGAAGCCCATTGTCTCGTTGAAGAGATGGGGATGTTAGTCAAGGCCTTGCACTAGTACAATGCTGGTTGAAATGATGCTATATAGATACGATTACCAATCTGATTTTTCTTATGAGATTCATTAAGTTTAAAAGTGATTACATGAATACCTCCCTAGTTAAGAAGGAGTGTTGTAAAATGTAACTAGGTCGGTCTTCATGCTAACTATGTAATTATGAAAAGAAGAAGACAATGGTAATAAAAATGTATTTTTGTCTCATGGGTTTCATGAGCAATATTTTATGTAGATAGACTTCTTCTTGATGTCTATTAGGTTCTTGTCTTCTAAAGTATAAATAGGATTAAGTGTCAAAGTCATGAAGGATCCAAACTGTGTAAAGTAGCTCTCAATCAACCCTCCAAAAGGTGTTGGAAGACAAGCTCAAAATATGGCGGAAACAACCTTCATCAATCTTGGAATATATGTGTATTAATATGCCAAAGAAACAAACTACAAGTCGGCCTAAGTTAAAGTTATTAAGTCGGCCTAAAGTAATAGCTGAATGGTCGGCTTAATAAGATCAGTCTCCTATATATATACCTATACTACGACTCATTTGGAGATCACATTAATGCGGATCAGTCTGAGATTGTATAGCGTATAGAAGAACAGATCTAAGGACAGTATTGCCTGCGGATAAGTCTGAAGGTGACAGCGTTTAAAAGGAGCAGACCTAAGAACTAATTTGAATGTGGATTTATCTGAAGGAAGAAGGGACTGAAGGATACAATTTTCGGAAGCAACTGAAGGACATAGTTTACAGAAGTAGCTGAAAGATATGAATTGCGGAAGTGACTGAAGTATTACGAAAGTGATTGAAGGATATAGATTGATGAAGGTACAGGTTAAGAAAAGGTACAATAAGGTATAGGATTGGTGCAGTAAATTTGCAGAAGGTGCAGGAAGGATATAATAAGTATATCTCTAATATTATAGCATCTAAGGAATGAATTTGTAAAAGACAAGACAGTGATCTCAAGGTGATAAAAGGAAAGGAAGGTAAATCAAAGATTTACCTTCCTAACTACATTTCAAGATACTCAATTACAAGTGAAAATAATTTTGTCTCTACATTTGACTAAGTACCTTGATAATTGACTTGATGTAATTAAGTGAAAGAAGAAATACATAAGTAAGCTCACAAGTAGTTATCAAGAAGAGAATTTGTATTAATCTATAGCCCTTCAAATTCTCAACAATAATCTGGGTTGATTTGCAGAAGGAGTTGAGACGAGCTCTATTAAATAACTCCATCGTGGCAGCAGTAGCGGATCGAAGACGGTAAAGGAGGAGGAGAATGTGGCCCTCACATCAAAGGGTCCCAGTCAAGGACAAGGGGTCAGAGGAAGAAGAAGAACGACCTATCAAATGTGCAGTACTTCAGATGTGGTGAGCTAGGCCACTACAGTACCTAGTGTACTCTCAGGAAGAAGGGAAAGGAGGAGAAGCAGGACTAGCAGGCATCTTCAGCAGAGATCGATAGGCTTTCCTCCAGACTGGAGGAAGACTTCGTTATGTTTGCCAATATACCTCCAGGAGTGAGGTGGCGTAACTTGGTTTTGTAGCCCCAGAGTGCTACAAATGTGAAGGATCCTTGAGGAGTCTACCTATTGGATTAGTACCTGGCTACTGGGGCCCACAGTATTCAGTAGCAGGATGGACCAATGGCAGTTGATGTAGTCATATGCCAAAGTGACAGCTGCGAGACTAGTAGTAGTTAGATGCTGGGGAGCGCGGTGCAAAGTTGGCAACAGTGCAGATGGCACATTGTAGAGTCACATTAGGGGAATTTTGAGGTCTAAAATGGGCCTCCTAAGGAAATAATAAAATAATAGCTAAACCAATAAAATAATATTTATGAATTTTCAATTCACTTTTTGCACCACAATCCATGTAACCATAGTTAAATTCAATTCAAAAGTTGTACCAAAATAAAATTAATAAAAAAAATGTATTGATGTGACTACAAATAAGAATGAGATTTTCTAGAAAAAGTCATTATCATTGAACAACTAATGCATTTTTCTTTTGTACTTAAATAACTTAAAATAAAATATAAATATAAATTTATAAATTCTTAATTATATTATATGCTATTAATTAAAATTTATATTATTTAAGTTGTATAATAACATGTAATTAATATACTATATAAAAATAATATAATATAATAAATGTATATGGATATGCATTGTTTCTTTCAAGAAATATGAAATAACAATAATATATTTTTATTCAAAAAGTGTGAAATGACATTTATTATGAGTACTTTACTTTGACTTTAAAAGTACTTAGAGCACTACCATGGTTAACCATGAGTTTTTATCTACCATTGAGAATGTGACAAGTACCTTTAACTCAAGCAATGCCACCCCAACCATTAGGGATGATGTCATCCCCTAAAATGTGATTGGCTGTCATAAAGTGAATTTTGATTGTACATTTGCCTTAGGAGGCCCATTTTAGACCTCAAAATTCCCCTAATGGTAGTAACGCAGAGTCTTCAATGGACAGTGCAGAGGCTAGTAGCAGTCAGAGACCCAGGTGACAGATGCATCATACTGCACACAGTTGGTTCAGTTTTGGATTTTTTTCAGTTGCAGCAACAACAAATGAGAGGGAGTTGCAGTGTTGGCAGTGTGAAATGTCTGAAAATTACTTATGCAAAAACCCTATTGCTAAACCACGATTTACTTCTCCTACTTATACAAGTTATTAATATGAAATGTTAAGTATTAACATGGAAGTAAACACTTTAACAACCTACACAGATACAGATCTAAATTGAATACATTCACATAGACAAAGTGACACACAAGATTTTATGGACAATGGTTCTTAAACTCCAGTGGTTGTTGTTGTTGTTTGCAGAAACCGGATCATCCACAGTACCATAAAACAGATGTCGACATTTCGAATCCTTACGAGGATCCATCTTCAGGACGAGATTTGAATTAAGGAAGAAAGAAGGTCGCAGGAAGGTATAAATGGTGAAGGCCAATGAATATGAAAAGAGGAGCCGACACTAAGTCATGCTAATTAAAAATCTTTTTATAATATTATAATAAAATTTTATGGACAACTGTCCCCAGAAAAACCCAATGCGGGAAAATCGGTCTCCTCGCTGCTGGAGGGTTTTTTTTATTAAGTAGATTCTAAGTACAGTGAATCTAGGCAACTTACTAGGTAACTCGACATAGAAATACAAAAATCTGCAGCAATACCTATGTTCCAGAGATGGAAAATTGGACTGATTCACACTCTCAAACGGGATCTACAGAACTCAGCGCTTTTCAGTCTTCAGAAACCCCAGCATTGCTCTGAAGCCCTTTGCGTCAGCTCTGCTAGGCTATGACTTCCCCTGCACTGCTCAGGAAGGGCCTACGTCACCCCAGACTAGGTTACGCTGCCCTTGCTGGGCCTACCTCAGCACTGCTAGCCTCCTACTGCCTCTGCGCTGCCCTTTCTGGGCCTGCATAGCACTGAAGTCCTCTGCCCTGCGCAGTTGCTGCGTAGCTATTACTCTCTCGGTGCTGCTCTGACTGCTACTTCTTTGCCTCTTGCTGACTCTTGGCTTTGGGATCAGATCATCCCCTTAGCCAATACTACCCCTCGCTACAGCTGAAACACTTCTAGAAATTCTTAGCAAACCACGCCCTAGAACTCTAGCTTAGTCTCAGTGCTCTGCCACCATGTGTGTTCTCCAACTGACTCCAAGCCTTTCCTTTATGCTTTTCTCATTGGGAAACCAACGATCGTGATCTAATCTTGAATCGACGTCTAAGATTAAAAGAAATCTTGATCCGTCTGACTTAAGTCATTTCCATCACATGTTTAAATTAATTACCTTTTAAGTCATTAATTAAAAAGATTAATTAATTAATTTTCTCTTAAATGAGATGGAATTTCTCAAATCCCTTTCACAGTCTTGGAGATTCATGTACTCTAGTCCCTCCACAAAGTTTGGGAGCTAGAGCACATCCGATGATACCCCAACATCCCAAAATCTCAACACTCCCTCTTAGCGAGGAATGTGCTCTAGCACAACACTACTTCACCCTGAAGTTCTGCACTGATCTTTGGTGTGGGTTTCTGCGTTAATGCTTGGGTTGATGCCCTTCGTCGATGCGATGTTGCTACTCTCCCGTATTGTTAAACATGATGCTGCCACCGCCACTGCCACATCTGTACTGCAGCTCCCTCTCAATCTACCGCATCGCGCTGCCAACAGCTGCACTGCAACTAAGTTGTTAAGAGAAACAACTGAAAACTCCTGCCCAATTTTTGACAGACAAGTCAGTTGGGTTGCATCCTCATCACTGAAGCTCCGTAGGTTGCTTCTCTATGTTGATCTCTTGAAGCCACTGCGTTGCTGCAGCTCTACTTTGTGTGAGCTAGCCTATACTGCACTGTTGAAGTCACGCCAGCCCCTTTGCGCTGCGCTACCATGCTACTACTGCATCTGCACTGCGTTAATCCCTTTCAACATCCAGCTCCGCCTCTGCTCCATCTATGATTCTCTGTACCCACTGCTCCACTTGTCCTGCTACTATCTTAAGTCTCCCGTAGCACGATTGTGATCCAAGAGTTGGGCTACTCAAGGATCCTGCCACCACTCTGAAGCTGCTCTACAGATCCATGTCGCCCCACTTTCATGGTTCATGAGCACTCATGGCTACGTCATCTTCAGAGCCATCGTCCGCCACAGCAGCCTTGGAGCATGAAACTTCCTTTTCCTTCTTCTTTTGAGGACAATTGTTGGTGAAATGTCCTAGTTCATGGCACAAGAAACACTTGATCTTTGACAAATCCCGCTTCTTTCTCCCTTGTTGCCTCTTTGATGCCATGGCTGCATCTTCTTCCTCTTCCCCCTTCACTTTACTTGATCTGGTGTTGTACTGTCTCTTGGTGAACCGATGGAGTTCTTCTTGTCGAAGGATCGCCCACATACTGTCCTAATTGGGAAGGTCCGCTCTGCCCAAGATACTTTCGACAAAAGTTTCCCAGTCCTCTATGACCACATTGAGTGCAGTTCTCACGATAATATCACCCTCCACTTTCACCCCCATGGTAGTCAGCTGATCCCTGATCGCATGTAATCTTAAAAGAAAGGGTTCAATCTCCTCTCCCTTGGCCATCATGAATAACCTCATCTGATTTTCTAGAAGCATTCTCCTCTAGACGGATCTTCCTTCATATAGGGCGGTTAAGGCTTTCCACATCTCATTAGTTGTCTTCTTTTCAGCTGTGTGGTACTACATGATCCTTAACCCCGTCCATTATGAAGTGCTTGGCATGTGTCGTTGCTTCTTCATGCTTCTTCAGGAGATCCGCATCGGTCGGCGTGGCCAGGACTTTCTTTACATGCTCCCTCAGACCATATACCTCCATGACTACCAGGATTCTGACCTTCTAAACTGCAAAGTTGGACAGGTCGTCCAACCTATCCTGATCACGCAGTCCTTGAGGTGCAATCTGCTCAATAAATCTGTCGGAACTAATCCTTCTCTCAATGCTAGAGACTCGGATCTAGGGTCCTTGGCGAGAAAGGCCCCCTCTACTCCCTCTGACAACTCACTTCCTCTCTTGGAAGTCTGCCAAATCACAACGAATCAACTCTCTTCGATCCTCTAATCGATCTGCAGATTTATTTGGCTGGAAATCTTCTGAGAAGCTGTTCTCCTCCTGCTCTTTGACAACTAGTGATCAGGTTAATTTCTGCACCTTCAGAAATTTAACCCCACCAGCAACTACTGAAGCTCTGCATCACTACTTCCAGAACTCTGAATCAACAACAGCTTCAGGACTGCGTCACCCTGGCTGGCCTCTGCGTGAGACGACAGTCACAGCACAGCCTTTGCACTTCCTCTGCGCAGTAAGTACGTGGGCCTGCGTGGAGACTGCGTCACTCTGGCCTCTGCATGGCTCTACTCCATTCTGCTGCTACGATGTCCTCTCTGGTCCAGTTTTCTGCGGTTGATGTTGCTTCCTTTGTTGCTTTTTGCAGCAAGGATACTTTAGTCTTCTTATACAAGTTATTAATCTAAAATGTTCATTATTAACATCGAATTAAACACTTTAACGGCCTACACAGATACAGATATAAACTGAATACATGCACATAGACAAAGTGACACACGAGATTTTCTGGACAATTGTCCCTGGAAAAACCTAATGCGGGAAAACCAGTCTTCTGGGTGCTGGAGGGTTTTTATTATTAATTAGATTCTAAGTACAGCAAATCTGGGCACCTCACTGGTTAACTCGACAGATAAATACAAAAATCTGCAGCAATACCTCTGTTCCAAAGATGGAAAATTGGATTGATTCACACCCTTAAATGGTATTTACTTTACTCAGCCCTTTTCAGTCTTTAGAAGCCCCAGCGTTGCTCTAAAGCCCTCTGCATCAGCTCTGCTAGGTTGACTGCCCTTGCGCTGCTTAGGAAGGGCCTGCGTCACCCCAAACTGGGTTACGATGCCCTTACAATGCCCTAGCAGGGCCTACGTCAACCCTACTAGCCTCTTAGTGCCTCTGCGCTGCCCTTTCTCGGTCTGCGTAGCATTGAAGCCCTCTGCATTGCGCAGTTGTTGCATATTTGTTGCTCCCTCTGCGCTGCTCTGACTGTTGCTTCTCTGCCTCTTGCTAACTCTTGGCTCTCGGATCAGATCATCCCCTTAGCCAACACTACCCCTCACTGCAGCTGAAACACTTCTAGAAATTCTTAGCAAACCACGCCCTAGAATTCCAGCTTAGCCTCAGTGCTCTGCCATTGTGTGTGTTCTCGAACTGACCCCAAGCCATTCCTTTATACTTTTCTCGTTGGGAAACCAATGGCCATGATCTAATCTTGAATCAACAGCTAATATTAAAAGAAAGCTTGATCCATGTGACTTAAGTCATTTCCATCACATGTTTAAATTAATTATCTTTAATCTTTTAATTTTCCTAAGTTACGCTTAGGGTCCTTAATTAAAAAGATTAATTACTTAATTTTCTCTTAAACCGGATGGAATTTCTCAAATCCCTTTATGGGTCTTGGAGATCTCATGTACTCTAGTCCTTCCACAAAGTTTGAGAGCTAGAGCACATCTAATGCTACCCTAATACCCCAAAATCTCAACAGCAGCCAGAGTAACAACTGCGAGAGTAGTAGTAGTCAGATGTTGGGGAGCGTAATGTAGAGTTGGCAGCAGTGCAGATGGCACATTGTAGAGTCAGCAGCAGCATAGAGTCTTCAGTGGACAGTGCAGAGGCTAGTAGCAGTCAGAGACCCGGGTGACAGATGCATCATACTGAACACAGTTGGTTCAGTTTTGGATGTTTTTCAGTTGGAGATGTTCAGTTGCAGCAACAACAAATGAGAGGGAGTTGCAATGTTGGCAGCAGTTCAACATGTTCAACAGTAGCACAGATGTAGCGCATATCAAAGTTGTGCAGTGGTTGGTCGACAGCAGCAGCCAGACATCAGCAATGTAACAAGAGATGATGCAGAAACGGAGTGTTTGCTACCGAGTGTGCAGCAGTAATAGAACACATTCCTCGCTAAGATGGAGTGTTAGTTTTTGTAGCATCAAATGTGTTCTAGCCATTAAACTTTGAGAGGCTAGAATACAAGAGATCTCCAAAACCCAGAAATCGTTGCTTTAAATTCCGCCTAGAAGTGTCTCAATTAGATTATTAATTGATTTTTAAATATTTCCTAAGTCTCAACTTATCAAATATGGTTAATTAATCAATATTAATTGAGATCAGGCGAGAATAGTCTACAAACTCACACAGATCGATCCAGAAATGATCCTAGCCATTGATTAAGTTTTAATCTTGGTCTTTGGTGCTCCAACAGAGGATTATAAGAGGAGGTTGATGTGGTGATGGAGAAGATACTTGGGGAGTTCGATTCATTGACAGATTGATTTCCTAAGTAGCAGCAGTCAATTGCCGGAGAGAGAGTCAAAGGAATCGAAGCAGTGAGAGAGAGGCAGAGACAGTGAGGTTGGAGGAGGCATTCCAGATCCATAGAGTGCATTTGTAGACATGCTAACGTAGGGCAGCGTAGCAGTCTCTAGAGGCAAGATCGATTTGCTGAGAAGGAGAGACGATTTCAGTTCCATAGGTAGGGAAGGAGTCCCAGAGTGACGGAGAAGCATCTTTCCAGTCAACAGAAGGCAGAACAACTTCATCATATACCAGTTTGAGGCTAGACGTCGAGCAGGATGCGCAGAGAAATGCAGAGGATGACGCAAAGGGAGAAAGGGTCGTATTTCAGAAGGCAAGTCATGCCAAGAGATTTTTTGTGGGGTGAGGAATATTCCTCACTAGATTTTTGTCAATATTTGTAATATCCCTTTTCAGGGATATCTCTCAAACACAAGCAAACTCCAACCAGAGATGGACTGGGAGGGCATTTACCATATATGTCACCTCTGAAAAGAGGGTGAGATCTGGAGGCTATCTGGCCCTTTCCAGACTCTGTCTAAGAGTATGGGAAAAACACACCCAGTGGTACACTATCTGGAATGTTCAAAGAGAAAAATAACAGTAGTGCAAGCATACAATAGCATATGTAGAACATGTAGCAGATACTCAGAAATACAGAGAGAAAGCTAAGCCATTTTATTATATTGAGAATAGAAACGAGTACAATAGGTGATCGAAGTGATGGCACCTAGACTTGCACCAGGCAAGTGAAGAAAAGCTCTCAGAATGACAAAGAAATGGCTGCTCTCTGATCTGCATCCAAGTTGTTAGAGAACTGTTGTGCTGCTGCTATTGCTGGAACCAAAATGAGTATTTGGGGCTGCTCCCCTACTCGGAAAAAGCTGAAACTCTGGAATCCACCTCTACTCACCAAACCCAGAAAAGCCCAGAGAGCGTTTCTGAAATAGCCAACCCCCGAAAATCACCCCCTTGAGGATCTATGCTATCCTCCAAGGCTCTGCGCTGACACTGAAGGGAATCCACCAAAATACTGCCTCAAACTCTTCCAAAATCCTCCAATAGGCAAGGGCTGGCCCCTTGCTCAATCTCAAAGCTCGAAACCTCCAAAAGAAACCCAATCCGGAGCTCCCAAGAAATGGACTATGTCCTCCCTCTCAAGACTGCACAGTCACTAGAAGCCAAGCTCCACCTCCAAGCCTCAACTCGATCCTCCTGCAAAAATACGGATGGGACTACCTCACCCAAGCAGGCACTCGAAGTCCCCCGGGGCTGAGGGTGAGATCTCCGAACGGAGACACTCGGTGCACTAAACAGTGCTGCAGACTAGCTAAACAACCAGCGTGCTTAAGAAGTCGAAGTGACCAGCTCAATATCATAAACATCGAATGACCAAAATGAGGAGGCTCTCCTCTCTTTTATAGCGTTGGCCTCTCTCAAACCCTAAGGCCCACCTCCTCCAACGTAGCCTCCCTTTGCCACATGCTCAACTCAACCTGCACAGTCCCTCCATGTGGTCTACGTGGGTCCCTTCTCTACGTGGTCTCTTGGCCCCCTTGGCTCACTTAAGTTACAACGTTGTGTCTACTAGGGAGTGAACTTTATCTTTAGAGTGAGTTATGTCCCCCTCTACTCACTTTTATTTATAATTTAGCTACATAAGGCAAAATTGACTAAAATCGATATTTCTCCTAAGTGACTTTAGGGAGTGCGTTTTATCCTAAGTGGGTCATATTCTCCTTTTCACCCACTTTATTTATATTTTAACTTTAAAAAGGCAAAATTAGTCAAAATTAATATTTCCAATTAGCTGCTGCTAATTGGGAATATTACAATATTTTTCTCTGTAAGATTGCCAGTATTTCGACATCCAGTTATACTCAGAATTTCTCACTGCTGCATAGTAATAAAACCCTCGGCTGTTGCACCGGTTTTCCCGAGTTGGGTTTTTCTGGGGGCTTTTGTCCAAAAATAATTGTGTAATTTTCTGTGTGTGCTAGCATTTCTTCCAACGTTTATTCTTCCACAGTTTTATTTGTGTATATTGCAATGTGATTTATTCAGTACTTGTTGTAGCAAACAACAAATAAATTGTTAAATTAAATTAACAATTAGGAGAATAATTTCCATTTGTTTCAATAGGATTCCAGTTTAGGAATTTTCACACCAACCACCACACCCGGATGTGTGGGCCATTCTAGACCTGTGCCCAGCAGGATTTGGGGATATTCCACTAGGAAGGCCACCTAACAGGGGGTTTGAGCACACGATTGAGCTCGAACCAGGAGTACATGCAGTAATTATGACCCCCTACCGACATCCCAACGCTTATCGGGATGAAATTGAGAGGGCCATTCATGAGTTGTTGGCGTTGGGACATATCAAGCCCAATTCTAGCCCTTTCGCTTCATTAGTTGTCCTGGTGAAAAAGAAATATGACACGCTGAGGATGTGCATAGATTACCAGAGCCTTAATAAGAAGACGTTGAAGAACTCGTACCCTGTTCCCTGAATTGACGAGTTGATGGATGAGCTTAGAGGAGCTAAGTACTTCTCTAAGATAAACCTGTGTTCAAGATACCACCAGATCAGGGTGAGTGAGCAGGACGTCCCCAAGACAACATTTCTCTTCCATTATGGGTATTTTGAGTTCTTGGGGATGCCCTTTGGGCTAACCAATGCACCAGCCACATTCCAGTCCTACATGAACCATGTATTTTGGGGGCATTTTAGGCCAATGTTATCATAACCAAACCGGTTCTGCAAAACCAGTCGGACTAACCGGTTTGGAGGCAAAACCAGTCTGAATCGGCCCTCTGAACCGGAAATGACCAGTTCGGTATCGAACCGACCGGTTTCCGTACAGAACTAGCCAGTTCAGTACCGAACCAATCCGGTGACCGGTTCAGCCGGTTCTGCGTGGGCCCAGCCGCGCGACCAAGGCAAGAAAAAAACTTTTTTATTTTTTTAACTAACCTAGCCCCCACCCCCTCTATTTCACTCACACTATTCATTCAAGTATTTTTCAATTCTTGAGCTGAGTTCGATGAGGAGAATTTTTGCAGGGTTGTTCTTAGAGAGTTTTTTTGCCGATTTGAAGAGCTAATTGGAGTCTTGGAGAGCTATTGGGTTGAAGATTTTTGAGCTACTTCAAAGTCTCTTTTTTTCCTGGAAATCTTTGGGTTTTCTTCAGTGGTTTTTGCAGCTGCTGGAAGAATTTTTTTTATTTTGTTGGGACTGCTACATAGCTGATTTTGCAGCTGATTTTGGAGCTGATTTACTCCAAAAAATTTAGAGGGTAACTCAAGGAAATTTCTACCCTTTTTTTTGTTAAATTTTTCTGCAAAAATCCGCTATTGTTTTCTCATAAAAATTAAAAACCCCTGTGTTTTTATGCAGATTTGCAGGGGTTGATCCAATGGTAATTTTGGAGCTTAGTTTCTTTAGAAAACTAAGAGGGAAATTCAAAGTATTTTTTTCAATCATTAATGTTCTATTTTTCTTCAGAAATCTATTCTTTTCTTCCCTTGAAATTTTAAAACCCCGGTTTTTTATGCAGAATTCAGAATTTCAGATTTGTAATTTTGTGTTGGAATAAAAATTGTGGCTGTTATTTTCCTCTATTTTTTTCTCAACTATTATTGTAATTTACAGGGTTATTTTGAGGAATTTCGTTGGCAAATTTCTGGGAGAGATTTTGGAGTTGATTGAAGAGTTTATTTTTAGAATTGTTGGAGCTTCTTCTCCTCTCAAAAATTACAGATCTTCAACAGGTATTTCATTGTTTCTACTCTTTTATTTTTCCCCTAAAAACAAAAAATATGTCATAAAATTCTAAAATCCATAGGGTTTTCTATGCAGATTTTGCATTTCTTCCTCATGGCCCCCAAAATCAAGAATGATCCAACTTGGGTTCACTGTCATTTAAATGAACAAGGGATAAAAGTCTACAACTATTGTGGGAAAAAAGTTAAGGTTGGGGGGATCCATAGAGTCAAAGAACACCTAGCACATCGGAGAGGGCAAGTTAAACCTTGTGAAAATGTTTCTGATGAACTTAAAGCAGAGATGCTAAGTTTTATTGAAGCCTACAATGAAGAGAAGGTGAGAAACAAAACACTTAAAAAAGACATAGCCAAAAGCCAAAAGGATGATGTTATGTTTAGTGACCCTGATTTTGAGGAATATATGCCCAGTTTTGAAGATTCCTCTAGTTTCCCTAGTAAAGCTGGAAAGGGGAGTTCAAGTGGTTTAAACCTGAAGAGGACAATAGCCCGTAAAGGGATTGACTCCTTCTTTGTACCCCGCACCACCCCTGGTTCTCAACCAACCCTTGATGCTAAATGGAAGAAAATAGAGAAGGTGGTTGCATACGAATGCATTGCTAGATGGTGGAATGATGCAAACATACCTTTTAATGCTACTACTTCTGCATATTATCAATCCATGATTGATGCTATAACTTCATGTGGACCAGCTTCAAAGGGCCTAGCTTTCATGATATTAGGGGGGCACTTTTACAAAATGAGGTCCAAAGAATAGAAGAGACCCTTATAGAGTTCAAGCAATCATGGACCAAAACTGGATGCACTATTATGTCTGATGGATGGATTGATGGTAGATCCCGCACCATAATAAAATTTTTAATTTCTTGTCCAAAAGGTATTATGTTTCTGAAATCAGTTGATGCATCTGATCAGGTAAAGGATGCACAATTGTTATTTCGTCTTTTGGATGAAATAGTTATGGAAGTAGGGGTTGAAAATTTTGTACAAGTTATAACAGATAATGCCTCTAACTATGTTGCAACGAGAAAGATGTTAGAGGAAAAACACCCCACCATTTGGTGGTCTCCATGTGCAGCCCATTGAGGATATTGGGAAAATTGAGTGGGTGAAGAAGTGTGTGGAAGATGCAAAATCCATAACCAAGTACATCTACAACCACTCATGGGTTTTGAACCTTATGAGAAAGCACACAAGGGGTAGAGAGCTTGTTCGATCAGCCATCACACGATTTGCAACCAACTTCCTTTCGTTGCAATCCCTTGTTCAACAAAAATCAAACTTGAGGAAGATGTTTTCATCTGATGAATGGAATTCATCTTGGTGGAGCAAAAAGGCAGAAGGGAAACAGATGGTTGACCAAGTATATGACAAAATATTTTGGTTAAAGACAAAGGCGATTGTGCTATTTAGTGAGCCTCTTGTCAGATTTTTGCGGATGGTGGATAGTGATAAATCTGCTATGGGTTTTGTTTATGAGGCGATGGATCAGGCCAAGGAACAAATCAAGGCAGCATATGGAAATAAAAGACAAAAGTACATTCCTCTATGGAGAATCATTGATCAAAGATGGAATAAACAACTCCATAGACCTTTACATGCAACCAGCTACTACTTAAATCCAAGGTATGTAATTTTGGATTTCAATTCTAATTTCTCATTGAGTCATTGCATATAAGTTATAAGTTTTAGCTTTTAGTTTTGTTGACTTGATGAATATGTTTTTGTTTTCTGAATTTTGAAGGTACCATTACACTACAAATTTTGAGGTTGATGGGGAGGTTTTAGGGGGATTGTATAAATGCATTGAGTGCATGGTCCCAGATTCCAAGACTCGAGATCAAATTCATAACAAGCTTTTGAATTTTAGTGAGGATATTGGTACTGCTGGTGGAGTACTCCAATTTGCAAATTTAAAAGTTCTTACCTGGGGGACTCTTTGCTTTATTCACAACTGCTGGTGGAGTACTCCAAGGATCATTAGGCGTTTGAGATCTTGGAGGGTACCTATGGGGATGAGCGCTACCGCGTGATGGCAGATGTTATTTATTACAAGGGGCACATAAATTTGGTTCCTAGTTCACAACTGAGGGATAAAATCCTCCCACATCCCATGATTTGCCATTGTCAGGACACCCGGGGTTCCTAAAGACTTACTGGACATTTAAGGAGCACTTCTTGTGGAAGGGCCTCAAGAGGGACATGTTGAGGCATGTACATGAGTGCGAGGCCTGCCAGAGGAGCAATGGGAAGTTGACTCATCCGGCAGGGTTATTGCATCCATTCCCTATTCTGGAGGGAAAATGGGAGAGCATCTCGATGGACTTCATCACAGGCCTTCCCATGGTGCAAGATCATGATTGCATCTATGTGGTGGTGGACAGATTGACGAAGTATGCCCATTTCTTCGACATTCCCACCAAGTAATCTATTTCTCAGGTTGCAAAGTTGTTCTTCAGGGAGGTTTTTTGGTTGCACGGTCTTCCCAAGAGCATAATGAGTGCAAGGACAGTCGCTTCATGGGGGATTTTTGGCACGATCTTTTCAGGCTAGCGAGCACAGAGATTACACCCAGCACCAGTAACCACCCCCAAACCGATGAGTAGACCGAGATCGTCAACAAAAAGTTGGAGGGTTACTTGTGGTACTATGTGACAGGGAAGCAACGAGCATGGGCAAGATGGCTACACTTGGGGGAGTATTGCTACAATACTACCTATCACATGTCCATCGGTATGTCACCTTTCTGCGCTTTATATGGTTATGATGCTTTATCTTTTGCTGACGTTGTTTTTGGAGACAGTCAAGCCCCAAGGGCCAAAGATTGGATCCAGGAGAGCCAAAACATTCTCAAAGCTCTCAAGGATAACTTACAAACAACACAAAACCAGCAGAAGATGTATGCAGACATGCACAGGGTTGAGAGACACTTTGAGGTGGGGGTCCTAGTCTTTTTGCGCCTCCAGCCCTACAGGCAGTTCATGCTAAAGCAAAAGGGGCCCGAGAAGCTATAGCCATGGTTTTATGGGCCTTACCGAGTCACCAAGAGGGTCGGTGAGGTAACCTACAAGTTAGAGCTTCTTCCAAGAAGCCAAGTGCATGATGTTTGTCATTATCGTGCCTCAATAAGGTATTGGGCCAACAAGTGACGGCAATCATAGAGCTACCTCCACTGGATGATGATGGGCATCTGGTTTTAGAACCTGAGACCATATTGGACAGCAAGGAGAGGAATTTGAGGAGCAAAGTCATCAGGGAGTATCTAATCAAGTGGAAGAACCTACCCGAGGAGGATGCCACTTGGGAGGGAGAGAAGATTCTTCAACATCTAGCATTGCAGTTGCTTGGGGACAAGCAACATTTTGGCGGGGAGGACTATGAAATTCCCACTTAGCAATATTGCTAAGGGAAATATCAATTTTGTCAAATTTTGGATTACTACTTAAGAAAAGTGGGTTTTGGGACCCCAATTGAAGTTTTGAGCTAAAGGGCCCAACATAGGAGAAAAAGGAGGAAATCGAATGGCTAGTGGATGGTGGGGGCCACCCCAAAAAGGAATATGCTCCCCTTTTGGTAGTACGCACTCTTGGAGGGAAAGAGAGAGGAAAATCGATGGATGGGTCTCACATGGGGAAATTGGAGGCTCAATGACTAAAATAGGAGGGGCACTCATTTTTGGGCTATCTTTTGATCATTTGAACATTCACCCTTGACTAGCATGCTTGAGCGGAGAGCCAAGTCTACATGTGTTGTTGAGCACACGAGATTTTCAAGCGATAATCTTGCCCTACCTTCGATAGAATTCGAGTGCCAGCCCAAGGAGGTGCCTTGCATCATTTATAATCTGACCAGGGAGCTTGCTAAGTGAATTTGTGGAGCTCGAGAGCAGGTGGGACGCAGGAAAGGAAATACGTTGCTTTTGGAGGAGCTTATTGTGGAGTCGGGGATTTGTTGGGCTTTCAGGGACAGCCTAGGGCCATCATTTTTTGAAGAGTTGGAGTGCTTCCAGGGCTCCATTTCGTAGGAGACTGTTGTGCCAACACAATCACCACCAGGGACTGTGTGGGCCTGCGTAATGATACTTTTTTACCACATGGGAGCTTGGAGAGAGAGAGATTGAGGGATGGAGCTTGTGGGGTAATCTCAGAGGGGAAAATTGTTGAACATTGCAGCCATTTTGGTGACCATCTGCAGTGATATTTTCAGGTGGGTAGAAATACCCAGTAGCAGGAGGAGTGGGTGGAAATTGGGTTGAATTTTGGAGGTCAGCATTTGGCCAAACCCTTTCTGGGTTTTGGTCGGTTATTTGTGGAGAGACCGGGGTTCATTTCCCAGATTTTTTTGAGCACCAGAGGAGGGTCAAATCAGCCATTCTTTGCAGCCAACAACATAGTTTCACCAGCACAAAACTAGAGGGGGAACAACCACCTAGCAATTGGGGCAGTTGATTTCAACAGTTGGGCTTTGCTAGCTTGCCTTGGGCAAGCCCAGGTGCATACTTTCCAAACTACTATTATTCCCCATTCATTCATAATAAAATGGCTCAGTTTAGCGCAGTTTTCGGCTTATTCATGATGTTTAATTTGCATGGAAATTTTGTGGGTGTTTTTGCTATGCATGCTTTGCTTATCACTGATAATTTTCTATTGGGATATTACATACTTGGATAACTTGACGATGATATAAGTAGCATCAGAATGATTGAGGACCTTGAAGGTTTGTGTTTACTTGAATATATCTTTAAAGGTCTATTACTGATTGGGGTTGTGATTGTGCAAGATCTCTTCGTTGAAAGATTGTATATTTGAAGCATGCTTGGAATGATGGATATATATATATATATATATATATATATATATATAAGGGATGAAGCATCTTGTGGCAACAAAATGCATGGCTGGACATCTAGTCGGCCTATGTGTTGATGTCTAGATCCCGAAGTAGGGAGGGTGGCATTGGTCATGGAGCTCCGCCCTTGGATATGCACCTAGATCCTTGGGTTGGTGATAGAGCTTAAAATCCTGATGGTACCTAGAGAGGCTAAAGCTTGAGTTCACCTTAGTCCCACCCAATTAGAGTACCCTAGTCAAGTATCTAATCTGTAGCACTGTGTGTGTTAGAACTCTTTGTAGTTCATATCATTTTGAGATCTTCCATGTACTTTTATATGTATGTAATTATGAATACCTCCCTAGTTAAGAGGGGATGTTGAAGAATGTAACTAATCTCGGCCTACATCATTGTATTTGTCAAAATAATTTTTTTTATTAAAGAAAATGACTTATTAAAGCATGGGTTTCATGCTTGGGTCCATATTTTCTAGGTCAAAGCCTCCATTGAAGGCTCCTAAGTTTTACCTTGAGTCAATAGAGTCATTTTCTCTTTTATAAGACCCCTCTTGGGCTTTTGTATCATGTAAAAAGAATTATTTTTTACTCAAAAAAGCATTAGAGGAAATTTCAGCCTAAAAGTGGCTTCCTAAGGAAAAATAATAAAATAATAGTTAAAATAATAAAACAAGTGTTATGAATTTTGGAGGGAAAAGGGGAAAACTATTTTTTTAATTGTATTTTTGGCTTATCTCCTTATAGGTTTACTCAAATTTCAAGTGTATACAATCTTTGGATGCAGAATTAAATTCTACATCCAACGAGTACCCATCATGCATACTTTTGAGAAGACCCACATTGATAAAAATTCCAGATACATTAAAAAAAACACGTATTTTTAATGTATCTGCAATTTTTATCAATGTGGGTCTTCTCAAAAGTATGCATGATGGGTACTCGTTGGATGTGGAATTTAATTATGCATCCAATGAGTATCTACACTTGAAATTTGAGTAAAACTATAAGGAGATAAGCTAAAAAATAAAAAATTAAATTAAATTTAAATTTAAATAAATAAAAATTAAAAAATTAAAAATAAAAATAAAAAATCTTCCTTTCCCTCCAAAATACTTACATGTACCTCTTTTTAAATTTAAAGGATATTGATTGGTTTACATATTATGACATGGAAATTACATGGAAATTTCATGGGCACTTTTAGGCCAAAATTTCCTCTAACGGTTATTTGTCACCTCCACACCAAGTCGACCATGTCCCCATGAAGTCGACCTACATTAGGGGTAATTCAACCGAACAAAAAGGCTATATATAGAGAGGCAACTCAACCTATTTGGTACATTCACTCAACAAGTTTGATCTACAAGAAGAAGAAGCAAAAAAATAGAGTGAAAGTAGTTGGAGAAGGATAGAAGTTGGAAGACCTAAATAGAGTTTTTGGGCAACCTTTCTCTCACACGTGCAAAGTTATTGGGTTGTAACTGGGGCTGAAATTTTGTATCTACTATAGGTCCGAATTTTGAAGCTGGGGGCCGAAAATCTGTAGCTGGGGGGGGGAGGAATTTTGGATTGAAGTTGCTACTGGGAAGTTGTCACTTGGAGACTTTGACATGGATCATCTATTGGAAGAAAGGGTTGACTTGGTGATTGGAGAAGGTCTTTGTCTAGGTCTATAAGGTCTTGGATTGTCTCATCTTGATTTGAATCTACAAGTGAAAGAGTTGGATTGGGTTTACCCCCTAAAGATGGGTTTTAGCCCTGGCTGAGTGCCTACATCTGGTGTCGTTGATCTTCATGTTTTGTTTTGATGATTGCATGATGATACAAAGATTAAAAAAAAAAAGAAGATAATAAGAACACAAGAATAACAAAAGTAATTATCAACATAAGAAAATCTTTTTGCCTTTCCGATTTTCTAACAAAAAGAACACAAATTCAAATTTGCTAATAGAATCCAACATAGATACTTTTCCAATAAAGTTGTGCCTCATTAAATAATAGAGAGAGAAATGTCAAACCAATTAATAATAATTTTCTTCAACCAATTTGTATTCTTCTTAGGGCAAGATGGGCTTCTTTTGGGTTTCTCATGGGAAATCCATCCCATAGCTGCCCTAAATTTCAACACCTATGTTTCTCATAGTGTCCTTGTTCCAACAATGACGGGGGAGAGATGAGGCAACTTAACCCATACTAGAACAGCCAATGCAATTTCATTCTCTGGCTTGAAATTAGAGTTCCGGCAAATTAAGTATAAGCCTTGGGCACCAAGAAAATAAGGACCTCTCCAGAATATTAGATCGTGATCATCCTTTTCTTCAAACAGAAAAGTGAAGAAACCTCTACTAGAGAGAGGAATAGAAAGCTTTGATCAAAGGCCTCTAGTTTTTATCCACCCACAAAACCAAAGTTCTCTGGGAAGACCAGACACCCTAAACTAGTCAAACAAACCTTGATCCGCAAATCTAAGCGCCATCGTTCTAGACTTTGTAGCACGCATCTGGAATTTTGGAATCTCCTCAAGGTGCTTCATGAATATGAAGAGTTGAGATTACACAGATCTAGAAAGGGAAGATATTAACAAGGTGAAAGTTGCAATATCGGAAGGTAGGGGAGGAGGAGATGCCTTTCCTCCTACAGCTAAAGCCATAGGAAGAACTAGTTGGGGGAGCAGAGGGAAGCCACAAGATCTGCAAAGCTCAAAATTGTAATGGCATCAAAGATAACTTCTGCATCCACCTACCCCCAGATTCAAGTGATCATACACAAAACATGGAGAAGCAACTATCGCATGTCGCCTCTACATGAAGCTTAAATGGGAATGGTTGGGTGACGGCCATTCCTTGCATTCACCTTAGGCCACATTAATTGCAAGTTGTCGAAGGAGGTCAAGCCGAGGATAGCAAAATTAAGCTCGAAGCACGACATGAATTCCGCCATTACAAAGTATTCATACATTCACTCTGGCATTCATTCCTTCAGCCTCTTAGCTCTGCGAGTGGATGGTTGTTGGGGGTCGAGTGTGGTAGCGTGTCTCGAATTGTTTCATGTTTGGCAAAGATTTCACCAGTCTTCTCATTATGGTGACGGAAAGAGGTCGAGCCAGGTGGGAGGGCATAGGTCATGGACACCAACCTCTCCCTCCATGGCATGGCCAGGGTGAAGAATAGTTTGACGAGGACATGCCTATGCATATTCGTTGCCTCGTTGTTGCCATGGAGGCTAAGGAGAGACAGAACATTGGCAATGGCCACTGGGCCTTTCGGAATTTGCTTGGTAGACAACTTTGGGAGCAAGAACAAGCCAAGGAGAGAGCCAAAGGCAAAATTGCAGAACTCATCACCTTCTTGGTTCACACATGCACAGCATTAAGAAATTTGTCCTTCGACATCTTCCAATTTGAATGCAAGGATTGAAGTTGTGGAATCTTTACATCAAGAGAAAAGACTTTCCATCCCAACTCACCCAGAACCTCAACCCAAGAACCAAAAGGTGGTCGGCTGTTAAATCTCTCCTACACTAGTCAAGCAGGCGACGAACTTACCCAGCCAGTATAGACCTAAGGGCCCGACCAAGGGAGAGCCCTCACGAAGGGAAGAGGAACTGGGAGAGCAGTCATTGAATGGGAGTGTCCCCACATTATCTCTTGTCCTCTCAATTTCAGTCATGTTCACTTTGTTTTGTTGTCTCTTAGTTACCATTTTGGTTCAGAACTCTATGGGAGACCATTTGGTTTCCCTCTCAAGGGCAGATGGTCTCCCCAATTCTCTTTCAGCACAAACATTTTTTTCTGCCAGCATATAGTTCCGAGATACAGTCCATTCCATACCTCCATGATTGTAATCTATGCATATTTCTGAAAATATGAAAAAAAATTGGCTTGCTCACAAAAAAAAATCGCTTCCACCTCTCTTCTTGTTATTACATAGGATTTGTAGCATTAACATTGCTAATACTCTGAGTGATGACTTTGGCGAGGAGGATGGTGTGCGCTCTAGAGGCTAGGGTTCTCTTTTACGTTGTATCATCTCATGACACCACCGCAGGTTTTTTGGGCAATGCAACTTTACATCCTCTGCTACAACGGAACTGTGCTGAGAGTGGTCGCTTCTTCACGGAGGTATGTGAGCTCCTCTTACTTCGCGAGACTGCTGGAGAATATGTTTTCTCAACACGTTATGGGAGTCTGCTCTCTACGAGAAACCACGATATTTCCAAACATTGGCCGACCTCCTTTGTACTAGTAACTTTGTCGCATTGTTTTTCATTACGATTATTTTTTTGGAATGTCCCTTCTGTGGATGGAAGCCTCGTGCTTTTACAGGGGTATCTTCTTCCTAGTTGGGTCTGCAAGATTATTACCCCTTCACTCTTGGTTCGCCCTTCTCCCAAGTCGCTCCCTCTGTAATGTCGAGGGTGGCTCTGCCCCTTGTATCTTCACTGGCAAAATTCCAGATTGGGAGTTTCACACTCTAAAGCACAAGCTGAAATTCTCCCGCTTCTGTCAGACTCCAACAAGGAGACCCTTTTTCAAATTTTTCAGTGGGGAATCCAAGCTCATTTGGGTAAATAGCTCATCCTTCATATTAGCTATCACATAGTTCATTGAATCTTGTTGGGGCATACCATCATGTTATCAATGTCTTCAATATAATGGGAAAGTTTTATTAGACTTAAACAAACTGAAAGATCATAACATCCCCAAAGAGTCTTCCATCATACTAAATTCTAGACTCCAAGGAGGGGTCCCTGTTTTAAACTCTTGCAAAGGGCCTTTGGCCTCCTTTAAAGAAGTAGCTCAAAGGAAATCTACTATCGCTGCAGCTCAGCCTCATAATATTTTGGGCCCATATATAGTTGAACGAATGGAAAACATTCCTGCAATGGAAACAAAGCTTCCAGAGGTTAATTCCCTATTCTTTGTTCTACAAACAAAAGTTGTCATATGAAAATTTAATGGATTTTGGCCCAAACCAGAAGCACTCATCCAATGGATTTCCACAACTTGGACTCCTGATTTTGAAATATGTTTATGCCCTAAATGATTCTTTATAGTTCAGTTTAGAACAGAGAAGGACATGGATTATGCTTTAAATGCAGGGCCCTGGTTCTGGGGAAGAGTCGCCGTTTTCACAACTCCTTGGTTCCCTGAGTTCGATGCAAAATCTATGGTAGTATCCACGATGTTAGTTTGGATTAGGCTCCCAAATCTTCCTCTCCCATTATGGCATCACCAAGTTCTTGAAGATATCGGCAATACGTTGGGAAAATTCAAAAAAATAGATACGGAAAGAGCAGAAAATGTAATCTTCACATATGCTAGAATATGTGTGGAGATCAACCTTAGTAATGGTCTTCTCTATCACATGAACTTGAAGCATCAAAACTTTTGTTGGTCACAAGTTTTAGACTATGAAACTATGACATTTTGGTGCCATATTTGTTTTCATACATGCCACTTATAGCATTGTTTCCCCCGGGAATAGAAGAACCCCAAGAAGAAGAAAAAACCAGCAAACAAATCAAAAGGATGGTAGTTTTAGAATATTGCCCATCTAAGGATGAAGAAGAAGATAAAAAAGAAAGCCATCCAGGCCAAGAGGGAACGAGTGGAACAAACTTGCAGGATGTGGTACAAGAGGGGTACACCATGGTACAATTGATCACTAACAGTGTGCACCAGGCTTAAAAGGATCTCGAAAACTCCATGACTCTAGATGGATCTGGTGGATCCAAAAGAGCACATGTATCAGAAAATTCAAATTCTGACAAGGAGGCTCCTCATGAGAGATAAGACCTAGCATTGGTTCATGTTGAACCAAACTCTGATGGTTGGAAAAAAGTGGACAAATGGAAAGAAAAAGGAGAAATTTTGCATTAGTCAGCCATAATTTTATGTATATAGTTTGCTATTTTTCATTTTTCTTCTGAGGCACTTTGTACGAAGACCCCACAGGTCACTTCACAGTCCCATTTTTGTTCTTTTTATTGATCCTCTATTGGACCTCAATTACATACCCACTAGTTGTGTTTACAAAGTGTAATTTTTATTTTTATTAATAGAAATTATGGGTTTTTTCTGCGGGTAAAAAAAAAAACATTGCTAATACTCTCATG
Organism: Pinus albicaulis; assembly: GCA_034641835.2. Classification (NCBI taxonomy): domain Eukaryota; kingdom Viridiplantae; phylum Streptophyta; class Pinopsida; order Pinales; family Pinaceae; genus Pinus; species Pinus albicaulis. The sequence continues at coordinate 785,805,540 of CM076578.1, forward strand.
CTCTACTTTGTTGCTACATTGTATTATTTTCCCCTGACATGAAGAAAAATCACCAATCACACCGTGTATTTTATTTGGACTCACCAGGATTTCTCTATGCTTTGAAGTTGGAGTCAATGGATTATCTCCTAGAGGCAGTCGAATGACTTTAAGATGTAAGAGTACCATCTATTGCAAATTCTCTCACAAATTAATCCCTAAACCATAATTCACAACTCCTTCGACTTCATAGATATATTGTTACTATTGTAATGCTACGAATGAAGTTTTAGAAGATTTAAAAATTAAAATGACATGGAAATTTTGGGTCATTAAAGTGTTTGAAAAATATGTGCAATAAAAGATTCCAAAATAAAAAAACACATGGAAATTTGAGGCCATTAAAGTGTTTGAAAAATTAAGTTTGACATGGGTTGAGAGATTTACAAAGTTAGCATCTTCATAGTCCTAAGCACCCTACTCAAATGTTAGCCACCCATAACCCAAGACATCTGATAATTTTCCTATAAGTAAAGAATTTACAAAACAAATCACATACCATAATGATAACAGCTTTAAAGTTTGAAGACATGATAAAAAACAATGAAAGAGGCAATAGTTGATTATCTAGGTATTGATGTGTCAACTCCTCTTTGGCACATGTAGAGGATTTCCTTCCCCTGCATTCCCTTCAATATAAATGGAAAATTAGCATAGAGAGCTCTCCTCTTAACCTACATTTTCAAAATCCTGTATAGATTTAAAGGATGGCATGTGTTTGGTTACAATGGTTTGGAAATAGCATTGTCAACTCGCCCTTGGTCAATTGACAAAGTCAATGGAGAATGTGGTTTATGTTGAATATACCATTGCTCATATTGGATTTTAATTCTTCTATTGCTTTGTCTAAATAAAAGTACATTAAAGGTCATTGTCAAGGTGATTTTTTAAGTTCTATATTTCCTCGAGTTTTTTAATGCAAGTGTGTGGGTGAAATTTTGCAAAAAATAGTATTTGGTATACCATCTGAAATATGTACATTGATATATTTAATATCAGTGTAGATCCCTCTAAACTCCAGATCTGTCATGCATACAGAGGGATCAAATCCCTAGAGGTGCAAACCTCTCCTCAAATTTTGATCCCTCTCAACACATGATAGATCCAAAGTTCAGATGGATCCACATTCATTCTTGATATGCCACAAGTTAACTTCATGTGGAGCACAAAAAGAATATAATATCCCCAATTTCGGTGAAAGGGGTAAATATTATTTTGGAGAAAGGTGGCAAGTATTATTTTATTGGAGATTGGTGGCAAATGTTTATTTTATTAAAATGGAGACAAAAGTCACTTAGTGTAAAATAGCCCACACCAATAAAATAATAATTAAAAGATGAGTCTAGGAGCATGGGGAGAAATTATAAAAGGAGGATGGACTCATTTTCTAATCATCTTTTGGTTATTACACTTCATATTTCATCTTCTCTTGGAGTTGTTTAGCACAAGGGCCAGAGTGTTGTTTAGCACCAAGAATTCCAAGAGGAATTCCACCCTCATTTCGGAGAACTTCAAGTGTCTCCCTAGTGAGGCAATTTTGGGAGCTCAATTCGGAGCTTCCATTGGACATCATTGCAGGAGTTTATTCAGTAGTGTGTTTTTGTTGGGTGCAGAGGTATTTTGTGGAGCACATTGTAGGAGCAAGCGTGGGTTAGAGGCTCTGAGATTTTGCAAGGAATTTTCTTATTATTAGACCAGAGTTTGGACAATGATTTGCCGAGCTAGATTTGAGACTATTACCTAGGTCGATTTTTCTATCTTTTGGCAAGGGCACAGAAGTTATTGACCAAGTGTTGCACAAGGGTTTAGAGAAATGGAGTCGAGAGAGATAAGGGTTGGAGATAGGAGGTATTTCTCAGTCGAGAATTTAGCCGGAGCTGGGAGAAATTTCCCATGGTAGATTTGGGCATAATTCAGTAGTATCAAAATTGTTGGGCATTTTCTAACCACATTGATCAATTCACACTTGTTGGGGGTCACTGGGGGTTGGTGGATTTAGCCCAAACCCTTTTTGGGTTTTTGTGAATTTATTGAGAGGAGTCTCCAGCTAATTTTACAGAATTTTCGAGGTGATATTCGGGCCTGAAATCCTCATTCTTATAGCAAGGTGCATTACTTATTAGCTGGTAAATTTGCATCACTTTGTGGGTTCAATTTTGGCTTGGAGTTGGGCCAAACCCTTTTTGGGTATTTTTGGGTATGAGGAGTGGAGCCCGTGACTGCAATTTTAGGTGATCCAGGCATTCTTTAGAGCATATTCTTCAGTCCCATTCTAGCAGCAGTAGCAACAGTAATTTCCTGGGTATTGCGCAATTCCAGTATGGGCCAGTATTCCCTCTAGATCAGAGTTGTCTCGCTGGGTTTTACATAGCTTGCAATAGCAAGCCCAGATTCCATTTTCCTTACTCATTGTACTCATCATTCTCGAGATTAATAAAATGGCTCAGTTGTTCCACTTTATTTTCTTGGTGTTTTGATATGCATGTGTGGTATCTGTTTATGGTTGTTGTTCCTTGTACATGTTTTTGTTATTTGTTGTGAATTTTCAATTTGGAATATTACAAAGAATTACATATCTCCCTTGTACACAGAAAAATACCATTGAAATGTTTTAACCACCATGTACCTATAGCAATCAAATCCCTAGAGGTGCAAACATTTCCTCACATTTTGATCCCTCTCAACTCATGATAGATATGGAGTTAAGATGGATCTAGGACAGTTCTTAATATGTCATGTGTCAACTCCATGTTGAACACAAAAGGAATTACACAGCTCCCTCATACAAACTAGCAATAGAGTTTCCTGCTAGCAATATTGAACTTAAACTCCCTGAAATGCTTAACAATTAAGACACCATGAGTCAGTTGTGTGATTTCTCCTTATTCTACTGTTCAGGCAAGAAGGAAACGCATTATAATTGCTGGAATAATTGCCAAAATCTAGAAGAGTCACTCGTCATTTCAATGCCTCATCTCAAGGGTGGCAATTGTACAGGGACACCCAAGGCCGAGAGGTGAAAGTTGAAATGCCCCTTGGCAACTATTATCATAGGGTGTAGTTAATAAGTATCATGATCTTTTGGTGTACTTTCTACTTCAAGTAAATGAATTATAAACTTGAGTATGGGTGGTTATAGCTAAAAGTGGTAATCAATGTATTGTAGTAGTGATTATGTTGAGTGCATTGTCCAATTAAAGCCATTGTCAATTTCATCATAATTTGTTTTATGAGCTTAGACATGGTTGAATGGAAATGGAAATGCTGCCAATGCTCAAAATGAATCTTGAATATGACAATGTATGTTTTTCATCAGTTAACAAGTGATTATGGATCTGTAGCCGATTCGAGTAAAGGAAATCAGTACCCAACTCCAAGGATAGAAGGGAATCTTAATGTCACGGAGTTAAAATTCAAAAAATCATCCAATTCAATGTATCAAAATTCATGCTCCAAACAGGTAACTAGTGTTTGAGTATTACATACCTCAAATTTAATAATAACTTCTGCTTACACCAGTGGCAAAAGTATGGGCATTTCCAGTCTAGTAATAGATGCCTTCTTAAATGAAATGATGATTCAAAATCATACGCTATTCCTTAAGTAATAGGTAGACAATATGAGTGCAAACTTCACAATGCAAGCACAAGTCTCAATGATTCTTTGAAACCTTGATTATTCTGAGGGGTAAAGCATACGTACCAAGATGAGAGATTATAACAATGTAATTTCTCTGTAGACATTATGTATATGCTTATAAAACCCAACCTTTTGGACATCATTCAGTGATTCACGAAGACCATGTTAGTTAATTTAAGCTCCAAAATATAGTTGTTTCTGTGGAATGAATTTAAAAAAGGATATAAAACAGGTAATAATTTTCAAGAAATCTTCATATTTGTAAAACATTCCAGTGCAACATCTACATCTCTATTCCTCAAAAATTGAGAACTAGTGCTTGGTCCCTTAATATCAATGTTGCACGACTCGTACTCGTATAAGACTCGTCGACTCGTATAAGACTCAGGAACGACCCATATAAAACTCGTATAAGACTCGTCAAAATGCAAAATAAAATTAAAATATGGTAAATTTTAATCAGAAAAAGAAATTAATGATAATTCAAGTCCTTATAAGTTATAAAAACCACAATATATGCAATAATTCATAACAACATCTTATATCTATAAAAGTACAACATAGCATATTAGATTTTTGTAAGCAAAACATTTAGATACTGAATAAGAAAAGGAATCATGATTCCATAATTAAAATAAAAAATGTCAGCCAGTTCAAAATTCAAATACATATGTCATAAATGATAAATGATTGTCTCATAACAATCTTGAGTCTCATCACTCATGGACGACCACGCCTATAATAAGCCCTCGTGGAGCTCATGGTAGCATCGAAAGGCTGAAGCAACTGTGAGGCAGGTGTATTGGGAGTCTCCATTTGAGATGGCAAACTAGAGAGATCCTCAGTCTCTTCATCAAGCCAACTCAAATCAGGGGGCTCCTCCTCCACAACCCAATCAGACTCTAAATCAATAGTATCTAGTAAAATTGGATCTGTATCCTTTGGTTGCACTTGTTTTGTGAGCATTCGAAGGTTGTAGTAGATGAAAACCAACTTCTCCAACCTCTCATGCTCCAACTTGTTTCTCTTTTTGTTGTGGATGTGCTCAAAAACTGACCAATTGCGCTCACAAGAAGAAGAACTACAGGGTTGACTCAGAACTCTGACGGCGAATTCTTGTAATTGTGGTGCCTCAGAGCCACAATCTATCCACCAATGAGTTGTAAAAAAATAACAACAAATATTATCAGTTTGCAATGCCAAACATATAAAAGAGAATTAGTAAAATTACAAGCTAAGTTCTAACAATTTGCACTTACAAGGCATTTTCTTGTCCTTGAGACGTTGGCTTGAGCTGAATCCAAACATGCCATATGCTTCCTTGTACATATCTCGTTGTAGGTTGATTTTTTCTTGAATATCTACATCCGGGAACATCTTCTCAATGCATATCATGACACCTCTCATCACCTCGGGATCTCTTTGAATGTTAGACCCCTCATTATAGAATAAGCTCGGATTGAGATATCCTGCTACATGCAATGGTGAATGTAGTTGTCTATCCCACCTGGAATCAATAATTATAGGGAGATATTTAGATTCATCTCCCTTATAGAAAGTCTTGATGGCCTCTTTGGCCCTATCCATGCCCTCATAAATATATCCCATTGGAGGTTTCTCTCCATCCATCAATCTCAAGACTTTCACAAGGGGCTCAGTGAAGCTGACAATCTTAATGACTTTGTCCCACAAACTATCACCAAAGACAGATGCTTTCACAGACAATGCTTCTGGTTTTGTGCTATCTTTCCAAAATACCCATTGTTGACTACAAAACATTCTTCGCAAAGCTTGGTACCCATACAAAAGGCTTTGGAGGGAAAGAAAGTTTGTAGCAAACCGTGTGACAGCTAGGCGACTAAGCCCACCCTGTGTGAATTCCCTCATAAGGTTCAACACCCAAGCATGATTATAAATATACTTGGTAATTTACTTGCATTCTTGCACAACATCCTGCACCCACTCCAACTTCCCAATATCCTCTAGTATCAAGTCTATTCAATGGGCAGCGCATGGAGTCCAAAAAATCGTGGGATATTTGGCACAAAGCAACCTTCCAGCTGCTACATAATTTGATGCATTGTCCGTGATTACTTGGACAACATTTGCAACCCCAACTTCCTCCACCACATCAGCCAACAATGTAAAAATCAAATGTGCATATTTTACATTTGCAGATGCATCAATGGATTTTAGGAACATGGTTCCTTTAGGGCAAGCTACAACAAAAATTGCTACCACTTTGATCTGTCCACCTATCAGACATAATTGTACAACCTGTAATTTTCCATGAGCTTTTAATGCTCTCCAATTGTTCCTTGACACACTCCAACTCCTCATCTAGCTCTTTCCCCCTAAGTGCATTACAAGATGGGGCTTTGTATCCAGGGCCAACACTTGCAATGGCATCCACCATGGGCTGATAAAAATATGACTTTGCATAGTTGAATGAAAGACTATTATGGTACCAAAACCTCCTCACTGCCATATCTACCTCCTTCCTCTTCTTTTCATTAAAACTATCCAAGGTTGGTTGAGATCCTGGAGTTGTACGAGGAGTGAAGAAAGAAGAGGTTATACTCCTGTTTGCTCCAACACTTGAAGAGGAGTTACCAATAACCGAACTTTCAATCTATGTTTCACTCTGAGATGAAGATCTACCTATCCCAACAATCTCATCCTTCCTTCTTTCCCTCTTAGAAGTTTCTTCTTTAATGGCTTCCAAAGCAGCTGCCATTTCAGTAGTGACTTCATCAAGACAATTTTGACAACATCCCACACCATTCCCAGGAATTCTAGCTAGGTGGTATTTTAGCCTGTTTATTCCTGCATGTGTAATATCCCGTTTCGGTGATATCTCTAAAACACGGCAAACTCCAACCAGAGATGGTCTGGGAGGGCGTTTACCAGATATGCCGCGTCTGAAAAGAGGACGAAATCTGCAGGCTACCTAGCCCTTTCCAGACTCTGTCTAAGAGTATGGAATAAACACACCAAGTGGTATAGAACTAGAATGCTCAAGAATATATAAAAAATAATAGTGCAGCAGGCATATAACAGCATAGAAAGAATGTACGGCAACTCGTCCAGAAATATAGAGAGGAAATGCTAAGCCATTTTATTAAACTGAGAAATATAATGAGGTACAATAGGTGATCAGAGTGATGGCACCTAAACTTGCTCAAGGCAAGTGAAGAAATACTCTCAGAATACACCAGAAATGGCTGCTCTCTGAACTGCGTCCCAGCTGCTGGAAAACTGTCATGTAGCTGCTACCACTGAAATGAACTGATAACTAGGGGCTGCTCCCCTTGCCAGAATGAACTGAAAATCTGGAATCCTCCTCTACTCACCAATCCCGACATAACCCAGAAACCATATCAGAAATGGCCGACCTCCGAAAAACACCCCCCTTGGGGAATTACGCTGGCCTCCAAGGCTCTGCGCAGAGGCTAAATAAGAATGACTGAAATACCGCCTCAAACTCCACCAAAATCCTCCCAAAGGCAAAGGTTGATCCTCTGCTCAAAATCTCGACACAAATCTCCTGCAAAAACCCCGATCCGGAACACCTCCTAGATGGACTGCGTCCTCCCTCTCAGTGACTACGCAGTCTCTATGAATGCACGGCTCCGCAACAAAACCAAACACCAAAACCTCCTACAAAATGCTGAAGAAATAACCTTGCCCGAGCAAGCACTTGAAGTTCCCCGGGGCTAAGGGCGAGATCTCCGACCGGAGACACTCAATGCACTAAACAGTGCTACAGACAGGCTAAACAGCGAGTGTGCTCAAAAAGTCGAATGACCAGCTCAATATCATAACATCGAATGAATGAAATGAGAAGGCTCCTCCCTCTTTTATAACGTTGGCCTTCCTCCAAAACCCTAAGGCCTATCTCCTCAACATAGCCTCTCTCTCTTACCATGTGCTCATCCTCATCTGCGCAGTAGCTTCTAGAGCATACGTGGGCCCCCTCTCTACGTGGTGCTTGGCCCCCCCTGGCTCCCCTTTAAGTCACAACGTTGTGCTACTAGGGAGGGTGTTTTATTCCACTGAGTTAGACCCTCTCCACTCACTTTTTATTTATTAATAAACTATAGACGGCAAAATTGAACAAAATCGAATATTCCAATTAGCTGTCGCTAATTAGGAATATTACAGTCTCCCCCGACAAAATGTTGCTTGTCCTCAAGCAAATGAAGTGATGGATGCTACAAAATCTTCTCACTCTCCCAAGTGGCATCCTCATTCGACAAATTCTTCCACCTCACCAAGAATTCCCAGACTGTCCTGCTCCGTAGTTGCCTCTCCCTAGTATCAATAATAGCCTCTGGCTGCAACACCAAATGCCCCTCATCATCCGTGGGTGGTAGCTCATCTGTCACTGTCACCTGCTGCCCCAATGCCTTCTTCAAGCATGATACGTGAAAAACGTTATGGATCTTGCTGCCTTGGGGCAGCTCCAACTCATACGCAACCTGTCCAATCCTGCGTATCACCCTGTATGGCCCGTAAAAGCGGGGCTTGAGCTTCTCAGCTCCCTTCTGCTTCAGTTATGACTGTCAGTATGGTTGTAATCGTAGGTAGACCAAGTCCCCTACCTCAAACTGTCTCTCCACCCGACCTCTGTCGGCATACAACTTCTACTGGTTTTGTGTTGTAGCCATATTATCCTTGAGAGCTCGGAGAATGTCCTGACTCTCTTGGATCCAAATCTTGGCTCTAGGAGCCTTGCTAGCACCGAAAATCACATCAGCAAAATATAAGGAATGATACCCATACAAAGCATAAAATGGTGACATACCAATGGACATGTGATGTGTCGTGTTATAGCAGTACTCCCCCAGATGCAACCACTTCAGCCATGCTCGCTGCTGCCCACTGACATAGTTACGCAAGTAGCCCTCCAGCCACTTGTTAACTATCTCCGTCTATCCATCCGTCTATGGGTGATAACTGGTACTCGGTGTCAACTCCGTCCCCACTAACCGGAAAATCTCCTGCCAAAATCCGCCCATGAAGCGGCTGTCCCTGTCACTGATGATGGTCTTAGGAAGACCATGTAGCCTGAAAACCTCTCTGAAGAACAGCTTGGCCACCCGTGCTGCTGTGTAATGCGCGAAAATGGTGAAAAAGTGTGCATACTTTGTCATTCGATCAACGACAACAAAGATACAATCCTTGCCCTGCACCATGGGCAACCCTGTGATGAAGTCCATCGAGATACTCTCCCATTTCCCCTCCGGAATGGGAATAGGCTGCAATAATCCTGCGGGATGGCTCATCTCCCCCTTTTTCCTCTGACAAACATCGCACTCCCTAATGTGCTGAAGTACGTCCTCCTTGAGGCCCTTCCATGAGAACCTCTCTCTAATGGCCCTGTAGGTTTTGGTAAACCCTTGATGGCCTGCCAATGGTGAATCATGTGATGCCTGGAGTATCTTCTTCTTAAGCTGAGATCCCTCAGTCAAGAAGATCCTGTCCCTGTAGTAGATGATCTCATCGACCACCCTGTACCTGTCCATCCAAAACCTCACATGCAAATCTATCCTTAGAGTACTCCACTAATAGTCGAGCCCTCCAATCTGTATCCAAGCTCAGAAGAGATAACATGGTTGGTCTACGTGAAAGGGCATCTGCTACCACGTTATTCCTACCCTTGACATACTCAATGTCAAAGTCATATGCTTGGATCTTACTGATCCACTTCTGCTGCCTCTCCTGTAGCTGCTTCTGCTCCAAAAAGAACCTGAGGCTGTTGTGATCAGTCCTCACCCTGAACCTGTTCCCTACCAAATACTATCGGAATTTGGCCAAGGCATGCATAATGGCCAACATCTCCTTGTTGTATATAGAATACAACCTCTCGTGCAGAAGGATCTTCCAGCTCTCAAAGGCTAGGGTGTCCTCCCTGCATCAATACTGCACCGATCCCCTCTCTTGACACATCACACTCCAAAACAAATGGTTGTGTAAAATCCGGCAATGCAAGCACTGGGCAGCTACTCATCACCTCCTTGAGCCTGTCAAAGGCTCGCTGCGCTGTATCCGACCAATTGAATGCCCCCTTCTTCGTCAAATCTGTAAGGGGTGCAGCAAGTTGTGAGAAACCCTTGACGAACTTCCTGTAATAAGTACATATGCCAATGAATCCTCGAAGTTCCATCACGTTCCTCGACTTTGGCCAATCCCTGATGGCTCTAATTTTCTCCTCATGGACTCTCACTCCGTCCACTCCAATAATGTGACCCAAATACAACATCTTCGTCATCCCAAACTCACACTTGGAGAGCTTAGCATAGAACTGTTGCTCTTCCAAGATATGTAGTACTGCCTCTATATGCTGGAGATGCTCCTCCCAAGTCCTGCTATATATGAGTATGTCATCGAAGAAGACTAATACAAACTTCCTCAGATCACTGTGGAAGATATGGTTCATGCAAGACTGAAAAGTAGCTAGTGCATTGGTCAACCCAAAAGGCATAACCAAAAACTCAAAGTGCCCATAATGACACCTGAAGGCGGTCTTGGGAATGTCCTGTTCCCTCACGCGAATCTAATGGTACCCTGATCTCAAATCAATCTTCGAGAAGAACTTGGCTCCTCTCAGATCATCCATCAACTCATCGATCCTGGGTATAGGATACCTATTCTTCAGGGTCTTCTTGTTCAAGGCCCTATAGTCAATACACATCCTCAAGGTGCCGTCCTTCTTCTTCACCAACACCACGGAAGAATCAAACGGACTCGTGCTCGGTCTGATGTGCCCAAGAGCTAGCAACTCCTGGATGGCCCGCTCAATCTCATCCCGATAAGCTTTGGGATGCCTATAGGGGGTAGTAATCACCACCTGAATGCCCTGCTCAAGCTCTATGGTGTGCTCGAACGCTCGGTCTGGTGGCCGACCTGGTATTATATCCCCAAACACTACCTCATACCTGTCAAGGATGGCCTGTATATCTGGATGAACTGCCTGACCTGTGGTCTCTGCCTTTGAGGCCCGCAACTCAACTGCCCACACTATGTCTCCCTTCCGGAAATCTGCCTCCATCCAGTGTGCCGAAACAGTTTGAGGTGGGTAAGTGTGCATCCTGCGGATCTTCTCGTGCTTCCAAGTCTTCTTATCATCCCACTCCATCTCTAAGGCCTCCCAATCTGTGATGACCTTCCCCAGAGTAATCAACCATTGAACACCCAATACCACATTGGTATCCGGTATGTTGACCACAAAAAAGTGATCGGTCATGGTGTAGGTATGCACCATTGTCAGCACAGCAAATCCCGGAACATACACGGGCACCTTTAACATCGTACGGAAATACGGGACCAAAACTGAAAATCCGTCAAAGCTCTCGGTCGGTGTACCTCTCCGCTCAACCATCTGTGCATCAATGAAGTTGTGGGTTGCTCCACTGTCAACCAAAACTGACACTCGCTGGCCACGTACTGTCCCTCGTACGCGCAGCGTCAAATACTTGGGAACTCCTTGCAAAGCTGCAAGGGTCCCTCCTATGGGTGCAAAAGTTGCACCTCCTGTCCCTGGAGGTGGAGGCGGAAACTGATCCTGGGCCGTCTGACTATCTCCTGCCTCCTCATCATCCTTTTCATCCTCTTCCCCGCTATCATTGGAGAAGACCTCAATGAAGTGTGCTTTTTCAACTGCACACCTATGCCCTAGCACCCACGGCTCCTGACAAGTGAAGCACAGTCGCTTCTTCCTCAACTCCCTCCTGGCATCATCATCTATTTGTGCCTGTCTCGATTTCCCCTTTGGAGGCGAAATCCTCACATCCTTCCCCTTGGTAGGCTCTGTCTCACAGGGATAAGATTATCTGAGTCTGAACAATGTCTGTAATCCGTCTGTCCTACTAATAGTGTCACGGAGTGTAGGCAGTGCAGTAGATCTCACTAAACCCAGAAGTGGCTCTGCTAACCCCTCCACAAGCATATAGATCATCCGTGCTACGGATAGATCTGGCACCATCAATGAAACCCTCAAGCAGTCTGCAATGTAAGTCTCGGGGCTCCCAGTCTGCTTGAGCCTCGTCAGCTCAACAAAATGTTGTTCTGGATCCCTCCGGTCAAATCGCTCCATCAGCCTCGTGGTAAACTCGGCATATGTCATCACTGTAGAATATCCGAGTGTAACCATCCCATGGAACCACCAGTCCTGGGCCTCACCATCCAAATGTAATGTCGCCACCTTGATGGCCTCCGTCTCCGACATCTGGTTAAGCTGGAAATAGATGTCCAGCTTCTCCACCCAAGACTTTGCCGAACTGTTTGATGAGCCATCAAACGTAGGCAAATGGAATCTGCTAAATGTGCGGTGGGTATCTCCATCATGATAATGTTGGTGCCCTCTATGATGGTCGCGGGATCTACTGTCCCGCTGTGTAATATTCCTAATTAGCACCGCTAATTGGAATATTTGATTTTTGTATAGTTTTGCCGACTATAGTTAATTAATAAATAAAAGTGAGAAAAGAGGGGTCAACTCACTTAAATAAAATAAAGTGCTTTCCTAGTAGAGGAACGTTGTAACTTAAAGGGGAAAGCCTTGGGGGTCCACACACACATGAGAGAGGCCTCACGAAGGCTCCTAAGGTAACTGCGCAGGTCAAAGAGGAACTCAAGGACGCAATTAGGGTTTTGAGGGAGCTAGCAGTATAAAAGGTGGGGGTTTCACTCCATTTGGGATTATTGATATGTTATTGATATTGAGAGCTAGACTTCTGTCTACTTCAGCACGCCGGTTGTTTAGTCGGTCTGCAGCACTGTTTAGTGCGAACTGAGTGTCTCCGGTCGGAGATCTCACCCTTGGCTCCGGGGGACTTCGAGTGCCTGCTCGAGCAAGGTATTTCCTTCAGTTTCTATAGGTGGTTTGCGGTGGATTTTCGGGTGGACGTTGCAGAGGAGTTGGTCTCTTGGAGTGACTGCGCAGTCCAGGAGAGAGGACGCAGTTTCAGCAGGGAGGACGCAGTCTTTGTTGAGCAGCGTTGTTGTGTGGTGATTTGGCAGTGGTTTCAGCGTTTTTCAGCCTTGAGGAGGTTGCCATTTCAGCCGGAGGTTTTGCAGGAGGATTCAGGCCTTTTCCTCAGCGTGTTTCTTGAGCTTCTGCGCTGTTCCTGGAGGCACAACGTTTTTGTAAGAGGAGGGTTTCTGGGGGTGATTTTCGGAGGTGGTCCATTTTGTCTATGATTTCTGGGTTTTGTCCGGATCAGCGAGTACAGGTGATCTGTAGATTTTTAGCTCATTCCGGCGAGGGGATCAGCCTCTAGTTCCAGTTCTTTCCAGGAGCAGCAGTTTACGGCAGTTTCTTCCAGCAGCTGAGAAGCAGTTTCTGTAGTAGCCATTTCCTGTTTCTGAGAGGGTTCTTCACTTGCCTGGTGCAAGGATAGGTGCTCTTATTCTGATTATCCATTGTACCCATTTATATTCTCAGATTAATAAAATGGCTTAGCATTCCTGGCATTTTATGTGTACTTGCTTTATATTCTGTTTCCGACATTTTTCTATATAGTTGTATGCTTGTATTGCTGCCTATTTCCCGTTGGGGATATTACACGCTGGAGCTGAACAAAATCTCGAAATGAGAGAGCATCCCTAAACTCTTGCCCATAGGCCTAATACTCTGCAAAATACTCGCCCATGTGTCCGGGCTCTGCCTCCTGCTGGGCTCCCGCCCCTATGTCTGCTCCCAAGAAAGTGGGCATGGTAGAGCGGGTAGGTGCACGTGAAGCCATCGGCTAAGTAGTGTCACGCTGAGCAGCACCATGCTCCGGCAAATGATGGGATGTACTCGATCCCTCACCTACCTGGAATACTCGTGGGGTCTCACGCTGTCTAGCCTCTACAGCGGTGAATCTCTGACCCATCACCTCAATCCGCCTCGCTAAATCCTGCACTGATTTGAGTGCCTCCCCAAACTGTTTGGCCTCTGTGTCATCTGCCATTGGCTCTCTCTGCTCTAAATCTAACACAGGCTCCTCCTGCTCTGCGTCTGTCACAGGCTCCTCCTTCTCTGTGTCCACCACCCGAACACAATCTCCCTCTCCGTAGGTGTTCTCCAATCTATGCTCACGATCTCTGTACTTCCTGCCTCTGTAACAAATATATGGCCTCTTTCCTGGTGTCATAGACAACTAGCTCCACAAGCTGAGCTAGAACTATGCTCTGATACCATTGTAATATCCCGTTTCGGGGATATCTCTAAAACACGGCAAACTCCAACCAGAGATGGACTGGGAGGGCGTTTACTAGATATGTCGCCTCTGAAAAGAGGACGAAATCTGGAGACTACCTGGCCCTTTCCAGACTCTGTCTAAGAGTATGGAATAAACACACCAAGTGGTATAGAACTAGAATGCTCAAGAATATATATAAAATAACAGTGCAACAGGCATATAACAGCATAGAAAGAATGTACGGCAACTCATCCAGAAATATAGAGAGGAAATGCTAAGCCATTTTATTAAACTGAGAAATATAATGAAGTACAATAGGTGATCAGAGTGATGGCACCTAAACTTGCTCAAGGCAAGTGAAGAAATACTCTCAGAATACACCAGAAATGGCTGCTCTCTGAACTGCGTCCCAACTGCTGAAAAACTGCCATGTAGCTGCTACCACTGAAATGAACTGATAACTAGGGGTTGCTCCCCTTGCCGGAATGAGTTGAAAATCTGGAATCCTCCTCTACTCACCAATCCCGACATTACCCAGAAACCATATCAGAAATGGCCAACCTCCGAAAAACACCCCCTTGGGGAATTACGCTAGCCTCCAAGGCTCTGCGCAGAGGCTAAATAAGAATGACTAAAATACCGCCTCAAACTCCACCAAAATCCTCCCAAAGGCAAAGGCTAATCCTCTGCTCAAAATCTCGGCTCAAATCTCCTACAAAAACCCTGATCCGGAACACCTCCTAGATGGACTGCATCCTCCCTCTCAGTGACTGCGCAGTCTCTATGAATGCATGGCTCTGCAACAAAACCAAACACCAAAACCTCCTACAAAATGCTGAAGAAATAACCTTGCCCGAGCAAGCACTCGAAGTCCCCCGGGGCTAAGGGCGAGATCTCCGACCGGAGACACTCAATGCACTAAACAGTGCTGCAGACAGGCTAAACTAGCATGCTCAAAAAGTCGAATGACCAGCTCAATATCATAACATCAAATGAATGAAATGAGAAGGCTCCTCCCTCTTTTATAACGTTGGCCTTCCTCCAAAACCCTAAGCCCTATCTCCTCAACGTAGCCTCTCTCTCTTACCACGTACTCATCCTCATCTACGCAGTAGCTTCTAGAGCATACGTGGACCCCCTCTCTACGTGGTGGTTGGCCCCCCTTGGCTCCCCTTTAAGTCACAACGTTGTGCTACTAGGGAGGGTGTTTTATTCCACTAAGTGAGTTAGACCCTCTCCACTCACTTTTTATTTATTAATAAACTATAGACGGAAAAATTGAACAAAATCGAATATTCCAATTAGCTGTCGCTAATTAGGAATATTACAGCATGCATTGTGGCATTGCAATAATTGCACTTCACATGGTGGTCATTACCGACAATGATTCGTTGACCAAGTGCCCATGCCGGATCACGAGACTTTCTATACCCCTTTGGTGGCATGGTGACGAAATCTGGAAGAAAAAAATTAAATTTTTAAAATCTAATTCATATTTTTTAACTTTTTTTTGGTTTTTTGGTTATTATTTTTTTTTTAATTTACAATTTTTTTTGGCCCTGTGGCTGAGTTTCTCAGCCACACAGGGCCGCTGTGTGGCTGAGAAACTCAACCACAGGGCCTGCAGGCTCAGGAGGCAGACCGTAGGCCCTGTGGCTGAGTTTCTTAGCGACACAACGACCCTGTGTGGCTGAGAAACTCAACCACAGGTCTTGCGCGCTAAGGAGGCAACCCGCAGGCCCTTGTGGTTGAGTTTCTTAGCCACACAGGGCCGTTGTGTGGCTCAGAAATTCAGCTACAAGGCCAAAAAAATTTGCAAATTGCAAGTGAACCAAAAAAAAAAAATTGAATTGATTAGATAAAATTTTAAAAAAATTACATGCAAGCAGCTAGTTGCAAAGCAATGAAACAAAGATCATGAAGCCTACTTGGACAATGTGCTGCTACTCCGCCAGTGCTGCTACTTCGCCAATGCTGTGACTCCAACTTGCTGTTACAGTGTGCTGCTACTCCGCCAGTGTTGTGACTCTGCCAGTGCTGCTACTCCGCCTGCGCTGTGACTCTGCATGTGCTGAAACTCCGCTTGTGTTGTGACTCTGCCTGTGCTGAAACTCCGCCTGTGCTATGACTCTGCCTGTGCTGAAACTCTGCCTGTGCTGTGACTCTGCCTTCCTATTACTATGTGCTGCTACTCCGCCAGTGCTCACTTCGCTAGTGCTGCTACTCCGAAAGGGAGAGAGGTGCTTATAAAACATTTCCTTCTCTCCAAATTCCCTTTTCCTCCACCTCATTTCCAAAAAAAATAGAAAAATAAAAAAAAATTGAGAAAAATCCAAAAAAATGCTTTTTGTTGTGGGACGGGTCTTATAGGGGTCCGATACGGGTGCTATGAGAAACCCGCGGGTCTTATGCGAGTAGGCGGGTTTAATGCGAGTTTGCGCGGGTAAGGGTAGAGAGCACGGGTTCTATGCGAGTGACCCGGCTCGCTATATAACCCGCGAAGGCATCATCTTATATGAAGGGATGACAATCAGAGATCATATCACTGTATATTAAGCAGTGAAGCACCACTCGTATGGGATGACAATCAGAGATCATATCACTGTATATTAAGCAGTGAAGCACCACTCGTATACGAGTGGTGCTTCACTGCTTAATATACAGTGATATGATCTCTGATTGTCATCCCTTCATATAAGATGATGCAGTCCCCTGTCATCCTTTCATATACATTGTTGCAATATCTGAATAGCATTCCTTCATATATGATGATGCCCTAACAATATCAGTCAGATCCCATCCCTCTATGGGATGATCAGCTATCTATTAGTCTTCAGTACACCTATTCCTGACCCATTTTATTGTTTGTAAACAGCCACGAAAGGAAGAAAGGCTACAACTGCAAGATCACAAATTACTAGTGCTGGAAGTTGTTCCCTTAATAAAGCAAGATTTTTTGTGGGCTATCTTTTTCGCTTTATGCTATGTTTAATACTTGCTGTGTTTCCACAAATATCAGACGGAAATTCATTAATCTGCATGGAACCTTAATTTATAAATGTTTTTCTACTTCCAGCATGCTAGTTTTCAGAACTTTGATTATCATGAACCTTAGATTCCCAATACTTCAGCTCTGCATTCATTTAGATGACCATCAACTTGCTCCACGAATGATGAAAACATGGCAACGCCATTCCTTATTCTTCAATATGTAAAGCACGTATATTTATAGAATACAACACATTCGAATGATTTGACTTCATAATAGTCAAGTAAACCCTCGGGATATTGTCCTTAAACCAGAAAACTTTCAGATCTTTCCCATTAATGTAGAGTGGTCTATAATAAGGTCTTGTTTCAAAATCTTTGGACTTCTATTTGGGAAATTCTATTTTTACCATGCAATATATTCCTTATAGTTTTTATGTCTCGACTCTGGGTCAATTTGAGGTGTATTCTAATGGCTAGCATCTGTTCTAGCAAAATGCAAGTGACAAGATGAGAACCCACGACTCTAGCTTGTGATATAGCTTATACAATGTTAGAGAGAAAACACTTTGCTATAACACATTTACAGCAGCAATTCATTAACCTTATCTTTGTTGTTTTGAGCTAGCAAAGCTCAGGGCTCAAATCTAACCCCATTCTTATTAGGCATCTATGATTTCAGTTCTCACTAAGACATGGGACAGTTAACACCAGCTGCTCACGAGTGTGTAAATACTAAAAGGTGTATCAATCCCTGAACAACTAAAAAGCTTTCTCTCTCTAGCCTATTTGGCTACTTAGAACTAATCTACTTTTGTCCCTGGTGGTCATTTTTTGTGAATACCTCAGGAATACATCTGACAGGTCCACCTTGACTGCCTGCCTGCCTCAATTTCTCTAAAACCTCTTCAAAGATACTATGCCCATCAGGAGTTGGGGAAAAATCACTTAGAAATCTGTTGTAATCGAAGTGAGGAATATCAACACCCTCATATATCATGCTCTCGAAATACTTGCAAGCGTCCCCTGATTTGCCTTTCTTGACAACCCCACCCACAAACATAGTATAAAAATTAACAAGAGGATAAAGGACCTCGCTACACCTTCTAATCTCAAAGTTCACCTGCATGAACATAACATAGGTGTGCATAATCGGCTCACATCCATCCTCGGTCATCCTACGGAACAAGCAGTTAGATTCATCTGATCACCACAGATTCACCACCTTGATGAGAGCAGTTTTCCCATCTCCTCGAGTATTCTATAGGCCTCATCTAATCTCATTGCATTGCCAAGACCCATTCTCAGAGACTTACACACTGCCCCATCAGATGCCAACCCATTCTCCCTCACCTCATCAAAATATCTCAGGGCTTGTCTAATTTTGTTATCTTTGCAAGGGGCATCAATCATAATGGCATAATTCTTCATATTAGCAATGGCATGAACAAATTGAAAGAGCTTAAAGGCATCCAGATATCTCTTACCTTTTAAACAGGCCTCCAATATGGTATTGCAGACTGTGACATCAAATTTCAGGCCACCATCTCATTCCATACCTTCGTGACCTTGACCAAGTTGTTCACTTTAGACAGACCAGATAGAACCAAACCATACATGGTATCATTTGGAGAAAACATCAGCTTCCCCTTCCTAAATATCTTGTTGCCTTCATTACCCATCCTAGCCCTGCACACCGAGTCCAACATAAAAGTCAAGGTCTCGACATTGACATTAACACTCTGACGGATCATAAGATCGAACATTTGCAGTGCCCTCTTAACCTGCCCATCATCTGCAAGGGCTTCCACAGAAACTTCGAGGGTCTTCACTGTCATCAAATCACTGCTGCCCATCTGGTGGAGAACTTACAAGATGGTAAAGTAATCTCTAGTTATGCCTAGAATGTCTATCAAATTGTTTGAAGTGATGGTGTTATGGCTGTAGCTTAATTCTGTCTGAGTAGTTGGAAAGAGGTAAAACCTCCATGCGCACCTCCTCTCCCTCAGAAATCTGTTTAGTATGCTGAGCATGAATTCATGAGAGATTGATATTGTGCAGCAGGCATCAGAGAATAACTGCTGCTGCTCCAGCACTGTGCATACCCTCTCCACTTCACTGTAATCCTACTAGGAATGGGAATGGTTTGGTATGGCTGTGATCGTGCCTCTGTGAAACAAATGCATTGAACGGGATGTATTTTTTGGGTAGCAACAGCTCCATGCCCTTGACAAAAACGCCATGTCTGCAAAACATTTCTATTTCTCGCCTACCATCTTTCTATGCTTAAATTCTATGAAACATTTCTATTTCTTGACTGCCATTTTTGTATCCTTGGGGAAGTATCCATAGCATTCAGCCTACAATAATATTCACAATTTTGGGCTCTGTAATGATGTTGAATCCACATCAATGCCATGGCCTTTTTACAAGTATTTGTTTTTCAATCATCATATATGTGCTAGATTCGTCTCAAATTGAGAAAAAAATCCTTCTATTTCCTGCTGCATTGAAAAACTAACACAACAAAAATTTGAAGGAATCACAATTCTAACAACCACAGAAACCAATGGCGAATCTTTACCACTCTTTAATGGAGAATTAATTCGCCAAAATTTTCTCCATGCTATTAAAAACAAGAGCAGCAGGGCCAATGTCCCAACACTTGAAATTTGTTTTGGGAAAGTGACGTAGCTTTTTCATTATCACTTTAGATTCATGAGTGATGAAAAATGTTTGTCATTGTTGTGAGAAGATGAACAAAGAGATTTTGTATATCTCTTTTCTTGGTTACAAAGTCCAGGGAAAACCCACAAGTACTTCCCCTTATTTCAAGGATGGTACCTGTTATCTCTCAGAATATCTCTAGAGGAAAACTCCTAGCCTCACTTGTGGAAAGGCCTAAGGATACTACCAAGTCACTATCTGTCACTTAGTGACTCACTCCACTATATAGGCTCAACAAAAGCAAGCCAAGGGGGCAATCCATGTATCATTCCTAAGCCTATCATTGATATGGGGGATGCCTAGGGCAAGTTTGCTTGAACAACTAAGTCACCTAAAGTAAAAAATTGTGGTATCGAGGAAACTTCCAAAGGTAAGATCCAGAACAGAATGGTTGCTTTGATGCTCCTTGATGATTGAATATTTTTCCCACAAAGTTTTAGATGGGCCAAAAATGCTTTGCTTACATGCAATGGTGGCCAAGGGGATGCATGTGAAATTTTAATACTGTTGCAGTTAACTGGTTATTATTCTCCTATCAAATTTGATTATTTGTCTTCTGCAATTTGTATGCGACAAATACTAAATAAAACACTACTGCAACTTCACGGAAAATAATTAAACCATAGGAACTGAGAAAATATTGCACACACACACACACACACACAAACAAATAATGAACACCAATATTTTTGGACAAATGTCCTTGGAAAAAAACCCACTGTGGGAAAAACCAATGCAGCAGATGAGGGTTTATATTATTAATAAATCTTCAGCAATTGAGAATTACATAGACTGCTTGCCTCTCACTGGAAAAGCTCCAACAATATCTTTACTACACTTATACTGGCCAAATCGAAGCTCTGCAACAAACTTAGCTCTCCTCTGTGCAATCTGCGCCTCCTTCCAGCAAACACACTAGCAAAACTGAAAATGCACATAGCCTCTCCTGGAACTCGCAACACCTCCAAAAATTCATTCCGGCAATATTCTTTGCCTCCAACAACTCGCTAGAGCAACTCGCATTTCCTCCAGCAACTGTCTCCACCAACTGGAAATCGAACTGTTGCCTAGCAATTCACACTGGTAACTCGCAGTGGCTAATGCAGTCTCTGCAGAATAATTTGGCCTCCTTCCTTCTTTGAGAACAACTGGAATCTTCATGAAGACTTTCTCTGGAAATTCTCTCAATTTTCCTGTTGAAACCCCGTTGTTTGTGTCCTCCATGCTATCACTGCAAATCGGTACCTCCGATGTGTTCTCCAAATGCCAATCGATTTCCTCTTATAATCTCTCGTTGAGCAATCAATGGCCATGATCTAATCTCAATTGATGGTTAAGATCATCTTGACCCCATCAAATGACTTTTCTAGAAGTCACTAGAGAAAAATTTGTTTGCCTCAATTAATCCTGACTAATTAAACCATTTCCCTAAGTTAGACTTGGGAAAATTAATAAACTGGCTAATTAACTCTAATTAAGGTACTTTTCCTTAGAAAATTTTTCTGAGTATTGGAGAAAATAAATCCACTGCATTCCTTAGCCTCAGACACCAATTGAGACTAGAACATTTGTCCAAGCTACATAAACTAATAATGCAAACAATTCTCAAGACAACTTCCAGATCAGTATGGGACTGATATCATTGACATATGAAACCTTTCTAATCGGAGAGCATGTAAATAGGAAATTACACATTTCATATATTTATTATACAAATGACCATCAAAATTTACATTTTGGATTTGTTGCAATGCTTCAAAAGGCTATGTTCCACCAAGTTTCTAAGATGGAGGAGCATGGGAGCGGGGAGACGCACAAGGGAGACGTGTGGGAGCACCCCCAAATTTTAGAAAAAATTAAGGGGAGCGAGGGGACGTTGTGGTACCTAGCATAGGGGTCCATGTCTCTAAATTGTAAAACATTACAAAAAAAAATGATAAAATCCCAACAATAACAATTCATCTCATGCAAATTCATCATTGTACAATCCAGTGAAAATGTGATAATCCTACCAATCTTGAATCCTGAAACTTGTTAAGTCTTTTGAATTCTAAAAAGTTGGAACCACTCTCAAACATCCCAAACACGTCCCCACACTAGGCAAACGTTTCCCCATGCATTTACTCAAGTTTCCCCCAAAGGGGGAGGTGGGAAAATGTTTCCCCTGCAGAATATTCAACCTTCCTTGCTCAGTCAAACCTACAGTAAAACCCTAGTCCAGCCTGTGATCAACCTCAATCAAAGTGCTCGAAAAGTTTGGTCAAAGTCTCCTTCAATTCAGCCTTCTAAGACAATCAAGAAATTTGGTCAAACCATAAGCAAATAGCCCAAGTCAATGGTGGTCAACATAGCCCAAAACAGTCCAAAACAAAAAAATAAACTTCGGTCAAATAGATCTCTCTCTCCTCCTTTGCACATGTGGATGCCTCCTGTAATTTCAGAGATGACCGAACTTGATTGATGATATGATGGATGTGCCAAATGAGGAGTCAACAAGGTTTATTTATATGTGACTTTGGAGGGTCAATTTCCTCTTGAGGCTGACTTGTCTTCTTTAGGTTGTCTTGGTCAAGGGTCAAAAATGTGACTTTTCCTTATTATTTTGGTGATGAAATTTCGACCATAGCAGCCCAATTTTCAACACTCCCTCTTAGCTAGGGAGGAATTCTCGACTGCATCATAAATCTCAGATTGAATGTACATGTCTCGATATAAGAGAAGTTCACCTCGTATCGTCTCATCTCTCAATTGAAAAATGATGACTCGGTCCTTTTAAGAAGAAGAATGTTCCACACAACAATAAGGGCGATCAATTTACCACAACCAAGTCCATGGCAATCATAAATGAGCTTGGTAAAGATCACGCACCTTATGTCCATTGATTGAACCTCACCCAGCTTGATCCTCAATAATCAGGTGGTAGAACACCTACATCCAATACTTAGGGGAAATCAATTTATCACAACCAATTCCATGGCAGGTGTATCCACCCTTGGTAAAGATCATACACACCTAAGTCTCCTCACCCACTGGCCAGATGGGTGGCAATCTCGACAACATTAACCAAGTCCATGGCCCTTTGGTCAAAAAAGACACAAAGGTGACTTGCGGGTAGGATGCATACTGGGGCATATACTCCGCCAACTCATGGCTTTTAAGGAGTACCCTCATATACAAGATCCTCGCTGCTCAATCCCCCCTCACCACGTCTATGGCTAGTCAAAAGACTGGGGGAGAGCATATGCTCAATGTTCTCAATCAGCAGTGTTCTCTCTCGAGGAGCTATGTCACAGGGTTCGCCGAATTTGAACCTTGAGGTTCGAAATTCGGCGAACCCAAAAAAAAAAAAAAAAAATCATTCAGGTTCGGTGAACCTAATAGTCGAACCTCAAATTCAAACCTCAACGAATTCAAACCTGAAGGCGAACCTAAAGACGAACCTGAAGCCGAATTTTATAATTTTTTTAAATTTTTTTGGGGTTTGAGATTAGAGTTTGGGCAGTTTTTGTCAATTGTTTTAAGGTTTATGAGAAAAACCATGGGCAACACATGGTTTTCTCTTGTTCTGCTTCCCGCCAATTAGTTTTCGACAGTGGCCACTGGTTTGTCTTTATTTACCATGGTTGAAAGATTTTCCCAAGCCAACGTTAGTTTGAGTGTACTAACCTAGGAAACCGTATTCGTCCCCCAGGGGCTTCGAATCCCGAATCCGGCGAATCTGATACGATTCGCTAAGATTCGTACGCAATTCACGGGATACGGCCGTATCCGTACAGGGTACGGCAAATCCCGACCGTACCCTGTATGGATACAACCGTATCCCGTATAGCTGGATTCGATGTCTCAAAAAAGTGCGATTTTGCCTTACAATTCCTTATGTCACTTATCAATTAGAAGCTAAGTCACCAGATACTCCTAAAATGCCCTCGAATCCTCGAATCCCCATACCGGATACCTGCACGTACCGGATTCGGCCCCAATTCAAAGGATACAGCGTATCCGTACGGGGTACAGCGTATCCCAACCATAGCCCGTTCGGATACGCCGTATCCCGTAAAACCGAATACGGCCGGGCCCGCGGGTTCAAAAAAGCATTGTTTTTTTTTATAAAGGGGGGCTTTTGCTCATTGTTTTTCACCAATTAAGGAGAATTTTTACGAGAGGGCATCAAGCCTATGGCCCTAGTATTTATATGTGATTCATGGTAATGTTAAATTCTTAAAGTAATCTTTTACTTAAATTTTTAACATTACCATGAAATGACTCAGGATGTTTGAGAGTAGTTCCGACCTCATTGGATTTCATATGGAGAAAGTAGAATTTTAGATCTCATTCAAAATCCAGCAGACTTATCAGTTTTTCAGGATTTCAGGATTGGGTTATTGCAATGTTTCTATCGAATTTTGTCATGTATTAGGGTATGGAACTCGTATTTAATCAAGAGCACCAATCCCTCTATGTACCTTGATGTTAGTGACATTGGTTGTCAAACTCCTCTATCATGACCCTACTAAAAATGTTACCCATCACTCAAACAAAACCTTGACTATCTAAGATGATAGATAAATCTATGTTTAAATCAATGAATTAAGTATGAATTTGTGTAAAAAATATCTAATTTTTAATATATTAATACATATATATTTTTTAATAAAATAATATATAACATATCGTATCCCAGAAGTATCCTGTTCCGGGGTCACCGTACTCGTATCCGATTCTTCGAATCCCAGTATCCCCGAATCCCCGTATCAGGTGACTTAGATTAGAAGCAATAGGTTACTTATAAGAAGTTAGAACATTAGCAAACAAGTGATATCAATAGTATTAGATTCCACAATGAAATAACACAATGCCAATACAAACTTCTTTGAGATGAGATTACTAACAGTGACTTATACAAGTGAATTGCACTATGTAAATACAAGAGGAAGCAAGATGCAAGATGCACAAGACACCAAAAATTACAAGAGCAGCCCATTATCACTTGCATATGAGGACAAAATGAAATATAGGAAACCCTTAAGGTATGAGAATGACTTATTATGAATTTTAAATGCTTCTTAAGGTATTTCCTTATTGTTGCAACACGTATATCAGACTCAGAAAATTATACATCGGACCTTGAAAATCACTCGGAATGCCTTAAGAGCAATGACACAAGTATTTCTAGTTACTTGAGATTAAGTGTGAAATGAGTATAGACTTATGCCAATGTATTTTAGAGCTTGCTAAGGTGTTTGGATCAGATTTATGCCACTGTAAATGAGATGCTTCAGATTTGATTGTAAAAACAGTGAGGAGAGTATGAGGAAAGAGAGCAAACCCTTAGGCCTAGAGGCCTAGTTTGATGGCTAGTTGATCTTCCAATGGACGAGGACTCTATCAAACACCTGCAACACAATTATTAGCCTTCAAGTGAAACAGATCAGCCCTCTAATGACTGAAGCTAGGGCTTCTAGGGCTGGTTGATGGCTTGTGTGGCTTCTATTTCTATTTTCCATTGGCAGTGTACTTATGTAACACATTTTGATTCTGATGACTTAATGAGAAAACTACAGTATCTTACTATCTTGTCTTTCTGAGTAAATTTGACAATTGTATGATGTATCAATCTATCAAATTTCAATGTATCATGTATGAGTATCTAAGATCTTAAATCTATGTTTGAATCAATGAATTTGTGTAAAAAATATCTAATTTTTAATATATTAATATATATATTTTTTTAAATATCTATATATATTTTTAATAAAATAATATATAACGTATCGTATCTCGGAAGTGCCTTGTTCCGGGGATCACCGTATCCCAAATCCGATTCTCGAATCCCCATATCCCCATATCAGGTGACTTAGGTACTAACTCTATTGTTCTCAGTGTTGTATTCTCTCCAATTTCTTGAATTCAATTTCTAGACATTGCTTGTCCCCACCTCCCGGAGCGTGAAGTGAATATTTGTTGTGAATGTGACTCGTGGGTGCTCACTCTTATTCATATAACTTTATTCATATATTTTTTATTATTTTATGTCATATATATATATATATATATATATATATTGAAAAATATGTATAGTTGAACCTAATGCTGAACCTAATGTCGAACCTCATGTGAACCTCATCGGAAAATTAGAATTCGAATCGAACTTAATCGTTGCCGAACTCGAATTCGAACCCGAACCGTGTGACATAATCGGGGAGGGATACATTCTCCTGCATTCCAAGCTACTCTCTAAAGAATAAGAACTTCGCTTTCGGAAAAACCTGCTCATCAGTCAAGATGTGTTGGAGCCTCACTGCTCCTCACAATACCATATCTCTGATAAAGTGGTCCTTGATCTCGATGTGCTTCGATGTGTCATGAAATACTGGATTCTCTGAAAGTCTGATCCCGCTTTGATTGTCACAGTATATCATGGTCGTATAAAGCACCTGATCAAACAGCTCTACAAAGAGCTTCCGCAACCACACTGCCTCACAGCTAGCCATAGTAGCTACAATGTACTCTGCCTCAGTTGTACTAGGAGTGACAGATTTTTGCTTCTTACTCATCCAGGAAATCGTGGCAGATCCCAAGCTAAAATAGCATCTTGATGTGATCTTCCTATCAATAACACTCCCATCCCAATCTGCATCTGTATACCCATGCAGTCTCAACTCACTATTGAAGGTATATCTCAGTCCATTGTTGATCGTCCCATGTAGATATCTCAACACATGTTTTGTGGCCACCCAATGAGCATGCAAACGTTCCATCATGAACCGGTTCAAGGTGTTAACAGCAAAAGATATATTTGGTCTTGTGTTGACCAAAAACATCAGAGCCCCAATCAGTTGTTGGTACAAAGTGTTGAAAAATGTGTAACTAGGTTCGGTCTTCATAAATATGAAATGTACCTTTGATTCTTGTATATTGTAAAATGAAAGAAAAATTATTATTGTTATTTTTGTAGCATGGGTTTCATGCTCAAGGTCTTTTATTTTAGAGGTCAAGCACCCATTTAGTGCTTCTAGGGCTTGTCCTAGGGTCAAGAAGTCAAAAGTGTCATTGTCATATGAAGAAGACCCCATCGGGCACATTGTAACTTGTAAAAAGAATTATTTTTGTATTTAAAAGTGTCAAAATACCCTCCAAGACCAAGTCGGCCTTGCAGCTAAGAAGTTGGCCTCAACTAGGGCATTTCGTCCACCTTGGAAGCCTATATATAGGAGGGAACTTGACCTCCTATGGACATCATTCATCCTCTCATCATTCAAGCGAAGGAGAAGAAGAAGAAGGCTAGTGAAGAAGGAAGAAGGACGAAGGACAAGTGTTTGGGTTATCTCTCTCTCTTTTGACATGTGTGAAGGAAGGAGGCTAGGGTTTTGTTGCTACAAGATCGAACTTGGAGAAATTGCAGAAAGAAGGTCGAAGGAAGGTCTATTAGGTCATCCTCAAGCCCTAGAAGAAGGAGAAACTCAAGCAAAGTTCAAAGGAAGCCTTGGAAGCCCTAGATTTGCTCAAACATGTGGAGGCAGCAACTGTTGCAGGGGCCGAAAATTTCAGACCTACAGTAGAGGCCAAAATTTTGTAGCTGGGGATTGAAGTTTTGCTACTAGAAGATATTTGATTGGGTTTGACTTCAACAAAGGAAGCACGTCATCAAGAAGGTCGGACTTGGTCTTGGAAGGGTATTGGTCTTGGTCTAGAGGTCTTGGAATTCGTGATTTAAAGAATCTATAAGAAGAGAAAAGATTTGTGGGTTTTCCTCTTAAGTGGAGAGGTTTTGGCCCTGGCTTGCGGCCTATATCCTGTGTTCCTATGTACCGTTGATTTTCTTGTTTTGGTAGTTGTTTGATGATAAGAATAACATAATAATAAGAGAAACTAATAAGTAAGAAAAGGTAAAAAGACATCACAAGCAGTTATCAAGTTTAAGAGAAATCATCCAAAATATAGCCCTATAGATTTCTCAACACAAAGAAGGATCTGCAAGATCTGGCCTCGTAGCTTCACCAAATAACTTCTTGAAGTTTGCCTCCATCGGTGTGTCCATGGATTTTTGCAATCCACCATCCCAAATCTCTCCAAGATTTTGACAACATATTTTCCATGGCTAGGAAAATCTCTCTAGGTCTTTGCCACACCGTTAAGCCTAGGAAATAGTGCATCAACCCAATATTTTCATCTCAAATTTGGAGGCAAGCTCCCTCATACACTGAATGATCAAAGGCTCTACTCCTGTCAAGAATAAGCCATCAACATATAAAACCAAAATCAAAGGCATATACTAGACAACCTTGAAGTAGAGGTTTGGATCGGCGCTACTTCTGGTGAATCCCAACTTCATCAAGTGTCCATTGATCTGAGCATACCAAGCCCTAGGGGGCTTGCTTTAAACCATAGAGGGATTTCTTCAATCTACAAACATGGGTTTCCCTATCATGTTCCTCAAATCCCTATGGTTGTTCCACGTACAACCCTGATAAGAAACAAGAGCAATGATGGACCGAATGGTGGTGTATCGAGCAATAGGTGCAAATATCTCATCGTAATCTTCTCCCTATTTCTGGGAGAATCCTCTGGCCATGAATATCGCTTTGAACTTCTCAACACTACCATCAATTGCATGTTTAATTTTGTATATCCACTTGGAAGTCACTACAAACTTTCCTTCAGTTCTCAGAACAACCTCCTGCATCATTTTTCATGATGGACTCATATTCTTCGGTCATGGCATCTCTCCATACCAGTTCCTTCACTACTTCTTCATAACTACAAGGTTCAGATTGTATTATGCTACTCATCAATGCAACATATCACTGATATCTACGAGGTTGCTTATTCTCCCTTAAGGTGCCTCTCAGGGCTAAGTGTCTCTCTGCATCTTGTAATGTATCATGAAGCCACAAGGGTCACAAGGAGGAGGATCCAAAGGATCCGTGGGTATCACAGGCTCATCTGCAAGGTCAAGCTCAAGCATGGATGGCTCAGCATCTATATCTATAATATCATCTCTTTTCTCAGTATTGGCAGGGACAGGAGAGTCTCTTGCTTTCCCAAGGGCAGCATCTTCATCAAAGGTCACATCTCGATTGAACTCAATGTTCCTCTGACCTAGCACATATATCCTGTAAGCTTTAGAATTTTCATAATAACCAATAAATGTACCTTTCTTTCCTAAAGCTTCTAACTTGGACCTTTTCTCTTTTAGTACATGAAATTAGATAGGGCAGCCAAAGATTCTCAAGTGTCCAACATTTGGTTTCACACCTGTAAATACTTCTTCAGGAGTCTTGTCTCCCAAGGCTTGATGAGAACTCCTATTTTGGACATATACAGCGGTATTTGTAGCTTCTCCCACAAAAACACAGGAAGCTTTTGATCATGAATCATGGCTTTGGCTACTTCCAAGATGGACATGTTCTTCCTCTCAGCAACTCCATTTTCTTGAGGGTTGTATGGAACAGTCACCTCCCTCTTAATCCCAACATCTCTGCAAAAGTATTTGAAATCATTTGAAGTGTATTCACCTCTATTATCAATGCTCGAGATCTTGATATTCTTTCCTGTTTGATTTTCCACAAAGAGCCTTGAAGTCCCTGAACATGTTGAAACCCTGATCCTTGGTCTTCAAGTAGAAGATCCAAGTCTTACGGGAGAATTCATCAACAAAGATAGTATAATATAAGTATCCTCCAAGAGATGTCACCGACATGGACCCACAAAGGCTAGAATGAATGAGTTGAAGAATCTCCTTAGATTTGTTGCTGCTAGAAGGGAATGGTCCCATGATATTCTTTCCACTGGCACATCCCTGACATACACCCTCATGACCAACCTGAATCTTGGGAATCCCTGTAACCATCCTACTCAAGCCAGGCAAAGCCTCGTAATGAAGGTATGCAAATCTCTAGTGCCAAAGCTCACACTGATTAGTGATGTCATGAACCAATGCTTGAATTGGTCGTCCACAAACTCTGCATAGGCCTTCATTTCAAACAACAAGTGTGAAGGCTCCTCTCAAGTTAGATCTCCTTGGCCAAGCAAGAACTTTTCCATTAATGAATTCAACTCTAAGTCCTTTGTCTTCCAAAGCAAAGATGGAGACAAGATTCTTCTTCAAGCTCGACACATACATCATGTGAAAATTTCACTACTGAAATCCTATTGTAGCAACTAGTATTATTTCTTCTAACTATTAATTAAATTAGCAGTTTATTACTACGCCAACAAAGAAATAAACACTTAGCATTCTTCACAAAAATACTGCGGAAAATAATAGTGTTGAAAACTGAGAAAAAATTTTAGCGCACATAAAAATTGACACTTATTTTTGGACAAATGTCCCCAGAAAAACCCAAATTGGGAAAATTGGTGCAGCAGCTGAGGGTTTTTATAATTATGCAGCAGTGAAATTATCTTAGTACAATCTGGATGTCGAATACTGGCTATCTTGCAGAGAAAATACTAGCAAATATTTCTTGAGGGAAATTACCCTCACTCCGAGCAATCCTGGCGCTTGACTTCCACTAAAAAGCTAGTCATCCAAATGGGACTGCGCAGACTCTGCATCACACTATAGCTATTTGTCACGCGTGTTGCTTGAATCGATTGCCAATCTAGCCGTCCTACCTACTACTGACTAGGAAAACGCTTCTCCGACACTTTGGGACCACTTCCCAGCCTTTGGAACTGAGGATGCCTTCTCCTCAACAAAAAATCGAACTGCCCTTTGAGGCATTGGGCAACCTCCTGGAGAAAAATTTGGCCTCTCTTGCAAAGTACTCACTGGATCTGGAAAATCTTCCTCCGACTTCACTGTCCCTACCCCTCTCTATCTTTGATTCCTTTTGAAGCTCGAACTCTTCCGGCAACTGACTGTTACTCTCTGGAAAATCGAACTCTCCAAGGAAATCGACCTCAAGTGTGTGTTCTCCATCTACCCATCGACTTATTCTTATAATCTTTTGTTGGGACTCCAACAGCCAAGATTAAATCTTAATTGACAGCTAAGATTATTCCCCCATCGATCCGTGTGAGTTTCTAGATGATTCACACCTTATCTCAATTAATTCTGATTAATTAACCAAGTTTCCTAAGTTTAGACTTAGGAAATATTAAAAAATAGGCTAATAATCTAATGAAGACATTTCTAGGTGGAATTTCTAGGAACGATTTCTGGGTTATGGAGAACTCTTGTGTTTTAGTCTCTCCACAAAGTTTCGAGACTAGAACACCTCTGATGCTACAAAAACTAACACTCCCTCTTAGCGAGGAAGGTGTTCTAGTGTTGCACTGTTACTACAACACCTTGTCTCTGTATCACCCTCTATCACGTTGTTGTTGTTGTCTGGCCACTGTGACTACCTGCCACTTCCCACCAACCACTGCACAACTCTGATGTTTCTTCTGTGTTGTTGCTGACACTGCTATATTGTTGCCAACTTTGCATCTGCACTGCAACTTCCTCTCATTTGTTGTTGCTGCTACTGGAACTATTGCAACTGAGAAGCATCCTAAATATTGAATCAATTGTGTATGTTGCATCTATCTCCTGAGTTCTAACTGCTACTAGCTACTACACTGTCTATTGAAGAATCTGCATTGTTGTTGACTCTGCTATTGAGCTTCTTGCTCTGCTGTCAACTCTGCACTGCGCACCTCAGTACCTGACTGCTACTAGTTTGCAACTGTCACTCGGGAATCTGACTGTATCACTGACACTGATCCATCCTGCTACTGCATAATGTGGGCCATGTAGCCAGGTAATGATCCATGAGGAGGATACCTCAATGGACCCTGCCCAATCTCTACAACTCTGGGACTACAGCTTCATGTCGCCCCACCTCTCTCCTGGAGGTATAGCTGCGAACATAGCAAACTCTTCGTCCATCTTGGAGGACAAATTGTCTATCTGAGCAAACATTGTTGCCTGGTCTTGCTTCTCCTGCTTGTCCTTCTTCCTGAGAGGACACTGCATACTATAGTGGTCGAGCTCACCACACCTAAAGCATTTGACCTTCGACGAGTCCTTTTTCTTCTCCCCCTGTCCCTAACTGGCACCCATCGATGCTAGAGCTACATTCTGTGAAAATTCCTAGATCTGAAAATCTCAAAAATCCTACTGCAACTAACTGAATTTACTTCTACTATTATGTAAATTACATTACAAAATTAATTCAGATTGCTTCATTACTGAAGTAAATTAATGAAGCACCCTACACTTAATACTTTATGATTCTAAAACAAGGAAACTGAGCAAGAATTAAATCACGCATAAGACACCTTTATTTTGGACTAAGTCCTCGGAAAAACCCAATGCAGGAAAATCGATGCAGCAAATATGGGGGTTTGATATTATTAAGCAGCAGTTTCTGAATACAATCTTTGGATGCCTTGTTGGCTATCCAGTATAGAGAAATCACGGCAAACAAAAATATAGTGAGTTTTACCTCACACTGCAAGTCCCGGTTGATCCGGATCTGAACTAGTGAAACCCCAGCTCCCTCTGCGCAGTAGATGCGTAGGCCTGCGTAGAGACTTCTGTGGACTGTGTCACCTCCTCTTAGAATCGATCTGTCTCTCGGAAAGTCGAGTTTTAGCCCTCCCGGCTTAGAAACCCCGATCTCCAGCAAATCTCAGACTATCTCTCAAAAGCACTACGCAGTCTCTGCGTGAACCTGCGTCACCCCTTATGGGGCGTGCGTCACACCCTCTGGAGGCTGTGTTGCTTCCTCTGCTGGTCATGCTGCCTCTCTACTATGTATCCGTGGTCCCAGAGAAGATCCTCCAACCAATGACTGTCTCTGCCGCTCACTACAAGTGGGATCATTTATATCTGATCTTCGTTTGAGCACTTGCTCCGTCAGAAGAATTCGATCACTTGATTCACTCGGTGTGTCTTTCCTAATGACCCTCAAGCCTTCTTTTATAGTCTTCTCGTTGAGAAATCAACTGTCGAGATTAGATCTCTAATCAATGGCTAAGATTATAACATGACTTGATCTTCGCTTTCTAGATCATTCTCACTCTTTTTTATTAATACCCTTTAATTATTTAATTTCCCTGAGTTTAGACTTAGGGTCCCCATTAAAATAATTTATTTTTACAATAAAACATAATCCGAGTGGAATTTTCACAAACAGTTTCTAGGTTCTTTAGAATACCAATGCCTAAGCCTCTCCACAAAATTTGAGACTTGGAACACTTCCGATGCTACCAAA
Source organism: Pinus albicaulis (assembly GCA_034641835.2). Lineage (NCBI taxonomy): Eukaryota > Viridiplantae > Streptophyta > Pinopsida > Pinales > Pinaceae > Pinus > Pinus albicaulis. Next base: position 785,838,331 of record CM076578.1, read on the forward strand.
AATCAACACATTCTCTTCCTCACTCTTTGGTCCCTTGTTGTTGTCGCCATTGATGATACTCTTTAACAGAGCCCGCCTCAACTCATCCTGTTGTAGATCGGACCACATCCTATCCCATTTGGGCAATGTGTCTCTGCCCAAGATACATTGGACAAACACTTGCCACTCCTGAGAGATACTATTCAGTGCCAAACGTACAAGCTCTATGGGTTGGGGTGCCTCCCCAACGGCTGCAAGTTGGTCTCGGACCTCCTGAATCCTAGTGAGAAAGGAATCTATCTTCTCACCCTTCTGCAACCTGATGCTCCTCAACTTCTCCTAGAGAAACATCTTCCGTTGCTCGAAAGAACTCTGAAATAGCTTGGAAAGAGCATCCCACATCTCCGTGGTCGTACCTTTGTCTGCCACATGTGAGACTAAATGATCTCAAACTCCATCCAAGATCATCTGCTTCGCCTTTGCCATTTCCTTCCTGTACTCCTTCAACTGATCTAGATCCTGGGGTACTGCAACCACATTCTCTGCATAGGCTTTCAGTCCAAATTCATCTAGAAGGAAGGACATCCTAGCCTTCCAGATGACATAGTTGGAGGCTCCCTCCAACCTATCCTGATCTCTAAGCCCAGTTGTGGCCATATCTATATCTAGTCGAAAATCTCCCTCTTTCCCTCTACTCGGCTCCTGGATCTACTACTCGCACTCCCTTCTGGAGTGAGAAAATCAGCGCACAGCTATTGCCAATCTGCAACTAGAAAAATCAGATCTCTAAAGCTCAAGATCCCTTGAGAGAAATTTTCCCTCCGTGTGTGTTATTTCTCTTCCACCCGACGTTGATTCTGCTTCTGCAAACTGCTGCAAAATCCTCTGCACCAAAACAAGGAATTTGCTCAGCGAAAATCTAAGTTGTAGCTCCCTTTTCCTGCTAGAATCACTCAACTGGCAATCCGAATTTTTCTGCCAACCTGCACTGAAAAATCGAACTTCCCCAAGCAACTTGACCTGCCCGGCTTAGGCTCTGCGCAGCCTCCAGAAATTTTTCCTACTACTCCCTCTGAGCAGCGAATTTTTGTCTTTGCTTTTGAGCTTCCCCATCTGATCAATCACACTCTAATACCATGTGAAAATTTCACTATTGAAATCCTATTGCAGCAACTAATATTATTTCTTCTAATTGTTAATTAAATTAGCAGTTTATTGCTACGACAACAATGAAATAAACACACTACAATCTTCACAAAAATAATGTGGAAAATAATAGCATTGGAAACTGAGAAAATATTCTAGCACACATATAAAAATCGACACACTTATTTTTGGACAAATGTCCTCGGAAAAACCCAACTTGAGAAAATCGGTGCAGTAGCTGAGAGTTTTTATTATTATGCAGTAATGAAATTATATGAGTACAATCTAGATGACGAATACTAGCTATCCTACAGAGAAGATACTAGCAAATATTTCTGGAGGAAAATTACCCTCACTCTGAGCAATCCCGGCACTTGACTGCCACTTAAAAGCTAGTTGTGCAACTGGGCTTGCGCAAGCTCTGCGTCACACTGGAGTTCCCTGTCACACGCGTTGCCTGAATCGATTATCAATCTAGCCATCTTGCCTGCTACTGACTAGGAAAAAGCTTCTCCGGCACTCTGGGACCCCTCCTGGCCTCTAAAACTGAAGACATCTTCTCCTCAGCAAAAATCGAACTGCCCTTTAAGGCTCTGCACTACCTCCTAGAGAAAAATCTCAGCCTCTCTGCAAAGTACTCACTGGATCTGGAAAATCTTCTTCCGACTTCATTGTCCTTGTCCCTCTTTGTCTCTGCTTCATTCTGAAGCTCGAACTCTTTTGACAACTAATTGCTGCTCTCTGGAAAATTGAACTCTCCGAGGAAATCAACCTCAAGTGTGTGTTCTCCATCTACCCATCAACTTCTTCTTGTAATCTTTTGTTGGGACTCCAATGGCCAAGATTAAATCTTAATCGATGGCTAAGATTATTTCCCAGTCAATTTGTGTGAGTTTCTAGATGATTCACAGCTTATCTCAATTAATTATGATTAATTGACCAGATTTCCTAAGTTTAGATTTAGGAAATATTAAAAAATAGGCTAATAATCTAATTGAGACATTTCTAGGTGGAATTTCCATAAACGGTTTTTGGGTTATGGAAAACTCATGTGTTTTAGTCTCTCCACAAAGTTGCGAGACTAGAACAACTCTGATGCTACAAAAACTAACACAACACATCTTGTAGATGAATGGTTTGACCATATTCCAAATGAAAAGAAATAGAACCAAACCCTTTGACAAGATTATAAGAATTATCCCCAAGTGGAATTTTCAAATTAGTCTCCCTCTCAACCAAATTTGAGAGGACTTCACAATACCCAATAAAATGTCTAGATGCCCCACTATCCACCAACCAACTAGTAATGCTATCAAAAGATGAGCTAGAAAGAGCAGCAACAAGAAAATGTTCAGATTGGGTATTGTTAATTTTAGTTAATGATGGTATGTTCTATGCTTAGAGAAATTTACTTCAATCTTTCTTATTAGCCCAATTCAATTTCCCATTTAGCAATCACATTAACACTGACAGTAAATGCTGGTAAAACATAAACAAATAACCAGAAGACAAGCCAATACAAGAGGACACAATATTTTGGCGGATAACAGGGAAAAACCCCAATGTGGGGAAAACCCTTTGATCAAATCTTCTTATTATTCTTCAAATTCAGCACAGAGAGAAAATTACAATTTACAGATTTCCTTCAGTCAAACAGTAGTCAACAAGATGCCCTAGCCTGCAAAGTCAACATTGGTCAAACCAGCTGAAATACTCCTCCAATGAAGCTCGGTCAAACCCAGTCAAACTCGGCCTCCAAAATCGGTCAAAGTCAGCCCAAAATAGTCCTGAAATATTCGATCAAACTTGGTTAACGCACTGGTCAACTCTGCGGTCAACCCAAAAGTCAAACTACCCAAAATTCTCGGAAATCATGCCTCCAGCTGCGGCCTAGCAAGATCGAAATTCTGCCCAAGAAATCAAATTCAAAATGCAAAGTTGACCCAAAGTCAACGTTGGTTGACGCTGCTGCAGTAGCCCTATAAACAGTCTGAAAACCACAGTTGTTGTCCACACGTGCAAAGAAGAGGAGAGAGAGCCTTCTTGAGGCTGTACGAACCAATGAGAGAGGAGATATGTGTGTGATGAGATGATGTCCAAATGAGGATTGAGTTTCTCCTTTTTATATCCATTAATGAGGGGTGGAGACACATCTTTTGGGGCTTGTGAGCCTATATTATAATTTTGGCCGACCTTGACAATTTGCACGTGTGAGAGAATAAATTAAAAATCCAACTTCTGCTCATCCAAACAAGATGATCTTTAGTTCTTGCACCTCTCAGAAAGAGGAATCCAACAAACATATTATCTACATCATATGAGCAGTCCAAAGTGGAGTTTGGCCCTAGTTGTCAAATTTAACACTCCCTCTCAACTGGGGGGAACTCCACCCGTCAATCCATCTGTCAACCAGTGCAATCCTATCATCCTATACCATCGTGAACCAACCTGTCATCCTATGTCATCCTGTGGTCCTTGTGCTCTGCTTTGCTGAACCATGAAGAAATAATGAAGAAGATTTGATCGAGAACGAGTCATAAGACCTTGCCACTCTCCACTGACTCGAACTCAGTTTAGAGGTAAAAACCTCAATCAGAATTGATCCCAGATCAAGGTGTTGGACACAACCCATCCTAGACATAGAGAGTACGGCAATACATGATGTGTCCATCGGTAATGCTATGGTCTCTATCCTTATTTCCCAACTCATTGGTCAGATGAGAGGTACTTCCCATGAGTCCCAGACTACATGGGTAGGATATATGTGGGGCATAGATCAAGAGAGGGTCAACCAGCTCAATATCATAATGGTGGGGAAATAGCACACCAACAAGGAAAGGCGAACCTGGCCCTGTGTTTGCTTATAGCTCCAAGAAGCTATCCCCAAGCCCCCTGGAGCTCCTAGAGCTCAAAGTCCAACTCAAGCGGGGCCCTCATAAGAGGGTTTGTCCACGATTCCAAGCTTCTCACGGAAGGTTAAGAATTTGACCTTCCCCAGGAACCGTGAGAATATCTACGACCTACTCATCAGTCGCAATGTGATGGAGCCTTACGGCGCCTTTCTATACCATATCCCAGATAAAGTGGTACCTTATATCAATATGCTTGAAGTGGTCGTGGAACACGAGATTCTCTGAAAGTCGAATCCCACTTTGGTTGTCGCAATGGATCACGATGGTATCTAGCACATGCCCAAACAGCTCACTGAAGAGCTTCCTCAACCAAACAGCATCACAAAAAGCCATACTTGTTGCAATGTATTTGGCCTCGGCGGTGCTCAAAGCAACTGATTTTTTCTTCCTGCTTATCCAGGAGATCAAAGCAAAACCTAGAGTGAAGCAACATCCAGATGTGCTATTATGATCCACCACACTGCCTGCCCAGTCAGCATCGGTATATCCATGGAGCCTCACATTCCCAATAGTGTATCTCAGACCATGATTGATTGTGCCCCAGAGATATCTCAACAGATTCTTGGCAGCAATCCCGTGAATGTGATGAGGCTTGACCATATCTTGACTCAACGTGTTCACTGCAAAACATATGTCTGGACAAGAGTTCACTAAGAACGTCAGGGCCCCTACGAGTTGACGATACTCGGTAGGATTTCCCAAATCGGGCCCAGCAGCACTTCCACACAACTTCTTAAAGTTGAGCTCCATCGAAGTAGTCACGGACTTCCAATCCACCATCCCAAATCTTTCCAGCAGCTTCACAATATATTTTCCTTGAGAAAGGAAAATCTCACCTGGCTTTTGCTGAACCTCCTGGCCTAGGAAGTAGTGCATCAGTCCTAGGTCCTTCATCTCGAACTTAGAAGCCAACTCCCTCTTACATTGATGAATAAGATGGTCTGCACCTATCAGGAAGAGATCGTCCACATAGAGAACCAGAATGAGAGGCTTGTCATTATCAACCTTAAAGTAAAGGTTTGGATCAACATCACTTTGAGTAAAGCCCGGCTTCATCAAGTAGTTATCGATCCTCTCATCCCAAGCCCTAGGGGCTTTCTTCAACTTGCATACGTGTGTATCTCTATCTCAAACTTCAAACACCAAAGGTTGTTCCACATAGACCTCTTCCTTGATCGATCCATGTAAGAAGTCAGTCTTCACATCCATCTAATGTAGACTCCATCCTTGCGATGCAGCAAGGGCAACAATCGAACGGATGGTGGTGTAGCAAGCAACAGGTGCAAATATTTCATCATAATCTATTCCTTCTTTCTGCGAGAAGCCTCAAGCTACGAATCTTGCCTTGTATTTTTCAAGGCTTCCATCGGCTCCATGCTTGATCTTGTAGAGCCATTTCGAGGTGACAACAGATTTGTCCTGCGATCTAGGAAACACATCCCAAACATCATTTTTCATGATCGACTCATATTCTTCATTCATTGCATCCTTCCAAACTTGGTGCTTCACAGCTTCTTCAAACATTCCAGGCTCAGATTGGATAATGGTGCTCATGGCTACTAAGTACCCTTGGTACCAATTCAGCTTCTTACTTTCACGGAATGTTCCCCTTGGAGCAATATGTCTCTTGGTATCTTCTCGAGTGTCTCTAAGCCATGAGGGTCTTTTTTATTTGAAGAAGTGAGCTCACTAGGAGGTGGATCTATAAGGTCCATCGGACCTTCAACATCGGGCATCTGTTCATCCTTCGGTTCTTCCTGCTTTCTTGCTTCTTCTTCTTTGTCTTCCTTTGAGATAGGAAGATCTCTAACCTTCCTAAGGGCAGCATCTTCTTCGAAGGTGACATCATGACATATCTCCACTTCTCTTTGACTAGGCACATAGATTCTATATGCCTTCAAAGTTTCACTATAGCCCACAAACCTAAGAAACCAGATTCACTGGTCTGGGCCATCGTGTCCTAAATCCAGCGAATTGGATACGATTCTGCCGGATTCATGTCTAGTGGATTGTGTCCCAATCCGACGAACACGACCGGCAGAGAAAATCCCTCCACATCTTTTAAAAAGGCCGTTTGGCCTCCCATTTCTCACTTTGTGCATGCATGTATTTGTATTTGGTCTCTCATTTCTCACTTTGTGCATGCTTGAGGCAACTCTGCTTGGCCATAAACAAGGAACAAAAATGCTCTAGATGCATTAACAAATCTACAACAAAAAAATTTCAAACTTGCATCAGTGAAATGTGTGAACTAAAAACAAAGGCACAACCTATACAACACCTCACTCACACATGGGGTGTGTCACTTTGAGAATCTGCACCTGCAAAAGTACATTCAGTTGTCTCTATTTTCAATGAGAAAAATAGACCCTCTGAATAGAGTACTATTAGTCTTTTAAACATAGACAGAGGTTGGAGTTACTAGAATACCAATTGCACATCATTAAGCAGAAGAAAAAGTCTTCGCTGTATTTGGGACACGTGGCCCCATGTGTATCATTGTATCATGTATCTTAAATCTTTGTAAAACTCACATCTAGATGAAGATCTATGTTTGAATCAATGAATTTGTATGAATGTGTAAGAATTATCTAGTTTTTAATATATATATTGTTTAATAAAATAATATATAATGTGTCCGAACGTGTCCTGTTCCGGGGGTCACCGTGTCCCGAATCCGACACTCGAATCCTCGTGTCCATTGTGTCCCATGTCCCCGTGTCAAGTGACTTAGCCACAAACGTTCCCTTCTTTCCATAATCATCCAATTTGCTCCACTTTTCTTTTGGCACATGAAAATATACGAGACTTCCAAAAATTCTAAAATGAGAAACATCAGGTTTCTTACCAGAGAAGACTTCTTCAGGAGTTTTGGAGTCCAATGCTTGATGTGGGCATCTATTTTGAACATACACAGTGGTGTTGGCAGCTTCTCCCCATAAGAACTTCGGAAGACCTTGGTCATGAAGCATGGCACAGGCAGCTTCAAAAATGGTTCGATTCTTCCTTTCAGCAACTCCATTTTGTTCGGGAGTATATGCAGTAGTGGTCTCCCTCTTAATGCATGCTTCCCTGCAATAATCGTTGAACTCATTTGATTCATATTCGGTTCCATTATCGGTCCTCAAAATTTTGATCTTCTTCCTTGTTTGATTTTTAACCAAGGCCTTAAAGGTGCAGAACCATTTGAATACTTTGTCCTTTTTCTTCAAGAAGTATATCCAAGTCTTGCGGGAGAAGTCATCTATAAAGGTGACATAATATAGGCATCCTCCCAAGGATGTTATGGATAACATACCAGATAGATCAGAATGAATCAATTGTAGAACATCAGTAGTCTTGGAGTCACTTGAGGGCAATGGTCCCCTTGTATGCTTTCCTTCGGCACAACCCTGACATACACCTTCATGATCATTTTTGAAATTGGGAATACCTGTGACCACCTTCCTTGCTTCGAGAAGAGCTTTATAATGAAGGTGCGCAAACCTCTGGTGCCATAATTCGGATTGAAGAGTTGTGTTGCATGTCATGGCTCCCAACGGACTTCCTCCAACCTAATAAAACGTATCAACTCTGAAACCAAGAGTGAATGCTTCTTTGAAATTCCTCTTCCAAATGCGTACCTTTCCATCAATGAATGCCACCTTGAATCCTTTATCTTCCATCACCAAGATAGACACTAGATTCTTCTTCAAGTCAGGTACATACAACACAGCTTGCAAACGAAGGACTTGACCTTGATTTAGATGAAGGGTCACAGTCCCTGTCCCTTTCACAGGATAGGTGTCATTATCTCCAAGGATAATTTCCAAATTAGTATCCTTTTCAATCAAATTAGATAGGGCCTTTTATATCTAGTGAAGTGCCTTGAGGCACCACTATCAATCAACCAGTTATCCAGGGTGTCGGAAGGAGATGCAACAGAGAGGGAAGATATAAGAATATATTCATTTTTCTTGTTATCAAAAACATTAGATTCATCATACCTGAAGTTCCTTGACCTCTTGAAAGGTTGACCATTTCCATTTCCATTTCGAGCAGAGGAGGCCTTTCTCTTTCCTTTATTGTTGAACCTGTTGTTCCTTTGATTTCCATTTCCCCTTAAGTTGTTGTTATTGTTGTTGTAGGCATCATCTCGGGGAGAGTCCCTTTTATTGGGGCACTCTCTAGCATAATGGCCAAACTTGTTACAATTGTAACAACTACCCTTCCTTTGGGTCTTGCTCTTCCTTGACCTTGATTTCTAGGACTAGCATTATTCTTCTTCTTTGCATGAGTGGTGAAGGTAGTAGGCTCACTTCCATTTCCATTTGAGAAATTGTCTCTCTCCATCATCCTTGTCTCCTCTTGAGTGCATCTTGTCAACAATTCACCAAAATCAGGAATTATATTATTGTTGAGAATAGTGGTATTGAATACATACCATGCTCGAGGAATAAGTCCAAGAGCAATGAGAGTGAGCTCTTGGTCAGCTATGAACTCTCCAATTGATAAGAGATCATTATTGATTTCGGTGATCCTCATGAAGTAGGATTGGATGGACTCGCCCTTGCCAATCGTGATGTCCTTCAACTTGTTCTTCAAAAAGAGAATTTGATTAGCATTGTTAGCCCTAAACATGCCAACCGACTTATCATACATCTCCTTAGATGTGCCCAGCTTGGAGATATAAGCAACCAAGTGCTTGTGAATAGAATCCTTAATGATGTTCTTCACCTTGTTTTCCCCTTTCTTGTACTTTGTTTTAGTGGCAGCCAGTGCATTTGATGGAGGCTCAATGATCTTTCCCTACACATAATCCATAACATCTTGTTCCACCAATGTCAGGTCCAAGGACATTTTCCATCCATGATAATCAAACTTATCTAATCAACCCTTGTCCTTGTCTAATCAACTTTCAGTGATTGCTCTTCTCACTCTTGCTTGGGCTTTGTCTTCACCTCAGCTCTGATACCATGTTAATTTTAGTTAATGATGGTATGTTCTATGCTTAGAGCAATTTACTTCAATCTTTCTTATTAGCCAATTCAATTTCTTGTTTGACAATCACATTAACATTGACAATAAATGATGATAGAACATAAACAAATAACCAGAAGACAAGCCAAGACAAGAGGACACAATATTTTGGCGGATGCCAGGGAAAAATCCCAATGTGAGGAAAACCCTTTGATCGAATCTTCTTATTATTCTTCAAATTCAACATAGAGAGAAAAGTACAATTTACAAATTTCCTTCAATCAACAGCATGCCCTAGCCAGCAAAGTCAATGATGGTCAAACCAGTTGATCCTCCTCCAATGAAGCTCGGTCAAACCCATTCAAACTCGACCTCCAAAATTAGTGAAAGTCAGCCCAAAACAGTCCTGAACTATTTGGTCAAACTTGGTCAATGCACTGGTCAACTCTGTGGTCAAAATTGCGGTCAACCCAAAAGTCAAATTGCCCAGAATTCTCGAAAATCGTGCCTCCAGCTATGGCCTAGCAAGATCAAAATTCTACCCAAGAAATCAAAGTCAAAATGTCAAAGTTGACCCAAAGACAATGTTGGTCAACGTTGCTGCAGAAGCCCTAAAAACAGTGCAAAAATCACAGTTGTTGTCTACACATGCGAAGAGGAGAGAGAGCCTTCTTGAGGCCGTATGAACCAATGAGAGAGAAGAGATGTGTGTGATGAGATGATGTCCAAATGAGGATTGAGTCTCTCCTTTGTATATCCATCAATGAGGGGTGGAGACGCATCTTTTGGGGCTTGTGAGCCTACATTACAATTCTGGCCGACCTTGACAATTTCCACGTGTGAGAGAATAAATTCAAAATCCAACTTCTGCTCATCCAAACAAGATGATCTTTAGATCAATCTTGCACCTCTCGGAAAGAGGAATCCAACAAAATATTATCTCCATCATATGAGCAGTTCAAAGTGGAGTTTGGCCCTTGTTGCCAAATTTAACAAGTAATAACAACATTACTGTCATACCTTGTGTTCTTGGACCTCTTTTGAGGGCGTTGGGTCTCTTCAACACTTGAATGGGCAGCAGGACCTCTTCCTCTCCTTCTATTCTTTAAGTTGTTGTTGTTTCCATTGTTGTTGTTGTTGCTAGACCTTTGAGCATTTCTTCTATCAGGACAATCTCGAGCAAAGTGGTTGAATTTGTCACACCTATAGCATTGGCCTTTGGACAAGTCCCTTCTATTATTGTTGAATGTTGGGGTTGGTTTCTTGGGATTCCATTTGGAAGGTCTTCCCTTTCTCTTTTCCCTTCTTGACATTGGTTGTGAAGGCTATAGGCTCTCCCTCTTCTTGCCTTTGAATTCTTCCTCTGGAAATGAGCTAAGATTCCTCTTGAGTACAATTGTCCAGAAGCTCATCAAATGTAGGAAGCTCTTTCCTACAACTAATACTTGTAATGAATGTCTCCCAAAACATGGGGAGTCCTCCAAGGTTCATTTGCACAAGCTCTCTATCATGTATGACTTCTCCAATGGAAAGAAGTTGATCTCTTATTTGAGAGATCCTCATGAAGTAAGTTGTAATAGATTCAAACTTATTCATATTGATGTCACGAAGTTGACTCTTCAAAGAGATGACTTGGCTGAGATTGTTAACCTCATACATCCCAATCAATTTTTCATGCATCTCCTTTGACTTCTTCATTTTGGACACATAAGTGATGAGATGATCCTGAAGGGAATCAATAGTGATCTTCTTGGCCTTGATCTCACCCTTCTTGTACTTGGAATTGACACTGGCATTGGCATTCTCAAGAGGTTCAGCCACTTGGCCCTGAACATATTCCATCACATCATTCTCTTCAAGGGTGAGATCCAATCTAACCCTCCATGTTGCAAAGTTAGAGGCATCATCCAGCTTCCCTTCAATCTTGATCACCAATCAGCAAAAAGAGTGTCTCAAAGGGGTGCTCTCTGGTCTCCTTAGGCTAACGTTCACCTCAGCTTCGATACCATGTTAATTTTTCACATTGCTCTATGTTGTTATAATCACTTAAAACAATTTCTTCCAATTTGAATCACCCCAAGAACAGATAAGCAATTATAGATAGCATAGTAAACAGTAAATGCACAAGAGAAGATAGTCGAGCACAATGAGACACTGGGATTTTGGTCAAAGACCGAGAAAAAACCCCACAAGGAGGAAAACCTAGAATCAATTCTTCTTCTTTTATTAGTCAATCAATGTTCAGCATGAGATACATAAGCCCAATAGTACATCCATAAACCAGTCAAATTCAATGCTTTGACTCTCCAAGTCAACCAATCCAAAATCGGTTAAAAATGAGAGAAAGTCAAATATGGTCAAATATATTAGTCTACAATTTTATGCTTCTGGAGGTTTGGTCAACAGCCTGCAATATTTATTCACAATCAACAGTCAAACCTGCCCATAAAAGTCCGATCAACCCGGTAGAATATTCAACCTTCCTTGCTTAGTCAAACTCGATCAAAACAATGACAAAACCTCTTGCAATTCTCGGTCAAATTCCACAGTCAAACCTGGAGTCAAACCCTAGTCTAGCCTGCGATCAACCTCAATCAAGGTGCCAAAAAAATTCGGTCAAAGTCTCCTTCAATTCGGCCTTCCAAGTTCGGTCAAAGTCTCCTTCAATTCGGCCTTCCAAGTTCGGTCAAAGTATCCTTCAATTCAGACTTCCAAGATAGTCAAGAAATTGGGTTCCAACCTTGATGAGCAATAAATTGCCTCATCTTAAGGGGTAATAAATGTTAAATCTCTCAAATGCAAGCCTGGGCTCCTGAGCTATGCACCCATATCAAAGCACTATCATAAAGAAGTAAAATGTGCACCAAAGAGGTGGGGAAAGCAAGTTGAGGAAAGGGGTAACTCATGCCTCCATGATTGCTCCCCCCTTACATCTATACATCCAGGATGTTGGACCACTATTAGTTGGTCACTTGGCTATGGCCCCCACATGGAAGTCGTTCCCACTCCATTACCACCATCTACACTTGCACCTACACTTCCCCTTACGGGTTGGAAACACCTAATAGGGTTATCCATCTAGCCATCCCTAAAATAGGAGAGGGAACAACTATACGGGACTTGGTCTAGTTAGATATTTAATGGTGATCTTTGTGTGAAGTATTGGTTGTACCCCTAACTTTCAGTATGGTCCACTATAATGCATCTATGGTTTAGGCTACCTAATAACTAATTGATTTACACTTGACCTTGATGAGGTTTTGTCAAGTGTTCCATATCACATCAACAAATTCTTCTTGAGGTGATTTCCCCACCTCTTTAATAGAGAAATAGAAGTCATACTATCCAGCGCAGAGAGAGAGAGAGAGATTGACTATGATGGTGCGGCGTTGCCTACCCAGAGCAAACTGTTGGGCTACTTGAAAACTTCTGTAATATCCCAAAGGGAAATAAACAGTAATATAAAGCACACAAACAAGGTACACAGTAACTAAAGACAAATCACAAGACAAAATACACAATGTGGAGAACGCTGAGCCATTTTATTAATGCTGAGAAATAAAGAAAGTACAAAGGTGATCAAAATGATAGCACCTCGACTTGCTCAGGGCAAGTGTAGAAATACTCTCAGAACAATGTATGGAATGGTTGCTCCCTCTATCAACTGCGTAATCTCCAAGCTGCTGGAAAATGCTACCGTGTTGTTGCAAATGCTGGAATGAAATGAGTCTTTGGGGCTGCTCCCCAACTCGGAAAATGCTGAAACTCTGGGAATGGCCTCCTCTACCAATACCCAGAAAATCCCAGAGAGCTTTTCGAGAATGGTTGACCCCGGAAAATACCTCCTTTGAGGCACTACGCTATCCCTCAAGGGAAAACGCTGACCCTAGAGGCAACACTGCAAAATATGGCCTCTCCCTCTGCAAAATGTCTCCAATAGGAAAGGGTTGATCCCTTCCCTAATCCTCCGGTCTGAATCCACCCAAATCACCTCAATCTGGAACTCTCCCCAACTAGAACTGCGTCCTCCCTCTACAAGACTGCGTTGTCCCTCCAAGGAATGCTCCTCAATGACTGAAGCTCTGATCTCCCCCTGCAAAATACGGTAGGACTCCTCACTCGAGCAAGCACTCGAAGTCTCCCGGGGCTGAGGTTGGGATCTCTGCACAGAGACACCCGGTGTACTGAACAGTACGTGCAGACTAGCTAAACAGCAAGCGTGCTCAATGTCTAGAGACAATCTCCAAAATGCATAATCAACAATGAGAGAAATGAGGTAGCCTCTCCTCTATTTATCTTCGGTGAGCCTCCCTCTCTCCTTGGCCCCACCATGCTAAAGTTGTCCCTCTTTGGCCCACGCTGCCAACTCATCTGCGCTAGCTGGGCCCACGCTGTCCAAGTGTGTCCCCCTCCCTACGTTGTCTCTTGGCCTCCCTTGGCCCACCTTGACCATACGTTGTATTTCCTAGGGGACTTTAAGGAGTGTGCTTTATCCTAAGTGAGTCACACTCCCACTTTATTTATATTTTAATTATATAAGGCAAAATTGATCAAAATTAATATTTCCAATTAGCAAAACATTGCTTGTCCTCAAGCAACTGTAATGATGGATGCTGTAAGATCTGCTCACCCTCCCAAGTGGCATCCTCATCCGGCAAATTCCTCCACCTCACTAGGAACTCCCGGACTGTCCTGCTCCTCAACTGTCTCTCCCTGGTGTCAATAATGGCCTCCAACTGCAACACCAAGTGCCCCTCATCATCTGTAGGTGGAAGCTCCTCTGTCACTGTCACCCGCTGTCTCAGTGCCTTCTTCAGGCATGATACGTGAAAAATATTATGAATCTTGCTGCCCTGGGGTAGCTCCAACTCATAAGCAACCTGCCCTACTCTGCGTATCACCCTGTATGGACCGTAGAAGCATGGCTTGAGCTCCTCCGCCCCCTTCTGCTTCAGCGTGGACTACCGATACGACTGCAAGCAAAGGTAGACCAAATCCCCTACCTCAAAATGCCTCTCTACCCGGCCCCTGTCTGCGTACAGCTTCTGTTGGTTCTGTGCTGTAGCCATGTTGTCCTTGAGAGCTCGGAGGATGTCCTGACTCTCTTGGATCCAATCCTTGGCCCTAGGAGCCTTGCTGGCACCAAACATCATATCAACAAAAGATAGAGCATGATATCCATACAATGCATATAATGGAGACATACTGATAAACATGTGACGAGTGTTGTTGTAGGAGTACTCCCCTAAGTGCAACCACTTCAACCAGGCCTGCTGCTGCCCATTGACATAGTTGCTCAAGTAGCCCTCCAGCCACTTGTTTACTATCTCGATCTATTCGTTCGTCTGAGGATGGTAGCTAGTGCTCGGTGTCAACTCTGTGCCCACCAAGCGAAAGAGCTCCTACCAAAATCCGCCCATGAAGCAGTTGTCCCTGTCACTGACAATGGTCTTTGGGAGACCATGCAATCTGAAAATGTCCCGAAAGAATAGCTCCGCCACCTGTGCTGCTGTGTAATGTGCGGATATACCAAAGAAGTGAGCATACTTCATCAGTGGATCAATGACTACGAATATGCAGTCCTTGCCCTGCACTGTGGGCAACCCTGTGATGAAGTCCATCGAAATGCTTTCCCATTTCCCCTCTGGTATGGGAAGGGGCTGCAATAAACCTGCCGAATGGTCCATCTCCCCTTTGTTGCGCTGGCAAACCTCGCACTCCCTAACATGCTGGAGTACGTCCTCCTTGAGGCCCTTCCAAGAGAACCTCTCTCTGATGGCCCTATAGGTTTTGGTGAACCCCTGATGGCCTGATAGTGGTGAATCATGAGAAGCCTGCAATATCTTCTTCTTGAGCTGAGAGCCCTCAGTCAAGAAGATCATGTCCCTGTAATAGATGATCTCATCCATCACCTTGTACCTATCATCCGTCACCTGCCCATCCAAGATCTCACAGGCAAAACGGTCCTTGGAGTACTCTACCAACAATCGAGCCCTCCAATCTGTGTCTATGCTCATCAGGGACAACACGGCTACTCTGCGTGAGAGTGCATCAGCTACCACGTTGTTCTTCCCTTTGACATACTCGATGTCAAAATCGTAAGCCTGGATCTTACTGACCCACTTTTGCTGCCTCTCCTACAACTGCTTCTGCTCTAAGAAAAATCTGAGGCTATTGTGGTCTATCCTCACCCTGAATCTGTTGCCCACAAGGTACTGCCAGAGTTTGGCCAAGGCATGCATGATGGCCAACATCTCCTTGTCGTATATGGCATACAACCGCTCATGTGGTAAGAGCTTCCGGCTCTCAAAAGCTATGGGGTGGCCTCCCTGCATCAAAACCACGCCTATCCCCTCTCCCGACACGTCACACTCCAAAACAAAGGACTGCATGAAGTCTGGCAATGCTAACACCAGACAGCTGCTCATCACCTCCTTGAGCCTGTCAAAAGCCCTCTGCGTTGTATCCGTCCAACTGAATGCCCCCTTTTTGGTCAGATCTGTAAGGGGTGCAGCAAGTTGGGAAAATCCCTTGATGAACTTCCTATAGTAGGTGCAGATACCCACAAACCCTCGGAGTTCCATCACGTTCTTCGGCTCTGGCCAATCCCTGATGGCCCTGATCTTCTCCTCGTGGACCCTCACTCCGTCCACTCCAATGATGTTCCCCAAATAGAGCATCTCAGTCAACCCGAATTCGCACTTGGAGAGCTTAGCATAGAACTGCTGCTCCTCCAAAATGCGCAATACTGCCTCTATGTGCTGGAGATGCTCCTCCCAGGTCCTGTTGTATATCAATATGTCGTCAAAGAACACCAAAACACACTTCCTCAGATTACTGCGGAAAATGTGGTTCATGCACGACTGGAAGATGGTCGGTGCGTTGGTTAGCCCGAAGGGCATCACCAAAATCTCGAAACGGCCATAGTGACATCTAAAAGTGGTCTTGGGAATGTCCTGCTCCCTCACACGAATCTGGTGGTACCCGGATCTCAAGTCAATCTTCGAGAAGTACTGTGCTCCTCTCAACTCATCCATCAGCTCGTCAATCCGTGGGATAGGGTACCTGTTCTTCATCGTCTTCTTGTACAGGGCCCTGTAGTCAATGCACATCCTCAATGTGTCGTCCTTCTTCTTCACTAGAACTACTGAAGAAGCGAAAGAACTGGTGCTAGGCCAAATGTGTCCAAGAGCTAGCAACTCCTGGATAGCCCGCTCGATCTAGTCCCAATAGGCCTTGGGGTGCCTATAGGGTGTGGTGATGACAGCCTGTATGCCTTGCTCCAACTCAATAGTGTGCTCAAATCTCCGATCCGGTGGCTGTCCTGGCGGTATCTCCCCAAACACCGTAGCATACCTGTCAAGGATGGTCTGCACCTCTGGGTGTATGGTCTGCCTCGTAGAACCTGCCTCTGAAGCATGCAGCTCCACTACCCACTCTATATCCCCCTTCCAGAAGTCTGCCTCCATCCGGTGAGCTAAGACTGTCTGAGGTGGATACGTATGCATGCCCCATATCTTCTCGTGCTTCCTTGTCTTCCTATCATCCCACTCCATCTCCAAGGCCTCCCAGTCCGTGGTGACCTTGCCTAACGTGAGCAGCCATTGCACTCCCAATATCACGTTGGTGTCCGGAATGTTCACCACAAAGAAGTGGTCGATCAATGTGTAAGTGCCCATCGTCACTGCCAATGCCGGGACGTACCTGGCACACTGCATGGTTTGGTCCCCTGGAACCAACACTGAAAACCCGTCAAAACTCTCTGTCGGAATGCCTCTCCGCTCTACCATCTGTGCATCAATGAAGTTGTGGGTTGCCCCACTGTCTACTAGTACTGACACTCGCTGCCCTCGCACCGTACCTCGGACACGTAGTGTCAAATACTTGGGAACTCCTCACAAGGCTGCAAGGGCTCCTCCGGTAGGTGCGAAAGATGCACCCCCTGCTCCTGGTGGTGGGGGCGGCAGATGATCCTCCCTCTGCACTGCATGGATCCCCCCTGCACCTGTGTCATCGTACTCATCCTCTTCTCCACTGCTCTCGGAGAAGACCTTAATATAATGTGCCTTACCTGCAGCACAACGGTGTCCTGATGCCCATGGCTCCTGGAAGGTGAAACACAGTCTCTTCCTCCTCAGATCCCTCCTGGTCTCATCATCTATCGGTCCTCTGCTCTGGGTCTCCTTCGGAGGCAGAGCCCTCACATCCCTCCCCTTGGGCTGGAATGCCATCCTCTGAGGGTAAGGTGCTCTGGTCCGAGGTAAAGCATCCTGTAAATCTCTAGTCCTGTCAACTGCATCCTGAAGTGTGGTTGGCCTAGTGGACCGGACCAACCCTGAAGGGGCTTTGCTAACCCGTCAATAAACATGTATATCATCCGTGCTGCTGATAAATCTGGCACCATCACTGAGAGTCTCAAGAAATCTGAGATGTATGTGTCTGGACTCCCGGTCTGCTTGAGCTTCATCAGCTCAACAAAATGCTCCTCCGGATCCTTCCGGTCAAACCTCTCTATCAACCTCCGGGTGAACTCGGCATAAGCGGTCACTGTCGAATGCCCGAGCGTAACCATCCCATGGAACCACCAATCTTGGGCCTCGCCATCTAGGTGCAGCGATGCCACCTTGATGGCCTCTGTCTTCGCCACCTGGTTGAGTACGATGCAGATCTCTGTCCTGATAATGTCTGTTCCCCCTGTGCTGATGGCGGTGTCTACTGTCCCGCTTGAGCAAGACAAAATCATGAAATGTAAGTGCATCTCTGAACTCCTGTCCATAGGCCTGGTACTCAGCAAAGTAGTCACCCATGTGGGCTGGCTCCTGCTCCTGCTGCACTCCCACCCTTGTATCTACTGCCAGGAAAGTGGGCATCGTGGAGCGTGGGGGTGTATGGTATGCCACATGTTGTGCTGCGTAGTGCCCCTGCAAATGATGGGACGTACCCGATCCCTCTCCAATGTGGAAACCCCCCGGGGTTTCACGCTATCTGCACTCTGCTGCTGTGAATCTCTGCCCCATCTCCTCTATCCGCCTAGACAGATCCTGTACTGACTTGATGAGTATGTCCACAAACTCCTTCGCGGTGTCTTTCTCCTCTGCCATCGGTTCCTCCTGCTCTGCATCCACTACTGGAGCGCAGTCCCCCTCTCTGTAGGTGATCTGCAACCTACGCTCTCGGTCACGGTACTTCCTACCCCTGTAGCAGATATACGGCTTCTTGCCCGGTGTCATAGACAACTTTGCCCCACAGGCTGAGCCAGGTCTATGAGCTCTGATACCACTGTAATATCCCGAAGGGAAATAAACAGTAATATAAAGCACACAAACAAGGTACACAACAACTAAAGACAAAATACACAATATGGAGAACACTGAGCCATTTTATTAATGCTGAGAAATAAGGAAAGTACAAAGGTGATCAGAATGATAGCACCTCGACTTGCTTAGGGAAAGTGTAGAAATACTCTCAGAACAATGTATGGAATGGTTGCTCCCTCTATCAACTGCGTAATCTCCAAGCTGTTGGAAAATGTTGCCGTGTTGCTGCAACTGCTGGAATGAAATGAGTCTTTGGGGCTGCTCCCCAACTCCGAAAATGTTGAAACTCTGGAAATGGCCTCCTCTCCCAATACCCAGAAAAGCCCAGAGAGCTTTTCGAGAATGGCTGACCCCAGAAAATACCTCCTTTGAGGCACTACGCTATCCCTCAAAGGAAAATGCTAACCCTGGAGGCAACACTGCAAAATATGGCCTCTCCCTCTGCAAAATGTCTCCAATAGGTAAGGGCTAATCCCTTGCCTAATCCTCCGGTCTGAATCCACCCAAATCACCTCAATCCAGAACTCTCCCCAACTAGAACTGCGTCCTCCCTCTACAAGACTGCACTATCCCTCCAAGGAATGCTCCTCAATGACTGAAGCTCTAATCTCCCCCTGCAAAATACGGTAGGACTCCTCACCCGAGCAAGCAGTCGAAGTCTCCCAGGGCTGAGGTTGGGATCTTTGCACGGAGACACCCGGTGTACTGAACAGGGAGTGCAGACTAGCTAAACAGCAAGCGTGCTCAATGTCTAGAGACAATCTCCAAAATGCATAATCAACGATGAGAGAAATGAGGTAGCCTCACCTCTATTTATCTTGGGTGAGCCTCCCTCTCTCCTTGGCCCCACCATGCTAACGCTGTCCCTCTTTGGCCCACGTTGCCAACTCATCTGCGTTGACTGGGCCCACACTGTCCAAGTGTGTCCCCCTCCCTACGTTGTCTCTTGGCCCCCCTTGGCCCACCTTGACCATACGTTGTATTTCCTAGGGGACTTTAAGGAGTGTGCTTTATCCTAAGTTAATCACACTCCCACTTTATTTATATTTTAATTATATAAGGCAAAATTGATCAAAATTAACATTTCCAATTAGCTATAGCTAATTTGGAATATTACAACTTCATATGATGCTTGGCACCCAGAAGGACCCCCAAATGCTGAAACGTTGAGTCCATGATGTCTAGTGTTGGAGATATTGATATGCCCAGTGGACCACTATTTGATGGGCATCACTTGATCCAAAGCCTAGATGATGATGGTTATCCTTGAGATGTCAATGGAGGGCTTGTACATCACCTTGGAGCCCCAACGCTTGAGATATTTGATGCCATGTCACTCCTTTTCCCCGTGTGAGGGTGACGTAGGCACTTTTGGGCATAACATTTTGACATGGAGAGACTTTTGATGGCTTGCACATGATCCTTGAGGCACTTCTTGGAGTATGGAGTACTCCTTATCTCTTACCTCACATTGAGGGCTTATTGACCTCACTTGGAGGGAGACATCATACTATTGGAACTTTTATTCCCACATGTGTGGTCTTTTATGGCATATTTGTCTTGTTTTTTGTAATGTCCCTTCCTAAATTATTTTGGAATAGGATTAATTTCCACAATTTTGAGATCAATTTTGGAGTTTACGCGACCCACTCAGTTTTGGTAAAGGACTTAGAAGATTAGAGGAGGCCGTATTATTTTTCTATTGGAATGTGGGGGCCACCCACATAAGGAAAAATGCACTTCACTTAGCCTATGGTTTGAATTGCTTAGAAGGGAAATTGAATGGCTTGGTGGAGGGGCTCACGCGGGAAGGAAGGCCCATGAAATTATAAAAGGAGGAAGCTCAACTTCATTTGCATCTTTTGGCATATCAAACTCAACTTAGTTACTCGAGCTACTTAGCTGGGTCACTTGTTGTTTAGCACAAGTTTTCCAAGCTATATGCCATTACATTCCCTAAAATTGAACATCATTCAAACCCTAACTTATAGCATCATTGTCATTGCTCTAACAGTAGAGAGCTTGAACCCTAGCTTTGACTATATTGGTCATCTCAGGCCCTGCCAAGCCCTCTACCTATCTTTAGACCTCTCAAATAAGTCACCTTGAGCCATAGCATTAGAATACCTTGTATGTGGCATAAAGAAGCCTCCCTTGTGATTGAAATCCCACTAAACAAAGGGAGGAGGGTTGTTGAGGTGAAAATTGCAACCCTTCCTCATTGTTGCCATAAGGTCTAGCCTTTGCCTAGTGAGTCCTTTCATTGGACCTACTAGATTTTGAGGCAACGGAAATCATTGGAGGTGCATTTGCGCTTAAAAGGATAATGTCACTGATGTAAACATTATTACAAATAGTCTTATGTCCTGATATTACAAACTCAATTCTTATCAAAAATCAAAATGTGCCTAAAGTCCATAGATTAATTGAGTTTATTTTACTAGCATTTAAAAGAAGCAACTAGACTTATGCATGCTCAGATGTAAGACGAGTCCTTAAAATAGAGACAGCACAACATAGTACATTTTGATTTAAAGACAAATGCCTCTACATATACCATAGAAATTAAATTCCAGAATTGCAAAAGATAAAACCTATAGCAAAAGCACATGGCTCTGTCCCACCTTTAAAGTAAAAGGGACTTATAAAAGCATCTCAACCCCAATGAACAATATACTACTTCATCTAAAAAGGGGTCTTAAATGAAATCAATGAAAGCTTGCTAAGCAAGCCAAATCAAAGCAAAGAAAAAGGCTAAGTAAAGGGTAGGAAGAGCAATGCCAAGGAAAGGGTAACTCAAGAAATGCAAGCTCTCCCTCCATAAAGGTGCTCATGGGTGAAGGTCTAAGGTCTAGCATAACCTAAGTCACAGTGTTTGCCGATTTTCAAGGATCAAATTTTATATTCTACACAATTAATCAACAATCTTACAAATCCGATCAGGTTTGGCTCATCTAGTTTGTCATTCAGCAAAACCCTCATTAATTAATTATTTTTTGTTGCTTTTTAATAGTCGTTGATTACATGTCCACGGGGTCTTGGATAGACGGTGATCGAGTGCTCTGTTAAGGTACTCCTCGATGTGAAGTCATTGGTTCAATTCCCCACCCCGATCGAGGTGATATATTGGACATGTTGAAGATGTAGTCCTGCCAAGCTTACAAAAAAAAAATAGTTGTTGATTACATGTATACCCTCAAACCAATATCGCACAAAGCGGTGACGTTTTCTAAAAGCAAAACATCAGAAGCGTTATTTTCCAAAAATCCTCGGAACCGAAGCATCTCAGAAGCGTTTATATATATATATATATCATTGCATTTATATTCAAAAAAACATCCAAAGTGCCAATTTAGTTGCAAAATATATCAAAGCATACATATTGTACACAAATCAAGATAGAAATGGTATCCATAGTACATTAATGATTAATTATTTGAGCATCAACCATCTAGAATCTAGATTCCTCTCCTCTTGTCTAGCCTTTGCCTCTACTTCGATTCTCTAGTGATATTAGTCAACTTTTCCCAATTTTGATCAAACTGCCTAATCCAAGCCTTATAATATAATATAAAAAGCTTGACATGTCTGATCAATGATTTTGACTTGAGTGAAGGGTACATTTTTGCAAATACCATGACAAAGAAGTTCAACAATCAACACCAACAACACTTGGGTACATATAGGGCTTCGTTCTCTTGATTAAATGCTAATCACATACCCTCATACATGATATAATATAATGAAATTCCACAATCCCATTGATCCTGAAATCCTAAAAACTAGTAACTCTATTGAATTTTGAATGGGATATGAAATTCTATTTTCTCCAATTGAAATCTGATGAGGTTGGAACCACTCTCAAACATCCTGAGTCATTTCATGGCAATGTTAAAAATTCAAGTAACAGGATGAAAATGAAAGATAAAGGAGAATGTCACTTTTAATTTAAGAATTGAACATTACCATTAAGGAACATTTAAGAAGTGTCTAAGGAGCATCAAGGGGGCACCTTGGAAGTGTCCAAGAAGCATGGTTCCTCACATAGCAATTCAAAAATTCCAAAAAAACAACCCCTCGGAACAGTGTGATCTATTTCCAAAATCGTGGTGGCACTATGGTTCGAGCCTGTGGAACCATGCCAAAACTGCGGTTTGGGCCTGCAGAACTGTGCCGAAACCGTGGTTCAGGCCTAGGAACCATGATTTGGAATCATCACGGTTCCAAAAGTATAGGAAGTGCAAATTTCAGGCGGAACAACAGTTCCAATTTTCAGAACCGCAGTTTCCCTACGGATCCGCACAGTACACAAATCCGCACTCAGAACTAGGGGGAACAGCTCCTACAGCATTGCCTCATACATTATAGGTATTTCAATTATATAGTTACCATTAGAAATTTGATTATAGGTTCTGTTGTCGCACAGATTGTCAAGGCACCGCAACAACGACTCAGATCGGGGGCTGTCACCCTGATCCCCAATCTCTCTATTTAAGCTGTCTCCTTACAAGCCAAGGGAGGTAGTCCCTATTAGAAATGAAGAGGAAAAATCCAGGAGACACAGCTAAAACACCAAATACTTGATAAAATTAACAGGATTCCACAGATCTAAATTAGATTTCACGTTTAAAACCAGTGCCTTATGGAGTCAAACAAGATCCCGTTATGCAAATTATAAACAAGCAAATGACGATTAACTGCTGCGTAATAAAACATGATTGATCACAATGATATTTAATTGAAAACGCCACAACCATGAATAACTTGAACTCACGATAGTATGAGAATACCAGATATTTAAGATGTTCCAATTAATTTCGATCCAGACAAATCAAAGATTTTATATAGTCACATTTAGGATAAAATTTCAAAAGCTCATTTGACTATAAAAGATATTTTTTGAGAATTTTTATAATTTTCTATTATTTTTAATATTTTCAAATTAAAGAATCTAAATCTATATTAAAGTTCTAATCCAAGGAATGTTAGATTCTAAATCTAAACAAAACTAAAATTAAAATTAAACTAAATTACAACTAAAGCTAAACATTACAAATCTAAAACAAAAATAACCAAAATCTAATTAAAAAGGTTAGTAGCTAAACTAAACAAATCGAGTTAAATAAAACTACGTCTAACAAAATCTAACTAAAATTAAAATTAACAAAAAAAAAAAAAACCAAATCAAATTAAAACTCTAAAACTAGGGCTGAACCAAAATCGAAATCAACTAAGTGTTAAAAATAAATCGAATGAAACTAAACTAAGAATAAATCGAAAATTAAAAAAAAGATACCCCTAAACTATACGCTAACCAAAATAAATCGAAACCAAACCAAAATGAAAAACGCATGAACGTCAGCTTATTTTCTTATTTTTATGTGTGTTTTTAAAGGTTTATGTCGTGCATTTTGATTTATGCAGGTCGAGCTTGGACGCGGCAATGACGGCGGCAGACGTGTAGACGGAACACGATGGATGGCAAAGAGTTAGGGTCGATGGCTCGGACGGCAAGGAGGGAATGGTGGACACTGGGTAAGACGATACGCAGTGAAAATCAATCGAATGCAGAGCTGGATTGGACGGAAATGAAAATTGGGACGCAGCGTGCGGAATGAAGAGGGTGGAGACGTTGACAATCAGCGTGAAGATGTGAGAAGAGACGGGTTCAACAGGACGGTGGAGAGGGCACGACGGCATCAAGACAGAAGAGGTCGACGGGTAAGGTAACACAGTGTTAAGGATTAACTGTGGTAAAGAGCGAGAGCTCAACAGAAATTGAAGGCAACGTGGAAAATGGAAGGGACGGCAATGAAAGGAGTCGATGGATGGTATGATGAAGTCGAGGGGTCTGCTGCGTATGTAATGGGAATGGCATGAGGTGCTGGAGTGAGGACAGAGATAAAATAAAATCCAGTATAAGTAAATCTGCCCAGCAAATATTAAAACTTCTTCAATTTACGCTCAGATTTTATGCTCCCTTCAAATTCAGATTTATCAAATATCGCCCAAATTTGTCCATAGTAGGGATTTGAGGCCAAATTTGGCCTTTGGAGGCTAGATCTACCTCAGATCTTAAAAAAATTCGATTTAAACCCACAACCTGCAAGAAACTAGCCAGATCTGAAGATATACACACCAAAAAACGATTAAACCCTTACAGTCTAAAAAAAATTTATAAATTTACAAACTAATTTACAATTTGGGAGGCTCTCATAGCCAGATTTAAATTCATTTCGGCGCAATTTTTTAGAGATTTAAAATTTTAGTGAGAGGCACAAGCCTTAGAAAATCCTGCTAGATCACAAACTTCGTAAGATAGACTTGGAATTTAACAAATAATGAGCTTTTCAGATTTATGTCATTTGAGAGTCGGCTGGTCCAACCGAAGACTTCCCTAGACGCTCAAACCCTTAAAAAAATATTTCCCTACACACTTAGATCTGAACCTTAGATCGATAGAGATTTAAGAAAATAACATGAGATCCTTCAGAAAAATCAAAATGTCATTTTATGAATCCAGAAAACTGCACAAGATACCTGTATGCAGATTAATCCATGAAGGCCATCAACCATAAAAGTTCAAACAAAGTAGCAAAGTTTATAAATGAATCACCACATAGATCCGATAAGGAACATCAAAATTTGTAACCCCAAAGTCTTTATGCTTTATTACTCAAAAATTTACAAGAGCTTCTAAGAACAAGTGCACGATCCTGAGATCGGATGACTTAAAAGTTAAGACTGACAAAGACCTCTAAATTTATAGGACAAAATCTCCAACGGCTAGTTTGGATGATCCTTGTCAAAATAATCTCAACCGTCCAAAAGATTTAATCATCTTTTAATCAGAAGCGTTGAAATTAAAAAATTTGTGAAAAAACGAATTTATCATTTAATTCAATTTTAATTAACTCAAAAATATTACTTTTGAGTTAATTACCCCAAAATTTTGACTTTGACTTAACCACCAAGACCCAAGGGTCCAAAATTTCTTAAAATTCTCAATATTCCCTTGGCCTGGGGCTTTCAAAATCATTTTCCAAGGACCCACAAATTTTTCCTTTAAAGATTTAATCCTAACTTAGGACCCTAAATTAATTAAATTTCTGGTTTAAGATTTTTTTAAATTAATTGACCAGAAAAATTAATTAATTGACTGAGAGGGGATTTTAATTATTTTTCCAACCCTCTTTACATGAGATAATACATTTAGACACATGAAGGGGGAATACACATTCGTATAGACCCTCAAATAAATACCCAATTCTGCGACTCAAAACATGATCTAGTAGACCAAGTAGCTCAAACTACTTTTACAAGGACTCGATAGAAAACACTAGGACTCACTTAGTATGCTGATGACAAAATCCACCCTAGCTTTGGGGTGAGGCTGGAGGGAAAAACTCTGCCAATCACTTTTGTGAATCAGTGAGACAAAAAACCTCCTAGGATAGAGATCATCAACAACATACTAGGCTTACCTAGGTTGTTACATATATTGACGGTCTTACTTAGATCATTTACATCATTACATGCATAATGGGTTTACATCATTCATAAAACTGTCGACTGATGATGGAATCTGAATGGCACGACCACATCGAACATGACGAATCTTATTTGAAAAAATGGGGGTGTACTGCTATGGAGCAGTTGACAAAGTGTGCTCAACATCTGGCTCTACTTGGAGACACGTTGCTTCATTGAAGGAATGTAAGAATCCAGAATCTGCACCCAAGCAACACACAAGATTACGTAAGTAGCGTCCATCCAAATATCATCATATAACATTAAGCTCATGAAAAATAGAAGCTCTTCTTTTATTTATTATTCTACTTAACATGAAAAGTAAATCTACTCTAACTGCAAAATGAAATGCTGAAATAACAAGGTGCAAGGTTAGAGATGCAATACAAAGGATGCCCTGTGGCATCAGATGTGCTCAATATAGTGCATGCTGAGCATTTGCCTGCTTTCAAGCAAGTCTGTAGGCTACTTTTCAGATGTGCCATGTCCAATCTTGCTAATTGTAGGACTCTGTCTTATCTGAATGTCAAGCTGCTCTCGACCCTCATACGAATCAAACCACTTCTTCTTTTTTGCTTCTTTCTCTTCTTCTGAGTGGGTTAGGATGTCAGCAATGAGACCACTGTAGATTTCTTGTCCTCATCTTGAAAGTGCTTGTACAAAACATCTGATGAACCTGTAGTGTGACCAATCTTATTCTGAATATATTATGTCAATGGTGACACATAAGCTTGGTCTTTCTCAACATCCTTTGAAACCATAGTTAAATCCTCTGTGTGATGAGATGGGAATGGCTTTAGCAGACAAGAAGTCTTATGATCTGTTGATGAATCTTCATAATCAAATTTCGGCTGAAACTTTTGTATATGTAATTTTTCCATTTTTTCCAACCTTTTCTGTATGGAACTCATCTCCAACAAGTGATTCTCCTTCATGGTAGTCATTTCCTGGGTGTGTCTTGCTTCCATTGCAATCATATGATTTTGTATAATGGACATCTGATTAGAATGATTAACTTCCATTATCTTTAACCTGTTTTCCATGATATTTATTTCCTGTGCATGACTTGCTTCCATGGAATTTATCCTATTTTGAAGATTGATTTGGTTAGCTTCCATGTTTTGAATCATTTGCGTATGATTGTGTTGCACATCCTTAATCATCTGAGCTGGTTCCTTAACTTGACTTTCGTGATCTTCTATATGCATGTGATAGTCCTTACCAACAACATTAATTTGATGGCTCAACCCTGCCATTCTACTATCTATGATTCTTTTGACAACATGGCAAGTAACCTCTTCATGAAGAGCATTACAGGCTCTACAATAAGGCAGAGCTTCATCCACAAGATTTGCAAACTCAAGTTGATTTGTCGGTCTCTGCTCATAAGATAGGCCTCTTTTCTGCAAAGCGTTATTATTTCTAGGTTGGGAATTTTGCATTTGAGTCCTTTCCATTTGGACCAACCTAGCCTGTAAGACACTTATTTCCTTAGCATGCTCAGAGATCAGTTTCGCTTGATTAAGCTCCATGCTTTCAAGCTTTTTCATTAACCTTTTCATAGGGTCATCATCATCTTCTAAAGGTTCTTTTAACTTAGTTGCAGCCCTATCAAAACCAGGAATTTCAGACTTCCCAGATGCCCTTTTATCTTTTTCAAGCTCTTCAGCTAAAGATTGACAAGCCTTATAATTTGCAGTTTTAGCTCGCCTTAACTCATATGAAGTATCAGAATCAAAAGCATCAATGTAAAAATTCAGAAGAGATCCATCAGGAGGTTTATGAGTTTGAGATATTTCTCTAAGGATACCATTAAATCTCCTGTTAAATTCTTCAGTCGTTTCATTTTCTTTCTTTTTTATGGTACTGATCTCCCTTACCAAATGCCTATCTTCCCTTTTATCACCATACTTTTCTTTAAAGGCAGCTACAATTGATTCAAAAGTATCAAATGAATGATCAAGTTTTTCCGTAAACCATTCAGCAACATCCTCGCCAAAAGTAAGAACAAAAGTTCTCATCTTTACATCCTCGAAATTATTATTTGCAACTGCAAATCTATTCCACCAGTTAGTGAAAGCAAACAAATGAGACTTGACACTAACTGCTTCATTTCCTTGAAAAGAAGGTAATTTATCCATTTGAGGGACATCATGTGGATAACCCTGAATATTAGCAAAATTACACGGGGTAAAAACATCCATGATATCGTTTTTAGGATTATAGAAATAGATCCGTGTTCAAGAATAGTCAAAAGGTTCTTAAGAAGAGAACTTCTTACCAGGAACTCTTGTAAGAAATGAAATAATTGGAGTCGCCACTTGAACATGAAACTAATTCTAAAACAAAAGAAATAATCGAGAGATAGCAGATGGATATCAGGGGGGATTCTTGTCTGGGAGTAAAAATATGAATAAGTGGAGTCGCCACCCAAACAAGAAGCCAACCGAAATGTCCAGGTGCTAAAGATACGATGATGAAATGATTAGTGATATGACGAAAGATAAGGCAATGAAAATATGAAGAGATGAAAAGAAGCCAGAAAATGTTGTGCCTTGTGATAGGCTAATGAATGGCGAGGAAAGATTAGAGGATTAGAAAATGTCGCTAAGACCAAGGACAGAAAAAACTCTATCCCTGGCAACGGCGCCAAAAAATGTTGTCGCGCAGATTGTCAAGGCACCGCGACAACGCCTCAGATCGGGGGTTGTCACCCTGATCCTCAATCTCTCTATTTAAGTTGTCTCCTTACAAGCTAAGGGAGGTAGTCCCTCTTAGAAATGAAGAGGAAAAATCCAGGAGACACAGCTAAAACACCAAATACTTGATAAAATTAACGGGATTCCATAGATCTAAATTAGATTTCACGTTTAAGACCAGTGCCTTATGGAGTCAAACAAGATCCCATTATGCAAATTATAAACAAGCAAATGACGATTAACTGCTGCGTAATAAAACACAATTGATCACAATGATATTTAATTGAAAATGCCACAACCATGAATAACTTGAACTCACAATAGTATGAGAATGCCAGATATTTAAGATGTTCCAATTAATTTCGATCCAGACAAATCAAAGATTTTATATAGTCACATTTAGGATAAAATTTCAAAAGCTCATTTGACTATAAAAGATATTTTTTGATAATTTTTATAATATTTTATTATTTTTAATATTTTCAAATTAAAGAATCTAAATCTATATTAAAGTTCTAATCTAAGGAACGTTAGATTCTAAATCTAAAAAAAACTAAAATTAAAATTAAACTAAATTACAACTAAAGCTAAACATTACAAATCTAAAACAAAAATAACCAAAATCTAATTAAAAAGGTTAGTAGCTAAAATAAACAAATCGAGTTAAATAAAACTACATCTAACAAAATTTGACTAAAATTAAAATTAACAAAAATTTAAAAAAAAATTAAAAAAAATAAAAACCAAATCAAATTAAAACTCTAAAACTAGGGCTGAACCAAAATCGAAATCAACTAAGTGTTAAAAATAAATCGAATGAAACTAAACTAAGAATAAATCGAAAATTAAAAAAAAGATACCCCTAAACTATACGCTAACCAAAATAAATCGAAACCAAACCAAAATGAAAAACGCATGAACATCAGCTTATTTTCTTATTTTTATGTGTGTTTTTAAAGGTCTATGTCGTGCGTTTTGATTTATGCAGGTCGAGCTTGGACGCAGAAGTGACGGCGGCAGACGTGTAGACGGAACACGATGGATGGCAAAGAGTTAGGGTTGATGGCTCGGACGGCAAGGAGGGAATGGTGGACGCTGGGTAAGATGATACGCAGTGAAAATCGATCGAATGTAGAGCTGGATTGGACGGAAATGAAAATTGGGACACAGCGTGCGGAATGAAGAGGGTGGAGACGTTGACAATCAGTGTGAAGATGTGAGAAGAGACGGGTTCGACAAAACGGTGGAGAAGGTACGACGGCATCAAGGCGGAAGAGGTTGACGGGTAAGGTAATGCAGTGTTAAGGATTAACTGTGGTAAAGAGGAGAGCTCAACAGAAATTGAAGGCAACGTGGAAAATGGAAGGGACGGCAATGAAAGGAATCGATGGATGGTATGATGAAGTCGAGGGGTCTGCTGCGTATGTAATGGGAATGGCGTGAGGAGCTGGAGTGAGGACAGAGATAAAATAAAATCCAGTATAAGTAAATCCGCCCAACAGATATTAAAACTTCTTCAATTTACGCTCAAATTTTATGGTCCCTTCAAATTTAGATTTATCAAATATCGCCCAAATTTGTCCACATTAGGGATTTGAGGCCAGATCTGGCCTTTGGAGGCTAGATCTGCCTCAGATCTTAAAAAATTTCGATTTAAACCCTCAACCTGCAAGAAACCAGCCAGATCTGAAGATATACACACCAAGAAACGATTAAACCCTTACAGTCTAAAAAAAATTTACAAATTTACAAACTCATTTACAATTTGGGAGGCTCTCATAGCCAGATTTAAATTCATTTCGGCGCAATTTTTTAGAGATTTAAAATTTTAGTGAGAGGCACAAGCCTTAGAAAATCCTGCAAGATCACAAACTTCGTAAGATAGACTTGGAATTTAACAAATAATGAGCTTTTCAGATTTATGTCATTTGAGAGTCGGCTGATCCAACTGAAGACTTCCCCAAACACTCATACCCTTAAAAAAATATTTCCCTGCACACTTAGATCTGAACCTTAGATCGATAGAGATTTAAGAAAATAACATGAGATCCTTCAGAAAAATCAAAATGTCATTTCATGAATCCAGAAAACTGCACAAGATACCTGTATGCAGATTAATCCATGAAGGTCATCAACCATAAAAGTTCAAACAAAGTAGCAGAGTTTAGAAATGAATCACCACATAGATCCGATAAGGAATATCAAAATTTGTAACCCCAAAGTCTTTATACTTTATTACTCAAAAATTTACAAGAGCTTCTAAGAACAAGTGCACGATCCTGAGATCGGATGACTTAAGACTGACAAAGACCTCTAAATTTATAGGACAAAATCTCCAACGGCTAGTTTGGATGATCCTTGTCAAAATAATCTCAACCGTCCAAAAGATTTAATTATCTTTTAATCCGGAGCGTTGAAATTAAAATTTTGGGGAAAAAACGAATTTATCATTTAATTCAATTTTAATTAACTCAAAAATATTATTTTTAAGTTAATTACCCCAAAATTTTGACTTTGACTTAACCACCAAGGCCCAAGGGTCCAAAATTTCTTAAAATTCTCAATATTCCCTTGGCCTGGGGCTTTCAAAATCATTTTCCAAGGACCCACAAATTTTTCCTTTAAAGATTTAATCCTAACTTAGGACCCTAAATTAATTAAACTTCTGGTTTAAGATTTTTTAAATTAATTGACCAAAAAAATTAATTAATTGACTGAGAGGGGATTTTAATTATTTTTCCAGCCCTCTTTACATGAGATAATACATTTAGACACATGAAAGGGGCATACCCATTCGTATAGACCCTCAAATAAATATCCAATTCTGCGACTCAAAACATGATCTAGTAGACCAAGTAGCTCAAACTACTTTTACAAGGACTCGATAGAAAACACTAGGACTCACTTAGTATGCTGATGACAAAATCCACCCTAGCTTTGGGGTGAGGCTGGAGGGAAAAACTCTGTCGATCACCTTCGTGAATCAGTGAGACAAAAAACCTCCTGGATAGAGATCATCAACAACATACTAGGCTTACCTAGGTTGTTACATATATTGACGGTCGTACTTAGATCATTTACATCATTACATGCAGAATGGGTTTACATCATTCATAAAACTGTCGACTGATGATGGAATCTGAATGGCGCAACCACATCGAACATGACGAGTCCCATTTGAAAAAATGGGGGTGTACTGCTATGGGGTAGTTGACAAAGTGTGGTCAACAGGTTCTCTTTGGCAAGAATGGTTTCCATCGCTAAGATGACCCTGCACACCAACATATCTTGGAGCAGTTGCTAATTTTCCAAAATGTCGCTTTGCACATCACAAATGAATGCCTTCGTCTAGTTGTGTATTCGCCAATGGACAAAGTCTCTGTGAACCCGGTTGGGTCAAGAGAATTTGTTGGCCAAAGACCCTCATAGTTCTGCCTTATTAACCAGCGATGGATTTGAACATTTATGACAGTTTATTGACCATGGTTTAATTTTACTTCTATATGTGTTATGTTGTTTCTATTATGAAGTTAAGTCGTTATTTTATCTATATATATATATGAATTTAATGGTGAATTTTATCACAAGCTTGCGATTTTTTATCTAATCTCATTGGTTGTTGAATTCGAACATGAACACGAACTAGATGAGGCAGATCATGACTTAGAATAAGACTATGATACCTCTCATGAAGTACAACCCAAACCAAGTCACTTATCACTGTGAAAATTTTTTAGCACAAAAATCCTACTGCTAACTATTGATTTGCTTCTCCTACTTGATTTATTACACATGTTATTTAACTAAATATTCAGTAAAACTTCGAAGTAAACACAAATAGAAACCTACACAAATACAGATCATTCATTGAACATCACACACATATGACAAATGACACACAGATTTTTTGGACAAATGTCCCCGGAAAAAAAACCAATGCGGAAAACCGATGCAGCAGATATGAGGGATTATTATTATTAAGCAGTACTTTCTGAGTACATCTAGGGTGCCATAACTCAGCTCACCCAATAGAGAAATCCTCGGTAATCAGAGAAATGTGAGATATACCTCACTCTCGCAAGTCCCAACTGATCTGAATGAGCAACTGGTGAAAACCTAGCTGGCTCTGTGCAGCTACTGCGTCAGCTTGCGTAGCCTTGGCAGAGGGATTGCATCACCCTAGCTCTACGTGGATCTGCTTCTCCGGAGTATGGTTTCAGCCCTGCTGGCTCAAAAACCCCAGCTTCCAGTGAATTTCAGACTTATGCTTGGAGAAACTGTGTTGCCCCTACGTGAGCCTTGCGTGGGCCTACGTCACCCTCCTGAGGGACTGCGTCACACCCTCTGATGGCTACACTGCCTCCACTGCATCTCTACTGCCCTTGCTTTGCGCTGTACTCTTGGCCCTCCTGGCCAATCACCACATCTGCCCCTCAGTACAACTTTGAGTCACTCAGATCTGATCTTCGTCTGAGCACTGCTCCGTCAAAAGAATTCGATCTCTTAGACTATGTGTGTGTCCTCCAACTAACCCCAAGCCCTTCCTTTATACTTTTCTCGTTGACACATCAACGGCCATGATATAATCTCTAATCGACGGCTAAGATTAAAAGAATGCTTGATCCACATCACTTAGAATGTTCTCATCACATGTGTAAATTAATTCACTTTAATTTTTTTAATTTTCCTAAGTTAGACTTAGGGTCCCCATTAAAAAATTTAATTATTTGACTAACTTTTACACCAGATGGAATTTCTCCAAACGCTTTCTGGGTCTTGGAGATCTCATGTGTTCGAGCCCCTCCACAAAGTTTCAGAGCTAGAGCACATCCAATGCTACCCCAAAATCTCAACACTCCCTCTTAGTGAGGAGTGTGTTCTAGCAATACTTCCACACTGAAGCATTGCCCTGATCTCTGGCATCGGTCTTCTCACTCATGCTTGGCCTACTACCCTTCATCCACTGCGTTGTTGCTTCCTGTACTGCTGCCCATGTCACTATCACTGACACTGCCACATTTGTACTGCAGCTCCCTCTCAAATTGTTGCATCATGTTGCCAACTACTGCACTGCAACTCAGTTGCTGAGAAGTAAGCAAATGAAGGACCACTACCCAATCACTGACAGACAAGTCAGTCGAGCTGCATCTCATCACGAAAGCACCCTCGGCTATTGCATTGCGTCGTCTCTCTAGAGCCACTGCGTTGTTGCTGCTATGCACAGCGTAAGCACTGCCCCTCTGCGTTGTTGAAGTCCCATCGACCTCTGCGTTGCTGCTGCCACTGCACTGTGTTGCTTCAATCTACAGTGTCCCATCTTTGCCTCTGCTTCATCATGATCTTTTGCACCCATTGCTCCAGTCATCCTGCTACTTTCTTAAGGCTCTCGTAGCTCATATGTGATCCAAGAGTCTGGGCACTTCAAGGATCCTGCGTTCCCATCTGTAGTTGCTCTACAGATCAATATCGCCCCACCTCTTCTCTCGAGGCACATGAGCACTCATCACCACATCATTCTCACTACAACTATCCCCTCTAGCTGTCGCTGCCTTGGAATCAGAAGATTCCTTGTCCTTCCTCTTCTGACAAGTGTTGGCAAAGTGTCCAAGTTCGCCACATCGAAAGCACCGGACCTTCGATAGGTCCTTCTTCTTCTTCTTCCCTTGCTGTCGTTGTCCCTTTGATGTTAGGGTTGCGTCCTCCTCCTCCTTCTTCACCTTGCTACATCCGCTGCTGAATTCCCTCTTGGTCATCTGCCTGATCTCCTCCTGTCGAAGAATAGCCCACATGGCACCCCAATTAGGGAGTTGTTCTCAACACAAAATGCTTTGGACAAAGGTCTCCCACTCATTAGTGACTGCATTCAGGGCATTCCTTACCAAGACCCCTTCATCCGGAGTTGCCCCCATGGAAATCAGTTGATCCTGGATCGTCTGCAATTTGTAGAGGAATGGATCGATCTCTTCCCCCTTATGCATCTGAAACATCCTCATCTGGTTCTCCAGAAGCATCTTCCGTTGGACGCAGCTGCCTTGATACAGCGTGGTCAAGGATGTCCACATCTCATGTGTCGTCCTCTTCTCAGCAATGTGTGGGAACACGTGATCCTTCACCTCATCCATGATCAAGCGCTTTGTCCATGCCTAATTCTCATTGAACTTCTTCAAAACGTCCACATCAGTCAGCACAACTAAGACATTTTCCGCATGGTCTCTAATTTCGTACTCCTCCAGGACTGACAGGATTCTGGCTTTCCAGATCCCGAAGTTGGACACACCGTCCAACCTATCCTGATCAGGCAGTCCGTACGGGGCCATCTCTGTTCAAAATCTGTTGAAGCGGGTACTCTTCTCCCTTCTACTGCTGCTACACTCAACAGAAGACCAAATCAGGGTTTCTTGGCAATAGAAACCCTCTAGAGTAGTTGCTCCCTCTTACATTGATTTCCCTCCTAGAAATCCTCTGCCAAATCTCCTGAATCAGTCCTCTACGATCACCCTGATGATCGAATCTCAGATTTATCTGGCACAAATCTGCTGAGCAACTGTTCTCCTCCCGCTTTTGTCACCTTTGCTAGGCATTGTTCTGCACTGACAGAACCTATGCCACACTAGCAACTTCTGAAGATCAAAAACTGCACTTCCAGCCCCGGCAAATTGCACCGCAACTCCCCAACTCGGACTACGTCACCCTCCTGGTGTTGCGTCAGCCTCTACCTGAGCAGACTGGCTTAGCATCCCTCTCTTGGTGTTGCGATAGCCTTTGCGTGAGGAGACTGGCTCTCCATCACCTCTCTAGAGCTACGTGAGCACACTGACTCTATGTCACCCTTACAAGGTATGTTGTCCCTCTGGTGCTGCGCTACCTTCTTCCGAATCAGTGCTGCTTCAGCTGCCCTTCCTATAGCAAATATCTTCAGCTACTCTGCTAATGGTTCAGCTTGATCTGCAATGCTCTGATACTATGTGAAAATTTATGAGCACATAAATCCTACAACTAACTATTGATTTACTTCTCCTACTTGATTTATTATACAAGTTATTTAATATTCAGAAAAACTTCAAAGTAAACACAAATAGTAGCCTACACAAATACAGATCATTTACTGAACATCATGCGCATATGACAAATGACACAGATTTTTCGGACAAATGTCCCTGGAAAATCCCAATGCGAGAAAACCAGTGCAGCAGATATGAGGGTTTATTATTATTAAGCAGCAGTTTTTGAGTACATATAGGGTGCCATAAACTCAGCTCACCCAATAGAGAAATCCTCAGTAATCAGAGAAAAATGTGAGATATACCTCACTCTCGCAAGTCTCGGCTAATCTGAACGAGCAACTGGTGAAACCCTTGTTGGCTCTGTGTCAGCCTGCGTAGCCTTTGCTAAGGGACTGCGTCACCCTAGCTCTGCGTGGATCTGCTTCTCCAAAGTCTGGTTTCAGCCCTGCTGGCTCAAAAACCCCAGCTTCCGGTGAAATTCGGACTTCTGCTTGGAGACACTGCGCTGCCCCTGTGTGAGCCCTGCGTGGGCCTACGTCACCCTCTTGAGGGACTACGTCACACCCTCTGATGGTTGCGCTTCCTCCACTGCATCCCTGTTGTGCTTGCTCTGCGTTGTACTCTTGGCCCTCCTGGCCAATCACTTCATTGGCCCCTCACTGCAACTCCGAGTCACTTAGATCTAATCTTCGTCCGAGCACTGCTCCGTGAGAAGAATTCGATCTCTTAGACTCTGTATGTGTCCTCCAACTGACCCCAAGCTATTCCTTTAAACTTTTCTCATTGACACATCAACGGTCGTGATCTAATCTCTAATCGACAACTAAGATTAAAAGAATGCTTGATCCACGTCACTTAGAATGTTCTTATCACATGTGTAAATTAATTCACTTTAAAAAATTTAATTTTCCTAAGTTAGACTTAGGGTCCCCATTAAAAAATTTAATTATTTGAATAACTTTTACACTAGATGGAATTTCTCCAAACGCTTTCTGGGACTTGGATATTTCATGTGTTCAAGCCCCTCCACAAAGTTTCAGAGCTAGAGCACATCCGATGCTACCGCAAAATCTCAACAATCACTTACCTATTGATTGAAGGGTTGGCCTAATCAGTATTCCTCCCCCTAAGTCTAGAGGCACCTAATAAATCCATTTGATGATCTTCCATACCTAAATTTGACAACTTGAACAATGTCTTAAGCTAATGTTAACTTTGAAGAAGATAATTTTTGTGATATACTTACATGACTTTGACATTGACTATGGTCCACATTTTATGCTTTAGTGACTATTGTAACCAAGCTATTTATTCTTACTTGACTCTTACAGCTTATGCATGATGATGATCTGGGCATGTTCATAGTCCTTTGCAGGACATTGATGATACACCCCGCGGAGTACCTTCCACTATACCTTGGATGTTGCATCCCTATTGATGAACATTGCTTAATGATGACTTAGCATACACCATGGGATACTCTTACACCTTTAGCACCTTGGATGTTGTCCATTAGAACTAGGATGTTGCTCCTAGATGATAACGTGGGCTTGAGAAGGATGATGTTGGCCTTGAGAGAGCACTTTTGGATGATTAAAGGTGACTCTTGGTCTAGGACATGCCCACTTAATGAAAAGATTGTTAGAGAAATGGCATTTAATTAGTTTCACTTATCATGACATTATCTTGTGATTATTATTATGTGTTCTTGTGTTTTATCTTTTATCGTCAAGACTAATGCCAAACAAATAGAAGGGGACACAATATGTAGGCACGCTGCCAGGGCAAAACCCCACTCTTTGGGGAAAACCCAGTTGAAATTCTTTCTTTAATAGGTTCAAGATGAGACGACCAAGACCCTTAGACTATAGACTTCCTCCATCAAGTCATCCCTTCACTGTGTTAGCACCAAGATCTCCACGATACCGAGGTCTCCCTTGCTTGCACCCAAACTTCATCCTCATTATCTTGACCGAGGTTGAGATAGCAACATAACACCAAGCATCATAACGACACAACACTGAGCATCATCGTAGTATGAACATCATAAGTAATATCACCGAGCAGTATCACTGATCATCAAGGGTATATCACAAAGCAGCATCACTGATCATCATAAGATATATCACCAAACAGCATCACTATCATCAAGGCCTTGTAGCATCATACTGGACAATGAGACAGCATCACAGATTACCAAGAC
Organism: Pinus albicaulis; assembly: GCA_034641835.2. Classification (NCBI taxonomy): domain Eukaryota; kingdom Viridiplantae; phylum Streptophyta; class Pinopsida; order Pinales; family Pinaceae; genus Pinus; species Pinus albicaulis. The sequence continues at coordinate 785,876,080 of CM076578.1, forward strand.
CTTATAGCATCTCTGAAATAGATACAACATAAGATCAACCCAATCCTGAAATGTATCTGAAACTTTGTACTTTTGTGATTATGATCCGAATTGCAACTTTCAAATGGTCTGAAAACTTCAAAGTAATGCGAAGTTCTGTGCCTGAAATGCGAAACTATAACCCTGTATATATAGTTGTTCCTCCATGAAAAAAGCCGACATGACAATGAATTGTTGTGTCTTGGATTTGAGCCGACTTGGAGACAGTTTGAGGCCAACTTTAAAGAGGTTTCTTTGATGTCTTGTATATCATTTGAGGGAGGCCGACTTGAGAGTTGTTCTTGAAGACTGTTTGCTGAAGATACCGAGGATGATGACCTTGAAGAAGATGACTTGATGAAGGAGCCTTTTGACAACCTAATGTTGCATGATTTAAAAGTCCAAAAATTGGATAAATTTAAATCTGTAATAACTAACCTAGAAGTCCACAATTGGGACCTTAATCTAAATATGACCCAAGCATGAAACCCATGCTTTAATAATTCATTTAATAATAATAATAAAATATTTTGACAAATACATTAATAATGAAGACCGAACCTAGTTACATTCGTCAACACTCCCTCTTAACTAGGGAGGTATTCATATATAAAAGAAGTACATGGAATATCTCACTTTATCTATGAAGTTTAAGCACTGCAATGCCATGGACTAGATTCCTGACCAAGGCAATCTATCCATTTGGTCTCTCTATAATTTAGGCACCGCAATGCCACGGACTAGATTCCTGACCAGGGTAATCTATCCGAGTGGAACTAATATGGACTAAAGATTTCAGCCTCTCTAGGTACCATCAGGCTTACTTGCTAACCATCAACCCAAGGATCCAAGTGTGTAATGCAAGGTCAAAGCTCTATGACCAACGCCACCCTCCCTACTTCAGGAACTAGACATCAACACATAGTGTCGGCTAGATGTCCTCCCAAGCAATGCCTCACTCACAAAGCCTCAACACCCTTGATCCAGCAGATCAAGGATAACCAGTCTCTCCCAATCAAACTGATTGGTAACCAACATGCTATCAAGTCCTTCGAGAGATTCACCTGTACAAATACAACCCCAATCAGCAATACACATTCAAGTATATAATCAAAGAAAACCTTTGGGGTTTCAATGTTGCTCTTCAACTAATCTCAATAGGACTATCAATAGAATCTTTTAAGAGAAGATTCCTCTTCCTACTTCACATGTGGCAACATATCTTTCCAGAATATGTTCTCCAACCAAAAAACTTTGTTATGATCTCCCTCTTAACCAGGGAGAGTTTTTCTATCCAGGCTCCCTCTTAATGTAGGGAGATTAACTTCTTCTTTTATGTGTTGGAGAATCTTTCATAGCTTTCATCCTTCTCATCATACTTATCAGCTTCTCATCTTTATGATGTACCTGCACAGCTTTAGACAGCAAGTACAACCAGATCTATAGAAGCATGAAGTTAGCCATATCAGAATTACGGAAGCATTTTCAACTTTATACATATCAAATACCCAAACAAGAGAAATATACTCTTTAACATTTTGCTAGGGACTTTGTCATAAACCCTAGACTACTTCATAACATCTTTCATTCTATCTAGGGTTTCAATGTTTCTTTCAAAGGTATAACATACCTTGCTACAACATATAGCAAACCCTAGAACCAATATAGATCTACAAGATATCTAACAACCTTTAAAATTCACATGTTAGACTTTTCACTAGGGATTCATGCAAATCCTAGATTCATACAAAAGAGTCAATCAAGATTAATCACAGCTCAGACATTATCATGATCAGCTTTCATTAGAGTTAGTTGCAGACCCTAGATTTTTAAAACATATCATGAATAGCCTTTACTAGGGTTTGATGTAAACCCTATATTTTCCATCTATAAATTCTCAGCATATATTATATAGATTCAGATGAATACTCATACAAGAGAATTTAGTCATTGCTACGATTTAGTTAAAAAAACCCTAGAATTTTCAATCATCATCCTAGAACTTTCAAAATTTGACCAGGGCTTGTTTCCAAACCCTAGGACTTTATGACCATTGAAATTTGGTCAACTCATATATCTAGGAGATTATCATCATGCATAAGCACATCATATAATTAGATAATATTTAATATATCAGGCATACATTGACCTAGACTAAGCTAGGGATGCAAACAAAGAAGTATATACCTAGGGCTTCATTTCTAGGACTTTACATAACAAGGATTTTGCTTGTAGACCTAACCAAAAACTTAGGGTTTTGGTTCATTGTCAAAGCAAACCCTTGTTCCATCAAGACTTCAAAGGTTTGAGATTTTGAACAGCATCATTTCAACCCTAATATGTTAGAGCTTCCATGATCATATCAAAATCTCAAACACGACATTATCAACGTATCAATTAGTATAGCCATCTCTTCATTAATATCCCTAAGTAGGTTTAGGGTTTCACATATTATCAACATACCCTTAGGTTAGGGTTTCCAGAGAACCTTTTAGGGTTCCTTTTATGCAGACAATTAGAGATGTATAAGGTGGGTAGATTCATCAGATGATGAATCACCCTAAGAAAGAATCTTTTAAGATTCATGAGAGCTAGACAGAGCAACGGTTAGTAATGTAGAATGAATATACCAAAGAGAATAACAAGACTTCATAGTTTAAGACATACCTTTGATACTTTGACAAACCTTTATGATTCCAATGCTTTGTTTGGTAAGAGCTTCCTTCTTAATTTTGAGGCCTTCTTCCATAGTTCTTGAGTCATGGTCTATTATACCTACAATGCATACTTTCAAGCAAACCGTGATGTGAAGAGCATATTTTGATCTTTCAAGTTAGATCCTTTATACAACCATGAGGGATGAAATTCAAAATATCTAGGATCAATTTAATTTGACAACAAGACATTTATTTTATATCTAGATTGCTTTATAAATCCTAGAGGGAGAGGATTAAGATTCTAATAGTATATTTATGACGTTAGATTAGATACAAACAAGGATTATAGAAATTCAAATGCTTATATACATACCTTGTGACTTTGTATCTTTAGTTTGTAGCATCAATACTTACCTGGTTACTTGCACTATCAACTTCATTTTACATAGGATAGACCTTTATGCATGCAATTATTCTGTGATCCTTGAATGTATTATTTCACAATATAAATCTCTTTATCACTTCACTGAACTGTGATGGAATTGAATCAGTGAGACCCTTCTCACTGTAGTAGCACCAAGTTAGGCCGAGACTGTAGTGGTATTATCAAAGGTCGAGACTGTGGTATCTTCAAAGGACCGAGACTGCAGTAATATCATTGAATCAATTCTGAACCTGAGCGTTGTGATTTTATTTCTATACTGGCCAAAACTTCTTGTGATAATGCCTATCCCATATCACTGTAACTTGTGAATTCTAGTGAAGGTGTTGAGACTTTCTTTATATCACTAGGACCTTAACAGTGGTAACACCGAAACTGTTGTAGCCCTGAACTTTAATCCAAACTTCGCTGTGATTTTTATGAACTGCAATAAAGAGACTTTCTCTAAATCTAAGCACTGAGATATGTGAGGATCTTAGAGTTATTTCTTGTAGCCTTTCTATACGGTAGTAGCAGCAAGGAATTGTATCTTATAGCCACAATGAGATATTTTCACAAAACTTGATTTCATTGAGACATTCGAAACTGCAACCTAGTTCCATTAGCCCATAATTTCCCTTCTTCAAACTGCCTTTGATCATGACCATAGCTCTGATACCATGTTAGAGAAATGGCAGTTAATTAGTTTCTCTTATCATGACATTATCTTGTGATTATTATTATGTGTTCTTGTGTTTTATCTTTTATCATCAAGACTAATGCCAAACAAATAGAAGAGGACACAAGATGTAGGCACGTTACCAGGGCAAAACCCCACTCTTTGGGGAAAACCAGTCAAAATTCTTTCTTTAATAGGTTCAATATGAGATGACCAAGGCCCTTAGACTATAGACTTCCTCCATCAAGTCATCCCTTCACTGTGATAGCCCCAAGATCTCCACAATACCGAGATTTCCCTTGCTTGCACCCAAACTTTATCCTCATTATCTTGACCGAAGTTCAGATAGCAACATAACACCAAGCATCATAATGACACAACACTGAGCATCATCATAGTATGAACATCATAAGTAATATCACCAAGCAGTATCACTGATCATCAAGGGTATATCATCGAGCAGCATCGCTAATCATCATAAGATATTTCACCGAGCAACATCACTGATCATCATAAGAAATATCACCAAGTAGAATCATTGTCATCAAGGCCTTGTAGCATCATAGTGGACATTGAGACAGCATCACAAATTACGGAGACATTATAGCATCTCTGAAATAGATACAACCTAAGAGAAACCCAATCCTGAAATGAATCTGAAACTTTATACTATTGTGATTATGATCAGAACTGCAACTTTCATATGGTCCGAAAACTTCAAAATAATACGAAGTTTTGTGCCTGAAATGCGAAGCTATAACCCTATACATATAGTTGTTCCCCCGTGAAATAAGCCGACATGACAGTGAAATGTTGTGTCTTGGATTTGAGCTGACTTGGAGACAGTTTGAGGCTGACTTTTAAGAGGTTGCTTTGATGCCTTGTATATCATTTGAGGGAGGCCAACTTGAGAGTTGTTCTTGAAGAATGTTCGCTGAAGATACCGAGGATGATGACCTTGAAGAAGATGACTTGATGGAGGAGACTTTTGACAACCTAATGTTACATGATTTAAAAGCCCAAAAATTGGATCAATTTAAATCTGTAACAACTAACCTAGAAATCCACAATTGGGACCTTAATCTAAATATGACCCAAGTATGAAACCCGCGCTTTAATAAGTCATTTAATAATAATAATAAATTCTTTTGACAAATACATTAATAATGAAGACTGAACCTAGTTACATTCTTCAACAAAGATGCACCTTTTCATGATGAGACATGATTTTTGGGTTACTTTTAGCACTGATTTGAGATAATGTCACCCTTGGAGGCGCTTTAACTCACACCTTTGGGTTAATTTGAAGATATATTCTATGCTTTAGCATTGATGAGGTTATTTTGGAGGTCAAGTTGATGACCTATCCACCTTATATCATGGATTTTTATGTTTTTAGGAGTTGTAGGCCTAATTAGAAGTAAATCGCTTAGTTGCCCTCATATAAATAGGGGGGTGATTCACTTATTTGGATCAATGTCACACTTGGAGGCACGTATCTCTTGGATTACATAACTTTTCTCTAGTTCACTATGGAGCATTAGTTGAGTGACTTGGGAACTCCTTTGGATGTGTATTTGATCTCTTTTTATAGATTTTTATGGCAAAGCTTGGATGAATGCATCGTAAAGTAAGTATCCAAATTTCTTTATTCTTGGTTTCAGGTTTTATTTGATGGATGATGCATGTTTTAAGCATGTTAGCATGATATTTGTTTCATGGCCCTTGTTAAATTAATCCCTCTTTCAAAACTTTGAGGAAGTAGCACGTCAGTTCCTTCCCTTAAACTATCTTTGAAAAATTTAGAGCCTTGACTCAAACTATAGGGTAAGTATGTTAACTTGTCATAGTTCTTTTGAATATTGTTTTATACTCTAAACTTCCCCTACGTTTGCATGTTCCTAGACTCCTTTAGCCCTAGATTGAGAAGACACTAGTCCTCTCTTTGTAGCAATATTTATAACAAAAAAAAATGTTCTTGCTAGACTCCATTGAACCTAGCACATAGTAAATCATAAATCTAGCAATTTGCAGATCCACTGAATAACTTACATAGCTAGGTTCTTAACATTCAACGGAAGCAAAAATAAAATAACCAATCTCATTCAAACAACACACAAATTATGCCCAATCAAAGTTTTTCATTAATAATCCAAGCTTACTTGGGCTCCCATCTCGAGATAGTGGCCCAATTGAGGAATAACTGTTAAATTTCCATGAAACTCTACAACGGCTTAGATGAATAACTAAAAAATAGGCAACTGAAAACTGAAACCTAATTTACTTTCACCAAGATACACGGTCTCTTAACAAATTAGAAGTAGCAGAATAAAAAACACCAGAGATAAAAACACATCACACATATTGACACGTTTGTTTACCCAAGAAACCCAAAAGGGGAAACCTGCCATCTTTGTTGTGGTATTTTATTGATTATTCTTAAGCAATTGGATCTATTACAAAGCAATCTTCTATGAGAAAGCGTTCTACTTCTTCTCACAAATCTCAACTGATACAATTGATCTCAGCTTGCCTTGATCATTGCTTGATCTCGGCCCTCTAGCACGCAATTGTTCCCCCGCTGCCTCCTTGACTTTCCCTGCCTCTTGCTTGATCCTACTCCTCCTTCCTTGCGCATAAGAGCCCCTATTTCCTTGCGCACAAGGAGCTCCTATTATATAGCGCACAAGTCCCTATTTCCTAGCGCACCCACAGCTCCTATTCTCTTGCGCAAATCTCCACAAGTCTCCTATTTCTTAGTGCACTTATGGCCTCTTATTTCTTAGGACGCAAGCTTCCACAAATATGCGCGCAATCAATCTCCTAAATCCTCGTGCACTTGTGATCTGTTTCTTAGGACACAAGCTCTCTACGCTCTCCACAAACAAGGATGATCTCACAAACCTTGTGTACAAAACTTATCATTTCTTGTGCCTTCATCCTCCTCTTTATAGACCCAATTCGAGCATGTAAGGGGCCTAGCTCAATTTAGAAGCTCGAGTTATAATTAACGAGTTAATTGAGTGTCCAACTAATTCTCTCTCCAATCAACACTTGGATTCCTAACTAGTTCTCCTTTCAAGCAAGATTGAAGACTAACTCATTCTAACTAAACTTGTAATTGCCACCTCGTTATGTAGTCAAGTTGATGAGGACTCCACTTAACTGAAGCTCCAACTCTATGCATGCTAACTTGATGAATTATTCCACTAAACTGGAAATAACTCACCCTAACTGAAGTCTAACTCATGAGCTCACACTCATACTGAGAGAAAGGCAAATCGAGGTCTTCTCTGGCTAAGGCCTAAGCCAGAAGACCTTTACTCACGACATTTTCAACACTCCCTCTTAGCGAAGAAGGTACTACTGGAAGAACCTCGTCCACCTGGATCTGTCTTCAACACCATGACATTATCCATTGTTGTAGTTGCTCCCTCTGAACTAGAAGACTTCCCTGCTTCCTGCTACGGAATATGATCTGAAGACATGTTCCTTCCAACCATGCTCCTATGATCCACCTTGTACACCCCATCTGAGCCTACTATTGATTTTCCCTTTGGCTCTGAGTCTATCAACTCAGTCATCACTGCCATATACCCAGTGTACCTTTGTGGCTCCTTGCTCTTCCTGAGCATAGAACTAGGAGTCTCAACTTGCTCCTGAGCCTCCTGATCGGCCCACTTGGCTCTCATCTTCCCTGTGTTAGGAGTCACTGACTGAGTAGCTTCCTCCACTCGTCCCAGTCTCTTCTCCTCATCATCTTGCTGGTCGGCCCACTTGCCAACTATCTGAGACTCAAATTGTGATACTGACTTTGGCTCCTTTTTGGGAACTATAACCTACTCTCACTCTAAGGAATCCCTCAAAGCTCTATTCTCCTCAACCCTCATGTCTCTACTCTACACACTTCATGCCTTGTTGCTCAAGGTTGCGCCTGTCTCAACCTGTAGCAGGTACAGATTCTTCATCCTCACACGTATATGCTTCTTACATCTAGAAGCTAAGTGCTTGAGGTAAGCCTTAACTCTGTTAAAGATGACATCATAACCCATATCCTCTAGGGTATCCATTGAAACAAGATTCTTCTTTAGGCCTGGAACATAGAAGACATCTCTGAGATGGATAGAGCTACATGACTCCCTCTCAAAACTTATAGTACCAACTCCCATGGTTGCGTACTTGCCATCATCTCCTAGCTCAATATGAAACTGCATGTCCTTCTCCTGCAGGTGGCTGAAATACTCGTTCTCAGACATGTGAAAGGATGTTCCTGAATCAATATACCATACATTTTTGTCTATTGAGCTTGTCATGCAAGCTATCAATGAGAAATCTTTTTCAAATTGAGAAGAAAATGCATCTACCTCAGCTGATGTAGCTACATGATCCTTATTGGACTCCTCCTTCCGAATAGGACACTTAGTTGCATAGTGCCCATACTCATGGCAATGGAAGCACTTGATCTTGCTCAGATCCTTCTTCTTCTTCTTGCCCTTCTGACTGGACCCAGCCTCTCCTTGGCCCTTCTTGCCCCTAACTTTACTACCTTTGCCTGTCAGGGCAAAGTTCTCCTCGTCTTTTGTTGGAGGTTGGAGTTGATCTCCCAACTCTCGTCCCTATCCAGATTTCTTCTTGGAGTAGTCACTCCATAACCTCTCCCATCCTTGTAGATTTTCTCTACCACTGATTGCATCCTGGAAATTCTCCCACGACTTATGAAGTCCCAGTAGCACAAGACTCACAAGGTCTTTATTTGTTATCATCTCGTCTGCTCCAGCTAGCTCATCTTGAACCTGGGTGAACTTGGAAAGATACGTAATGATGGGCTCATATTTGCTCATCTGGATATTTCTTATCTTGTCCTTGAGAGCAAGCTTCATGGCATCACACGAACCCTGATATAGATCTAAGATGACTTTAAACATCTCATATGTTGTCTTCTTCTAATGGAGATGAGGGATAATATGGTCTCAGACTCCCTCTAGAACGATCCTCCTCGTCTTGGTGTCATTCTTGTTATGTTGGATCAATTGTTGGGCATCTTGATGTGGAGCTATCTAACCCTTTACAAACTTGAGCACCCCATTGTCTTCCAACACCACTAATATCTACTCCTTCCATGAGCAAAAGTTTGAGGCTCCCTCTAAATTGTGATATGACCTTAGTCCTTGGAACGCCATACTATTATCCAAAGACCTTAGTCCTTGGAACGCCATACTATTATCCAAAGACACTACTCTTCAAACTTTAGCGCAAGCCGCCTCCTTAACCTGCGCTCTTCACTAACTGATCAATTTGGTGTTGGTCTCTGCTCTAATACCATGTTAATTTCCATGAAACTCTGCAACTACTTAGATGAATAACTGAAAACAAGGCAACCAAATACTGAAACCAAATTCACTTTCACCAAGAAACAGAATTTCTTAGCTTATAATTAGCAAAATAAACACCAAAGATAAAAAATACATGCACACAAAATGACACACTTGTTTTCTCAGGAAACCAAAAAGGGAAAACTTGCCATCTTTGTTGTGGTATTTTATTGATTGTTCTTGAGTAATTAGATCTATTACAAAGCAATTTGTCTCTGAGAAAGCGTTCTTCTTCTTCTCAAAAATGCCAGTTGATACAATTGATCACTACTTGATCTCAGCCCTCTAGCACGCAACTATTCCTCTTCTGCCTCCTTGACTTGCCCGCCTCTTGCTTGATCTTGCTTCTCCTTCCTTATGCACAAGAGCCCCTATTTCCTTGTGCACTTCTTCTATTTCCTTGTGCACAAGGAGCTCCTATTCTCTAGCGCACAAGTCCCTATTTCCTAGCACACTTGAGGCTCCTATCCTCTTGCGCAAATCTCCACGTGTCTCCTATTTCTTAGTGCACTTGTGGGTCCTATTTCTTAGAATGCAAGCTTCCTCTAATCTGCGAACAATCAATCTCCTAAATCCTTGCACACTTGTGATCTCCTATTTCTTAGGACACAAGCTCTCTGCGCTCTCCACAAACAAGGATGATCTCACAAACTTGTGAATTGTCTTGTCTCACAAACCTTGTGTACAAAACTTATCATTTCCTATGCTTTCTTCCTCCTCTTTATAGACCCAATTCGAGCATGCAAGGGACCTAGCTCAATTTAGAAACTTAAGTTCTGATTGACGAGTTAACTGAGAGTCCAACTGATTCTCTCTCCAATCAACACTTGGAGTCTTAACTCATTCTCCTTTCAATCAAGACTAAAGACTAACTCGTTCTAACTGAACTTGTAATTGCCACCTTGTTCTGTAGTCAAGTTGATGAAGATTGCACTTAACTAAAGCTCCAACTATGTGCATGCTAACTTGATGATTTATTCCAGTAAAATGGAAATAGCTAACCCTAACTGAAGTCTAACTCATGAGCTCACACTCATACTGAGAGAGACAAATCGAGGTCTTCACTAGCTAAGGCACAAGCCAGAAGACCTTTACTCACTACATTTTCAACAATAGCTTACAACTTTGGATCAGATATAGCTGATCAACCCTCCTTGGTTGATCTGGATCTCCCTACTGCCCTTCCTTGAACCCAACACTCACTAAGAAGCTTCTTTCAGTTTTGTGTTGTTGTAGTGTGTCTTTTCCATTTCACTGGCCTTTCTTTTATAACTTTACATAGAGTTAAATCCCTAACTTTAATATACAAAGTGATTGACGGCCAAGATTAGACCTTGCCTCACTTGAGATCAAGGGTTGAGATTAAAACATATTCACTAAAGTAATTTACTTTACTTTTCCTAAGTTTACTTTAGCTCAATAAGCCAACATATAATATGTATTTTTCCTATGTTGAAAACTTAGGCTAAGTTACATTAGCAACTTGCTCACACTATAGCATGTATCTACAGAGACTGTGAGCGAATTTTGCATGACTAGACATGAGACCTATGCAGAAGTACTTGCCCGAGCTACAAACATCAACAGTTCTAGGGTAAATTAGGGTTTATTTACAACAAAAATATACATTTTTAGTGGTAATTATCTTGGATGCAATTATCCATGGGTTACGGTTTGTTTATAGTTAAATGGAAAAGTTAAAGTGTCATTTTACATGCAATTTTCTAGCCCTAGTTTAGGGCTAACGTCTAGGGACTTTAGTGCAATTATATGTTTTCTACCCACAGAAAAATTGTTAAAAATTATTCTCTATTTATTCTTCATCTTAGCCCTCATTTTACACTATTTTATCATAGATTATGGGGCTAGTTTTGTTGATGTTGTAAACCATTCCATTGCTGCAATTTCTGATTTAAGAGCCAGTTTGTGACAACCAAGTGTAATTTCTAGATCGTGTGTGTTTGAGAACCTATTTGAGCCTCTGTTGGTTGCCCTAAGCCTTGATTGAGCCATAGAAACTTTTGAACTCAAATCTTGAAATTGCTCTTTCATCCACCCTAAACCTTAATTCCTATTCTTATCCTTGGGTGGAAGTCATTGTAAAACCCTTAGGGTACACTTAGCTTGAGGTAATTAGGTTATTTGATCTCTAAGATAGGGAAGCCTCCCTTGTGTTGAATTATATCCATCACTAAAATGAGAGGAGTTGTTGCTAAGGTGACAGTGATGATACTCCCATTGTTTCACTTGATTTAGGTTTCCTAGTGAGGCTTGGCACTAGGATACTAGATTTTGTTGCAACAACGATAGACTTGATTCTAAATTGCAAATGAGCAATGCTTATATAAATACAATGTGAGAGTGAGACTATAATCTTGCAGTTGCAATAGTGTGGATGGTTTGACATGGCTTTAAACATTTTTGGATGTCTTATCATGTAGTATAAGTGTCCCCACTAGTTGGATATCCACACTAGCAATCCTCTAAGCCTTAAGTGTAATATCCTGAATGGGATATTTTAATTAAAAATGCAGCAAAATAACTAAACTCTACAATATGCCATAAAATCACTATTTACTCAATAGAAGATTGCCATGTAAAATAAACACATAAGCATTGCAATCTATCAATACATCAAATAGGAAGAATCTCAACATTTTATTATAGATAATAACTGGGATTACAAATACATCTGACCCAAAGAAAGAGCTGAGACAAAGAACTGGCCACTAAGATGAGCTGCTGCACTACGCTGGCCTCAAAACTGAACTGCTGCACTACGCTGGCCTCAAACAACAGCTGTCATTGAACCCACTGAAGATAATGAAGCACAAGTTGAAGATCTAAATGATCCTCACACCAATCCTTGAAGCTCTGCGAAACTTCTGAGTGAAGTCTCCTCAAGAGAGTTGGGTTTTCGTCCAACACTCAAAAATCACCCGAGGGTTTCCGTCCTGGGGGTACGGCTGAAGTAGAGAACCGCGTCTCACACCTCTCATACAATAAAATGATATCATCCAAAGATATCTTTCAATGGTCTCCTCCCTTTTCTTTTATATAACTCTTGGAGCCTTCTAGAGAATTATTTTATTATTATTTTATTCATGGAGCATTTTTCCCTCTTATTAAAATATTCCTTTTTAATGCAGAAAAGGGTAAATCAGCTACCACGCCTCCTCCAGTCATTGAAACCCATGTCCAACCGTCCCACCATGTAGGTATCCTCGTCCCAGTTCCAATGAGCTATTACACTAAGGTGTTCCATCATGAATTCCTCTCGGAATGCCACCTTGAGCGTAATCAGCTGAGTTAAGCCCAGAAATAACTTAAATTTCCGAAAGTTGTCGGAATGCACTGGAACGAAAGCCAAACTGGTCGGATGATGGAATATATCAAGTGAATGCCACCGGAAACCATGGAAACTCCTCAAAACTTCTCCAAAAATCCCCTCGACCCGCTGATGACACCAACTTGTACCTGTGACCGATCTGCTCCTAACTTTGGAAGTCCATCCTAGCCCTGTCATAAGGGACACCATATTACAGACCTTCCGCCCCAAGATTGCTTGCCCTCAAGCAATTGAAATATGTGGGCCACTTTATTGGCCTGCCGCAACTGAGATCCAATGCCCAAATCCCATAAAAACTTCTGAGTGCTGCTATGCGCCTGTGTCAAACTACCCGGAATAGACCCCTCAATGTCGGGATCCCAAACTGATCTCTCACTGTACAGTCAACAAACAATCCTCCCAGACCCCAATGCCACCATGGCCAATCATCGCCCAAGTCCCACGGCTCGGACCTCGCACTGCCTCTGGCTGTAGATGGTGCCCCATGAAGTGAAGTCTGCCAACAAGCATCAATGGTCCCTGGCTCCTGTTGTGTTGTACCTCTAACTGTATAAGCTGCCCCACCAATTGCGTACCAACTCATCACCTCTCTCCAATCCAAGTCCTGACTCAATCCCATGCTGATCCTGCTCTCCTAAAATCGGGATGGAGTGTAAAGAAACAACAACCTGTGCCCCACTGCCAACTGGAATCTGTAACATCTGCTATGTCTAAGGGCCCCTGCTCTGTTGTGCTCCCTACAAAGAAAATCGTACCATCAAGAAGGTACCAGCTCATGATCTCCTACCAATCGATCCTGGAAGAAGAATCCAATGTAGTGTCAACTGGATACGGAATATGCCCAGAGAACTGTCGCCAGCTCATAATCAACTCACGCTGCTCCGTCCCGTCTGCCAACAAAATCTGCCTGTAGAAGAAGGCCCCTCCCTCTATAATGGGCCAAAGTGGGCAAGATATGCTGCAAGCCCCATCGATGTACTCCTGGGGTGCTACTCCCTGGAAGTACTACAGCCATGCTGACTGCATGTGCATCTATCTGTACCTCATCAATGTGTCGGCCCAACGATGGATGCTCCACCATCTCCAACAGCTCATCCCTCTCCTGATCAGGAATGTAATGCTTCTGCTGTCTACTAGCCCCATGCAGAACTATCCCATCAACCCCCAAAATCTCCAGAGGATATGGATCTGCAACTGTTGTCACCGTACTCGGTGTCTGTGCATCTGACTGCTCCTCCTCAATGGTTGACCCCAAGGTTAGCCGCATATCCATCATGGACTCAATGTGAGCCTCCATCTGGCTCTCCCCCAAAGGACTATCATGCATGATGTGCATAGTATCCTCCTCTGCTGACTCAAGCTCCATCATAGGCTACTCTGGCTGAATCGTCACAAGTGACTCATCACCGAGAGTATCTCCCATAGAGTCCCCTGACTGCTCACCCTGTGCACTGGAATGCAGCTCCGGCCTACTGCCATCAACTCCGCATGACTGCTCTCGCTCCCCAGAAGCATCATCATCTGATCCCATGGACTCATTTGGAGAAGAGTCCACATCCTGACATAAAGAGGAATGCCCTTTTGTTCTGCCTCTGTTGCACCATCTGCATCTCTCAAACATGAGTGATTAGGCCCCCAAGGTTCTTGGCAAATGAAGCAAAGTCCCTTCCTCCTCAGCTCATTTTTGTTGCCTGATCCACCCAACTGGAGAAGCTCCTCCCTGGTCAACTGTCTCCTGAAAAGCTCAATGTTCTGCTCAACTAGCCCTTGGGCTAGCTCATAAGCAGCAAGTGAGACCAACTGCTCTCTCCTCCAAATGCTCAACAACCTAGTCTGCAGCTCCCGGCAAATGGCATCACGGTCTCCCATACATGATGACAGGATGGACTGCATGTAAGCTATGGCTATGTCAGAATGATGTCTCCTAATGTTGAAGAAGCATTGGAACATCTGCAGAATCAAACCATCACACTCAAGATTGATCATGACCTCATAAGACCGGGTCATGGCCATGGCTTCTAAGACCTTAAGCTTTCCTCCAAGTATAGAGCCTGCACAGTTTTATAAATCCTGAAAGGTTCCTACTATCAGTCTGAAAATTCTTTTCATAATATCATCATTGTAGGGAGGGAAGGGTGTTGTTATCCTCAAAATATCACTGCAACAAGAGGCAACTATAAGCTTGACTCTCTCACTTGGATGTTCCAAGAATCTAGCTTGTACCAATGCAAGCATAGATGGCTCCAAAGCCCAATTTAAACTCCAATCAAATTGTTCTACCTTTGAAAGGCAAGATTCTAGTTTCTCTAACATGGGAAAGTCATTTCCTGATCTTCCACTCTTTTAAGTCCATCCCAAGTGCATAAAGCCAATTTCCCACTTCTTCCTCCTTTTGTAAATTCCTCGGATGCCTTTGTTGGAGCAAATTATGTACCTTCTTGGAGAAGGGTCTGTTGTTCTGTTTTGTTTTCTGGTCTTCTACTGCATGGTGGTTCAAGGAACCAACTTTTATTCTTCTCAAGCTATTTAGGAATCCCTCCATGGTTCAACCAATGATGTGGTCACTGTTTTTCTGTGTGTATTTTGGGTGTAATTTCTTTGAGAAGTATTGTCAAGCTATTAGGTAGCAAACTTGCTATAGGTGACTGACATTATTTATTCCCAAAATCATTTACAGCATTCCACACATACCCAGCAGACTTCAAAATAATTTCATACTACTCAGAAAATAACATTCAGGTGATAATATTGAGACAACATAGACTACCCTTCTCTACATTCGAAAAATGAATAAACAGTGAGCAAATAAGGTGGCGAAACCTGGGTTAGAATAGGTTGTTTGCTGTCTAGCGCCTGTCGTGATGAGAATAAAGGCTGTCCCAAGTCGTGAAATTAGCGTACAGCAGTGGCATTCCTCCAAGAATATAGTCCTCCTTCTATTGTGCCGATGATAATTCTTCTGGAGCAATAATTCGATAGCAAGGGTTTCCTTCTAATTGTCAATGATGAATTCTGGAAAGGAGCAGTGACGGATCTTCAAGTTCGAACTGTTGATGCATGCACAAATTTTGACCCTGGAGAGTGCCTCGACTACTACTGAAGATAAGTTTTTGCCGTGATGATGCAATGCCCAAGCTCAACTCCCTTATCTTTGGCGTACAATCCTTGCTTAGAATTGGCGGCTCGAGGTGGTCCCCTAAACAAACGTTTCTTCTAGCACTAGACTTTACTTAATAAAATTTCGGCCTCACTCAGAAAATTCGATCTTCAATCACAATACTTCTGGCAACAGAGTGACAATTTGACCTCTAATTCTTGAGCACAGATAATTAACTCGTCCTTATTAACCCAGCAACCCTGCGATTTCATCCCTTTTCCTATCTCTCCACGTTCTGGCTGAGTCAAACAATTGTCAATTACGCTATATGAAAGGGGTTCTATGCGTATTTAGCTCCTTCAGCAAAAACGAGCAGGTGACAATTCCACTCGGTTGGATTATAAAGAAAAATCGACCCCCGATCTGGACAGCGTTGCGCTCAGACTATTGTGCACTGGCAACCAACTGCACTTCAGTCTTCAGATCGCACTTGCTTCGTGTCTATCAACGCAGCAATTTTCACGGTGGCTTGTATACTTAACTAGTCGGCCCTTTACATTTTGATAATTGGAGTTGCCACTCTAACCAACTCAGTCAGCGTGACGATCACTCGCACATCCTTTGCACAGTGGTCCGGTTGGAAAGCTTTATTACACCCGATACCCGAGACAGTCTTCCAATGACCTGCACACTACGCCTTTGGTCAATCACCCCCGACACAACAACTTACGCACAGCAATTTTCATAATACGTCGACGTAGACCCCACCAAATCGGCTCAACCAACTTGACATTTGATCTGGCGGAAGTCTTATTTTAATTATCCTTGGCTACGGAGAACCCACGCAGACGTTTCAGCTTCAGTAACTCAGCTTCGCCATCTTCGAATTGCTCTGAAAATTTCAATTTTTGATTTCCCAATGATTCAAACCTTATCCAGAATAATAGCTATTCTGTCGATCTTTTAATAAAGATGTGACAATTTTGGGTTTTTCCCACAAATGGAATTTTGGCACCTTCGAAATCAATTTTGTCAAGGCAATTAATGCGCAGTTTGTTCTATCATGGCGTATACAATCTTAGCGTCACGCCTCTGCAAATAACCCTTGGCACCGTAACCCGTATCACAAACTCAAATCTCTGGTATTAGAGGAAAGTTCCATTAGTACTTCATCCTCACGAAAACAAAAGTTGATCGACACAAATTGGTATAGTCGCTCAAGGTCTCTGTCACATTAGGAGGATGAACGCTACTTCGGGAAATAACCCACGGCTCATATATAAAGAATGTCGTCACTCTCTATCTCTTACTAACGAAATTTTTGCAAAATTCGTGGCAGTGTTGCTTCTGAAAACCGTCTCTCACAATCTACTTGACAGCTTCCCTAATACGCCCAAATGTTAAATTTGGCCCTCCCAATATTTACAGCCTCCGCAAATAGTTTGCTCTCGAAACATGGAATGCGGCCCCACTTGAGATTAACTCAAACACTGCTTTTGGAGGCTTGAAATGTTAATTTGTCGAATGATTATTACCCAATAGACATAATCAAAACAAAATGTCGTTACTCTTATGCAGCAGAGAGTTTGTGGGATGGATAAGATAATTTTCTCCAAAATTATCACAATGAACAAGCAACTTCCAATTTCTTCAAATTAAAATCTCTTAAGCTGATCTGCAATAAAATCTGAAATCCCGCGGCTGAGCCAAGACCAAGGCTCTGATACCACTGTAATACCCCGGATGGGATATTTTAATTAAAAATGCAGCAAAATAACTAAACTCTACAATATGTCGTAAAATCACTATTTACTCAACAGAAGATTGCCATGTAAAATAAACACATAAGCACTGCAATCTATCAACACATCAAATAGGAAGAATATCAACATTTTATTATAGATAATAACTGGGGTTACAAATACATCTGACCCAAAGAAAGAGCTGAGACAAAGAACTGGCCACTAAGATGAGCTGTTGCATTGCGCTGGCCTCAAAACTGAACTGCTGCACTCTCCCTCCGGCAACAGCTGTCACTGAACCCACTGAAGATAATGAAGCACAAGTTGAAGATCTGAATGATCCTCACACCAATCCCTGAAGCTCTGCGAAACTTCTGAGTGAAGTCTCCTCAAAAGAGTTGGGTTTTCGTCCAAGACTCACAAATCACCCGAGGGTTTCCGTCCTGGGGCTACGGCTGAAGTAGAGAACCGCGTCTCACACCTCTCATACAATAAAATGATATCATCCAAAGATATCTCTCAATGGCCTCCTCCCTTTCTTTTATATAACTCTTGGAGCCTTCTAGAGCATTATTTTATCATTATTTTATTCATGGAGCACTTTTCCCTCTTATTAAAATATTCCTTTTTAATGCAGAAAAGGGTAAATCAGCTACCACTCCTACTCCGGTCACTGAAACTCGTGTCCAACCGTCCCACCATGTAGGTATCCTCGTCCCAGTTCCAATGAGCTATTACACTAAGGTGTTCCATCATGAATTCCTCCCAGAATGCCACCTTGAGCATAATCAGTTGATTTAAGCCCAGAAATAACTCAAATTTTCGAAAGTTGTCGGAATGCACCGGAACGAAAGCCAAACTAGTCAGATGATGGAATATATCAAGCGAATGCCACCGGACACCATGGAAACTCCTCAAAACTCCTCCAAAAATCCCCTCGGCCCGCTGATGACACCAACCTGTACCTATGACCGGTCTGCTCCTAACTTTGGAAGTCCACCCTAGCCCTGTCATAGGTGACACCAAAAAAAGGAGTATTACATTAAGAGGGTGCAATATTTTTATCACATTGGAAGATAAGTAGTTTTGACCGTGGACATGTTGATTCATCTATGTCAATTGAATTCTTATGTTCTAGTCAGATTGTTTTCAAATATGATGGACGGTATCTAATACAATGGATTGGTAGCAAAGTCATCTGCTTCAAAGAGATGAAATTGACAATGTGATGCAAAAAAAGCAATGTCACTCCTTGGTCCAATCAAAGCTAACCAAATGAAGATCTTTGACAACCTATTAGCCTCACCTCAATTGCGAAGAAACCAATGAAGGAAAATGTGACAACACGTCAAGTGGAGAGATCAAGCATGGGACTACACCAAGGCTAGTGATTTTCTTAAGGGGAATGTAATACCCCCTTAGCACCCATATACATATTCTAACATGTTTCTACACCTTATTATGTTAATGACTTGACTCTTGTCTATAGCTTGCATATTGAGGCTCATTTTGTATATCAAAACGTTGTGAATATGATCATGTTGTGTCTTTTGATAACCTAGATATATAGTTTAAAGATAAAAGCGCTCTCCTTTGGAGAGATGTGGGAGGTTATTCAGTTGATGCATAATATGGCCTAAAGGATTTTCTCTTGTGGGTATCTTGCTAAATTCCCCAATCTGACATTTTGGTTAAGGGCCCATATCCACAAGTAGTTGGCCTTGAGTTCTTGTTCTCTAGGTAGACTCACACCTACTTGTATATCATTTTTATACCATATTTTCTGTTAATATAAGCAGCATTTTTCAAAAATAAAAGGTTTTAAAAAACAAACAATACAATATGAATATGAAAGGCATATTAATGAGGGCTCAAGGCCAAGGTCCAATTAGCAAGAATGCCTAGCACGCATGTACAAATGTTTTAAGTCGGGGGGGCCAATGTCCCAAGAATGTGGCTCAATGTACATATGATGCAAGTGTGCTAAAAGAGTAAAATAAACCTATGGAGATAATTGCCTTGGGACATAGGGGGATCAATGACATGACAAGTGGAAAAGCAAGTTGCAAAAATCTAATTAACCCATGTTACCGAATAAGCATCACACCCTTGTCATCCTTCTTTATGTATGGAAAGAAAATGCAAAAGAGAGGAATGAACCTAATGGAGGGAATGCAACCTCAAAAGCATGTGATTAAATGCTTCACCAACCTTGTCATGGTATATAAAAAACTGTAAAAACCCATTCTCATATTGGAGAGAGGGTTGCTCACATTAGGCAAGTTGCTTCTATCTGCATTCTACTGCAAATTGGCACACATAAGAAGGGGACAAAGGGGAAAGTTGCACATGCTTGTTGTTGCTTAGACTGTTGAAAACTCCCATGTTACATGTGAAATCTCTCAGCAAGCTAGAAGCTAATTTCAGTGTTTGACATAGATATATTGATTGATTATGCTTGTGAGGGGATAGAAGTGAGGGATTTATAGGGTAAGTTGGATCTTACAACATATTTTGATATTGACCTTGGTCCTACACTAGTGGTCAGGCTGGCAAGATTCTTGTACTGGCAAGTAGGCTAGTGGAAAGTTCCTTGCCCTAGAAAGCAAGTAGCAAGGTGGCTTTGAAGTTTGCACAAGCAAGCAGGATGGCATAGCATAGAAATGATGTAATACCCTCAATGTGACCCCTTTTGTATTTGTACATATTTTATTAGGTTGGTAAGCCAAGACATGTTGGGCTTGCGTGCATTAGTTTTGCCTAACCCCAGCTATTGGTTAATTATTACTAGTAGATTCCTTGCTATAAAAGTAGATCTACTAAATAAAACCATTGATGGGATTTTAACATGTAAACAAAAGAGAACAAAGGAAGCAAATTAATACACCAATCTCATACACATGCACATAGATTTTTGACCTTCAAATCTATTGTTTCATTAACAATAATCTACAACATACAAGATCTCCCTTCCCTAGGATAATGGCCCTCTGAGATCTCCATATGTAGGGAGGGGGAACTGAGCTCTGCTGCAACAACAACAAAAAATGCCGGCTAGGGTTTTTGGCAACGGACACCAGGGAGGAGTGGAGAACATTCTCGACTGCGAAACAGTGGTTGTGTGGATCGAGGAGAACCCCCTCGAAATTTATTGGTCTCAGAATGGGCATTGCGGCTCCTTGGCCCTCACCGTGGCTGCGTGCCGTCTCTTTCATGCATCCATCGACCTATTCACTAGGCTGCTTACCCCAGCACACTCTAGACAGTCGATAATCAGGGTCTGCATCAGTTGGAACGCGCCATTTTCCGGGTACAAGGGATTGAATCTGTACAACAGAAGCAACCAACTGATGACCTGCAATACGAAGGGTATTGATGCAGCCATTTTGGGCTGGGCTCTGCGATGCTATTTGGGGTTTCAGCGCTCCCGGGGACTCATTGGGGTTGGCGCCCCACAGACTACATCACATGGCGGCGACGCCTAGTCTCCCGCATACTCATTCTCCTGCGCTTTGGAACCTGGCCCCCTTCGGACCCGGACTTTGCAACCATTGTCGAAGCCCATGGATGACCACACAACTAGCATAGACAATGAGGTAAGCGATGTATGTTTTCAGCTATTTATTAAACCCCCTGTGGGTCACAATATATTGATTTGGGCTCAGGAATACGATGGGGTTACAGACTTGAAACTAAATATCAGTCAACATACTGGATATCCTAGCCATTTTCAATCTCTGATCCACATGGGGAGATCCCTTTAGTACCACTGCACTTTAAAAGATTACACCATCTGTGTTGGTTCCACTATCTTTCTCAATCTGAGATAGAGGGGGGGTGCCGCAGAATAGCTCAAAACTCCTGGAAATGCTAGGGGAACCAGTACCTCAAAACCTGACCAACTGAAAGGACCCTCTTACAAGAATATACTTTAGGAGGAAAAATTAAAATAAAGCTGCTACTCCACCAGCAACTATTGAAAGTGCCCCCAAAAGTTATATAGTTGAGCAAACAAATTTCATACCAGAAGTGAACATAGAGATTCCAGAAATAGACGAACACCGAACTTCATTTGAATCTCAAGTGATAATCTGCAGATTTAACAGCTTCCGGCCAAAACCAATGGAGCTCTTCCATTAGATATTCACAAACTGGACTATGGACTGTGAAATCCACCTCTATTCAAAGGGGTTTTTCATCGTCGAGTGTTCTACCTTGGAAGCCAGAGATATCATCCTTAGGGAGGGACCATGGTTCTGGGGATCCACTGGGCTCTTCATCACACCTTGGTTCCCAGATTTTGATGCAAACACCATGGAAGTGACCAGAATGCCAATCTGGATCCGGCTTTACAACCTGCCCCTTCATTTTTGGCATGAAAGTGTATTTGCTTACATTGGGAACATACTTGGGAGATATATCAAAACAAACACAGTGCTTGGAGGAGCGAGTCTACACATTTGCCCGCATATGTGTGGAAGTTGACCTCATTAAAGCGCTGCCAGAATGCATACAAATGAAACACAAACAGCAGACATGGACTCAGCATCTTGATTTCGAAAATACTGCTTTCAAGTGCCAAATATGCAAAAATATCGGTCATTTGCAAAACTCATGTCCGGAAGCAAAAAGAGATAACAAAAAAAAACAAGGAAAACTCCCAAAGGGTGGCAATTTCCCTCAGACGAACCAGAACAGGAGGCAAAAGAGGAAGAGGATGTCCCCAATCCAAATGAACATCATCAGACAACCACCAAAACAAAGTCAAAAGAACAAGAGATGCAAGATCCATTCGATATTACCCCCACGGTACAGTTGGCAAAGGACCTTGAGGCACCAGACTTCGCAGGGAACAAAAGACATCACATCTCAAACAATTTAGATTCAGATAAGGACAATGGTCTAAACATTGAAGATAATCAACTCGCCCTTATCTCGACCACGCCAACACAAGGTGCTTGGCAGAAGGTTGAAAAGAATAAAGGGAGGAAAACATAATTATTTTTCTCCCCGTGTATTATATTACTTGCAACCTCATAGTTTGTCTTGATTGACATTTACCAGCACATGTAACATGTAATTTTGTTTTAATATAAAATTACGAATTTTTCCTTGGAAAAAAAATGGCCCACTGAGGAAAAATACAAATACAACAAAACCTGGAAGTGATCATGCTAATCAAACCCTTTGCATATTTGTCCTTTGGTCTTGCTTGGTTGATTTGGATCCTTCTCCCTTGTTGCACAACTCTACAAACTTGGATGAAAGTCCTTCTTCACCCAATCATTGGGATCTTACTATCTCATTATGTCTTGTGCTCAAAATATGTATCCTCTCCCTTAGCCTAGCCTTCCTTTTATGAGTTTGAGTTATTGATCAAATCCATAACCCTAATCTCCAAAGTAATTGATGATTGAGATCAAATCTCAACATCACTTGAGATGAACAATTGAGATTCATCTAATTCACTAACGCAAAAATGTGAAATTTCCACGAACTGCAACTACTGGAAATTAATCTTTTAACTTACGCAGTTTATTTGTCTTATGTTAATTATTAACGGCAAATATCAAATAACTCATAGTGCAGTTCTTCACAAATAAAAATACGTTGCGGAATATAAAATACTGGAACTAAGAAAATAATGCACACATAATAAACCTAACACCAATAATTTTGGACAATCATCCTTGGAAAAATCCCGAAGGGAAACTAGTGCAGCAGATGAGGGTTTATATTATTTTTCAACAAAATAGAGAATTACAATTGATTGCCTATTCACTGACAAAGCTATGGCATACAATTTTATCTCATTGAAAAAATATTTGGGAAATTACTTTTCCCTCCAGCGAATCGATCTGGCCTCCTCCAAGCCACTCGCACTCCTCTTTGGCACTTGCACTATCCTCCTAGAATGCACACTGCCTGCTTGGATTAATTCGCACTACCTCTGGGACTCACTCCCTGCAAGTCGAGTAGCCTCCCTCCGTCTCCTGAAGCTACTCGCACCTCCATCTAGCACTTCTTCCGACAACTGGAAGTGAAATAACACTCCTGCTACACACACTAGATAAATTGGCTACTCGCACTGGTTGAATTGGCCTCCTCTATTGGAAATCTTGGGCTCCCTTCCTGTCACTGGAATGCTGGAAACCTCTTGAGAATTTCTCCAGAAATTCTTACTACTCAAAAACCTACTATTGGTGTCTTTCTCTGCTTCAACTGTGCCGTTGCTAAATCATTGCAATTGGGTAAGTCAAATTGTTGAAATGTCTCGTGTGACTTCTCAAAACCCCATCAACTTGCTCTTATAATCTTTTGTTGGACTCTCAACAACCATGATCACATCTCAATTGATGGCTAAGATCATCTTGACTCCATCAATTCACTTTTCTGGAAGTCTCTGGAGCAAAATCGATTTCCCTCAATTAATCTGATTTAATTAACCAGTTTCTTAAGTTAGAATTAGGAAATATTTAATTAATGGCTAAGTAATCTAATTGAGGTGTTTCTAACGTGTTTCTTGTGAAACCATTTCTGGGTTTTGGAAATCTTGTTAGTTTTTGTAGCATCGAATGGTGTTCTAGTCTTGATGGTTGTCAGAGAGGCTAAGAAACACTAGGACTCCATAACCCAGAAAATGTTTGAGGAAAATCCACCTAGAAGTGCCTTAATTAAGTTAATTAATTAGTAATTAAATTTTTTCTAACTTAGGGAAAATGATTAATTAACACTAATTAATTGAGAAGGTGAGATTTCTCTAGAAACTCACACGGATCGACTAGGAAATAATCTCAGCCATCGATTAAGTTTTAATCTTGGGCATTGGAGTCCCAACTAGAGATTATAAGAAGTCGATGGGTAGATGGAGGAACACACTTGAGATTGATTTCCTTTGGCAGTTCGATTTTCCAGAGAGCGAAAATAGTTTTCGGAAGAGTTCAAACCAGAGAGGGGACGCAGAGACAGAGAGGGGCAGAGACAGTGAGTCTGGAGGAAGCCTTCCAGTTCCGGAGAGTCAGTAACAGAAGGGTCGTATTTCCCAAAGAAGTTGCGTAGAGCCAGCGCAAATAGCTTCAGAGGGAGATCGATTTTGCTAAAAGGAAGGGTGATTCAATGGCAGTTGGTCTGGAAATTCTCTAAGATGCCAAGTGAATTCCTTCCAGAGGTGGAATCATCCAGGACGTCATTTTTCTAGCAGTTTCGTGGCTTAGCTAGTTAGAGCCTGCGCAGAGGCCCATGCAGAGGTTGTACGACTAGCTAGTTTTTCCAGTTGTCGAAGCTTGATCGAGCATGGTGTTGAGGTATTTGCCTCACAGATATTTTGGCCATTTTATTTTGTTGATTGGATTGCTAGTTGGGGATCCATATATTGTACTCAGAAATTGTCACTGCTGCTTAATAATAAAAACCCTGAGTTGTTGCAATGGTTTTTCCACATTGGGTTTTTCCATGGACTTTTGTCCGAAATAATGGTGTTATATTTTTATGTGTATGTGTCAGTATTTTCTCAGTTTCCAGTTTATCTTCCGCAGTATTTTTTATTTGTGAAGATTACAGTTTGATTAATTCATTATTGTCGTAGCAATAAATTGGTAAATTAATTAACAATTAGAAAAATTAATTCCAGTTGCTACAATAGAATTTCTGTAGTGAAATTTTCACATGGTATCAGAGCAATTTTGATCAGACGGGGAAGCTCAGAAGAAAAAGAATAAAATTTGTTATTTAGAGGGAGCAGGAGGACAAATTTTCTGAGGATTGCGCAGTGCCTAGCCCGACAATGCGAATTGTTGGGCAGTTCAATTTTTCAGTCTAGGTTGGCAAAAAAAGTCGGTTTGCCAGGGTGAGTGATTCTAGTCGGCACAGGGAGCACAAGTAGCTCAGATTTTCGCTGAGCAAATTCCTTGTTTAGGTGCAGAAGGGTTTTGCAATAGTTGCTAGAGCAGAATCGGCGTCAAGTGGAAGAGGAAGCACACACATAGAGAATTTTTTTCAGAGGGTTTCTAGTTCAAGAATCCATATTTCCAGTTGCAGCCGGCAGTAGTTGCAAGCAGATTTTCTCACTCCATAAGGGAGTGCGAATAGCAGATTCAGCAGCCAAGCAAGAGGAAAAGGGAGAATTTCGTTCCAGATTCAGAGATGGCCAAGTTGGGCTTAGAGATCAGGATAGGTTGGAGGGAGCCTCCAATTATGTCATCTCTAAGGTTAGTTCATCCTTCCTGCTAGATGAATTTAGCTTGAAGACCTATGCAGAAAATGTTGTGGTAGTACCAACCGATACAAATCAACAAAGAGAGTACAGGAAAGAATGGCCAAAGTGAAGCACATGATCCTGGATGGAGTCCGAGACCATATAGTCTCGCATATATCTAGCAAGAACACTGCAAAGGAGATGTGGGATGCTCTCGCTCAAGTATATCAGAATCCTTCCGATCAGTGGAAGATTTTCCTGCAAGAGAAGCTGAGAAACATTAGGATGCAGAAGGGTGAAGGCATAGATCTCTTTCTCACTAGAATTCAGGAAATTCGAGATCAGCTTGCAGCGATTGGGGAAGCACCTCAACTTACAGAGCTTGTGTGTTTGGCCCTAAACAGTGTCTTAGAGGAATGGGAAGTCTTTGTCCAAGGCATCTTGGGACGAGACATATTACCAAGGTGCAACAGGATATGGTCAGACCTATAGTAGGAGGAGATGAGATGATCTCTAATAAAGAGCTCCATCAGTGGCAGCAGCAGCAAGGGTTCCAAAGGTGAGAAGGAGGAAGAGAATGTGGCCCTTGCATCAAAGGGTCCCAGTCAAGGACAGGGGAAGAAGAAGAAAAAGGACAAGCAGGAGAAGCAGGACCAGGCGGCAATGTTACCACTCAAACCAGCAGGGGACCTAAGAGGGGTTCATATGATGGCAACTACTAGGTTTAGGGCAACGATGGAGGCCTAGCCCACAGTCACCACAGCTAAGACTCCCTGCTCTTTACAGACTTTCCCCGATGGGAGGAGACCCGGTAGTTTAGGAAGTCACTTGTAAAGTATAGATTAATGAATAGGTGTGAAGTAACCCTACAAACCCTTTGCCTAGGATAGAATGAAGAATGAGACTTGCTTGCCTTTTAAGCAAGGGACTTGATCTTCTAGGAAGAGGGGGTGAGGATTGGAGGGTTGAGGTAGAAGAATGAGAGTTACAAAGGAGGTTCTCAATCCCTAGAATCCTTTGGGAACTTGGATTCCCAAGTAGTCCTTGATAAATTAACTTTGATGAAGAATGGGACCACACGAGGCCAAGTGGACCCGACCCAGGTTCGAAGATGGAATTTAGCAACCAATGATGTTCCTACCCTGGACAAGGTGAGAGGAAAGGATCAAAAATATTTTTTACTTCAGAAGGTCAAATTGATCCAAATAGGTACTAGCCCTGGGAAAACCTAGGCAAAACTTGATCCTAGAGCTAGGGCTTCAGGTATCCGGAGATTCAAATGGCCCAAATTCGGAGGATAGTCAGGGGGCCCGCCAACGCAGTTGCCTCTACGAGATCGAAGTTTTCTTGTCGCTAGATTCCTGGGAAATTGATGCCCTAGGTGACCTAATGGGGCTAGACCTGGGAAAAAAGGGAAAACTATGAAAAAAGAGGAGAAAATGACAACCCTTTTGTGAGGGACCAATGCCTAATTCACATCGGGATATGGAGTCAAGGATAATAATGAAGAAGAATTCGATTTTTGTTCAAGGAGGCCTAGAAAGTCTACTACGTCCAATGTTAAAGAAAAGATAAGAAAAGTGACTTTCAAACATTTATACTTCATACAAATGGTGCAAGCTTATCAACATAAAATGATCTCTAGGACATTTCATGCATCTAACAATGGCCCATACATAGAATAAGCTAGATAGACACATAATTCCACATTTCAATCATGCAGCAATTAGCCCTAATTATAGCAAAATCCAATAGTATGCATCAACAAGAAAAATATTATCAAATTTACAATTACAATGTTAGAGAGTATATCCAACAAACATCACATTTGCACATAAGAAGCTCCAAGATAGAAATAGCCCAAATCTATACATCAAAATTTATCCATCATCCAAAAATCTCCACCAAGGAAAAAATGTGAAATTCTCTTAAGAGAGAGAGATCCCAATCCAAGTGATGATACAAATGAATCCAACTAACTCCTATTTATACATCATTTAGGAGTTCGATCTAGCCTATGGGCCTACATTAGCCCCTAAACACAACATAATGTGCAAATAACCCTAAATTTTTGTGACAAGCCCACCAAACTAGCTCATACGTGGAATAATAAGCCTCATAAGAAGTCAATTGATGTCGTAGGGCCTTCTAGGAGGCATATGGGGGTCCATGAGTGCCATAATGATGCATGGGACCCATCAAAAGTGTTGGACAAGGGGTTGGCCCCTTGTTCTCCAAACAATAAACAAGTGGTGCTCCCTGTGGATGTGGGGGCACACAAATGACCTCATGGGTCTCCAAATGAGTAGAGGATGCCTGCAGACCCTCTGTGAAGGCTCAGATGCTGGAATAAATGTTGTCGTGTCATCATACAAACCCTGGGACACCTACCAAGTGTGTGGTGCACCTGTGGGGTCAACTGGGCATAGTGTACCAAATGCATCTTCCTCATCCCAGTTAGATCTCTAGCAATCTCTGAACATCTGTAGGGATCCATGGAATATTGTCTACTGTTGTGGAGGCCCATGGCTCTTGACACACACCCTATATGTGCCAATGTAGCCCTCTGCAGGATTAGGACCCTGTATAGGGAGACCAAACTCAAATGAACTCCATCTACAATCCTGTATAAGATCTAATGTGTCCCCTAGCCTTCTAGTACAACAAGTCATTAGAGTAATTGGGTAAAAGAGCTTACAAACCATGGACAACAAGTGGACACTTCATAATGGCATGCCCTTTCGTAGTGGGCTTTGGCATGTGCTAAAGTCTCCAAGCTCCAAAGGGAGTTAGCCAGGTACCTTATTAAGTGGTTTCTACCCTTAAAGGAGATAGTATGTCTAAGGTACATCCCTCAAATGGGGGTGGAAAGTGATAAAGAAGTGAAATGGAGTAGGGAATGAGAGGGGGAATCATGGGCCACATATTGGGGCACAAGGCCAGCTAGATAAGGGGAAGCCCACACCTGGGTATATAATGTGTAGGAGGGAGCAATCGTGGTACATGAGGTGCCCCGGCCTTGATTTTTCCACCCTTCTTTATATGTCTTTTGCCTTTTATGAATTTTCTATAATTAATTGCCTGGGGCTCAAAGGATAAGAGCGTGATGTGTAAGATATAGCCGTGATTACCCTTTTTTAGGTAGGGCAGTTCATTGTCCTCCAGGGGTTGGGACAATCATGGGCTCCTAAATGATAAAGGAGGCTCATCTAGGGCCTATGGAACTAGGGTGATGACCATGGGTATGGGGTAGAGCTCATGTATTGGCTTTTGCCCACGTGCCAATTATTTTTGTCCCTGCCATCTTTTGCATTTTGTGGTACAATTTCCTATTGAATGTGGCCAATTATGCTTTTACTTTTCCTTTTAGCTACTTCAACCTCCAGGGCATCATTCCAGGCCTGACCCAAGGTGGGGTCAAGGGGATAGGGAGGCTAACCTGACCCTATGTGGACCCTGAGAGACAATGTGAACCCAGGTGGGAGAAATGATGAATGGGGTTATAGTGAGTGGAAAGGGAATAATATATGCAGATAAAGGAGCAGGACCACGCACCCAAAGTCGGGGCTTCCCAAGTAATACCACCCTAGAACCAAATGGTCAATAAAGGAGATCCCACAGGACTAAGATCCAAGGGTAATGTTGTAACTCCTAGAGACAGCCCCGAGTTTCTAAAGGACCAGTGCCTAGGACATCTTAAGGGTCAGAGGATTTATATATTTTCACTACAGCATCCTCTGAAAGTATCTCGAAAATAGTTCATAAACAGTGGTTCAAGAATAATGAGGGTTCTTGGCATTTATCTCATGTAGGCCCCTTGGCTCAAAATGGGCTTCGGAAGGCTATATATGCTTGATGTGCCTCAACCAAGCCAAATAAAAAACTAATGAAGAGAACTTTGGATTAAAGAGTGATGACTTGAAGAATTTATCAGGGCAATTCTGGAGAGATGGGCTTGATCACTCTCGAGAGTTTGAAAGAAGAGACGGCAAACCAGAAGTGTGTGAGGGTGGAATCTCATGGAGCGCAGTTTTAAGGTTGTATTATAGCTTAATACATGAGTGTCGTCCTTTCTCTATGAGAACATATACAAATTCATGAATTAGACTAATCACATCCAGCGGCTTTCACACATGAGTCATAGGAATAGAAAATATAGAAATGGCGATTTAAGTAAACAAAAGAGAAACACATACATATTGTTCATCAATCCAATTGGAATCCAGTTGATGACAAAGATCATATTATATTAGCCTTCAAAACAGCTTTCCAAAATATGCCTTTCAGAGCTCAAAAATAGCTTTTACATGACAAATTACTTGGTAAGACCAAGAACTTCAACAAAATTCAGAACCCTTTGTTTCTGTCTGAACTTCCTCCTTATAGAGTTTTCTATGGGCTTTTCTCCTCATATTCCTTCTTGATATGCCAACACATACATTATGATCAAAACTAGAGCGTGCTCCAAGCATCACTCCTCTAACAGAAAAACCAACTAAAATATCAGCAGTGAAATCGTAATTTCACTGTCTAAACAAAGTAACAATAAAAGTAAAAAGGAAACAAAATATTTGTAGGCCACTCGGGCCAGATCCTGAAACGTCTATCTAGGGCGGCATGGGGTGGTAGAAAGTCTTGAGGGACGTGGCCGCATAGGAGTGGAGGATGAGCCGAAATGATGGGATGACATGGGCACCCTCGATTGCGAAGTAGACGCTACTGGCGGATGTGCGTGCTTGTAGCATCTCTGCCACATGATTTCTGAGGGCAATGGCATCGTGCTGAAAAGCTCAAATAAGGCGCAGAGCTGAGTCAATTCGAAATAGTCCAGGTTGGCTGAGAAAAACTGCTTTACCTTGGCCAGTAACAAAAATTCTTTCCGAAGGGACGCCACCAAGGTTTCAGCCTTAAGTCGAGATGTTTTCTCCTAAGTTGAGTCAGCTTCACTCTTGATCTCTACCATTTTTTGTTCATAAGTTGCCCAAGGGAGCAACACGCCTAATCGATCCCAACAAGCTGGCAACCCCGCCTTAGCTCTAGCGTCTTTCCTTTGTATCATCCTCATGATGTCCATCACTATCCCGAAACAGTCCACCACTCTGCACATTCCTAACTCCTCAATGGGGAGTTCATTGATAAATTAAATATAACCCCGCGCAATCAGCACATTCTCGTTTTCCTCGCGGCAACCTACGTCCAATTGAGCCTTGTAGTCGCAGACAGTGCTTTTCTTTTCATTAGCCAGAGTAATGTATTCCCAATGATCCTTTACCTCCTTTATTATCTCACTCCAGATCATCTGCTTAGCTTCTACCAAAAACATATTACCTTTGAGTTGAGCCTTCAGATCCCTGACTGACTTGTTCAGATCCTGAGTCTCCCTTCGAGCCGCATCCATCTCCTTTTGTAGAGACGATATTTGTTTGTCTTTTTCAGTCAAAGTGCTCTTTACTTCCTCCAAGTATCTACGCACTGTCTGAGCTTCGTCTTCTGAGACCTTCAGCTCGGCTAACGCCTTGGTCAATTGCTCTGAGGGGTTTTGTGGGTCTTCAGGTATTGAAATTAGGCAGATGTGACTATCCTATAACTGTTGTAGCTTGGCCAATCTTCTTTTCAAATCTGCTATCTCATCGCTCTTCTGGAGGAGTATTTCTGAAAGGGCTTCTTTCTCTTTCTCAACTTGAGCGAGTTCGACGGTCTAAATATGTTTAGAGCCGGGGATGTTCAGCTTCTGTCACAACTCCTGTACCTCCAGCTCTGTCTTTCTGAGAAGAGTTTGCACGGTTGTCTCCTGGTCAGCTCCCTTTGCCTTTATCATGGCCTTATATTCGGCAAGCTACTTTGAGAGAGCTTTGGAGTTCTCCCTCTCCCCTTTTAGAGTCGCTACTATCTTATCCAACCGATTCTAAGCCTTTTCCAATGCTAAAAGTGTGCTTCAATACTTCGTTATGAAGCATTTCCCCAATTGCTTTATGGACGTTTAACTTGTCTGGTAGCGGAATAGAGGCCAAATCAAGTATCATCTCCAAAGCTTTGTATTTGGATCCAGGGGGAAGGGGATGAGAGGTTGAATGTTGTACCGCAACCATCAATTGATCAATCTCAACGTCTAAAACCGCCAAGAGCCTGGTGTGGTGTTTATCAACATATTGGGCCAGTTCTGCTTTTAGCTTCTCTCTAGCCGATTAATTCTTTTCCTCGATCTTTTCTCCTAAAGGCCACTCCATTCCTAAACCTATGTCTCTTTCTGAAGGACCCTCCCTCGGGGTGACTATCTATGAATATGTTGAAGGCGCCTGTGAGAAAGTTGTATCCAAAGAGACCCGGAACCCAAGCTTGTCCTTACCTCGATCTATATAAACAAGGACCACCTCATCAGGTTGTTCTGTGACCTGTCCTTCAGGTCCTTCTGTTCTAGGCTTCTTGTTGACGTGGCCCTCTTCTTCTACTTCCACGAAATCTTGTACCTGCCTATAGCTTTCTTGATCCTAAGCTTCTTCCTCATTTTGCGCACTGTCACCTCTGGAGCTTTCTTCTGCGGCTTGGGATTCGGCCTCCATCTCTATATCCAAAGGCCATGAGTCAGAGTTAGCTTTCCATTCTGAGGTCTAGGCTCATGTTCATATGTTGAAGACTTAATCTTCTTCCTCCTTTGTGCAATGATTCCCTTGGGGTCATAATGCCATATATCTCCCTGCAAGAAGTTCATCTTCTGAAGTAGCTTCTCGACTAGTGGGAATGCATGCCTTGAATTGATGGTAAACAGCCCTACTACACTCAGGAGCTTTAAGATATAACCTTTCTTCACAGGTACAAAATGAGTTTGGTCTACGCTCAGGACTTCCCTGATGAACTCGAGGGTGAAGATTCTCATGGGCATGAAGGTTGGCAAATGGAAGCTCAGAACCATAAACCCTGATTTCAATGTGATTCTCGAACAAATACCAGTCCCCTACATAGTCTATCTCACTGAACTGAAGCAACTCTTTATGTTCAGGAAAAACCTTGGCGGAGGGCTACTATGTATAATTGTATAGGCCCTGGACATGAGATCTGTGATGAATTTCATGTAGCCCCTGCCTCTGGGATGTTGTCGAACTGAGAGGGTCCACTCAAACACAGATTTTGGCTCTTCCCCTTTCGTAGAGAACTTGTCCAGGCCTAAGCCTTCGAACTTATCTACATGTGCGAACAGGAACAAATAGAACACCAGTGAATAATACCTTAAACAACTTGAAGTTGATAGGTCCTGGAAATGGGCTTGAATGACTGAGGCCAAGAAGGCGAGAATATCAAGCAGAACCCCCGGTTGCATCATGAGGTCAAGAAATCCTAGGCAGGCATTAGTGACCCAACCAGCATTGTCTACCCCCAGCATACCTGAGATAATTGCGAGGATTGGCTGAATAGTGTCAAGGAAGAGAGAAAGAGGGAACTTCTCTGTGGGTGGTAGAACTGACACATGAGCCGCAGTAATTAACTCTAGGAGGGACCTCTGTTTTTTGAGAGGAAGGTTCGAGAAATGACACATGAGGGTTACCTTAGTGAACTCGAGGCAGTCGTGAGGAGGGTAACACAGGGCCTTTCGAATTAGCTGCGGGGTGATTTCGAGTATCTTATTTCCCTGTGCAAAGAGAAAGAAACCCTTTTGCTCAATATAAGCTTCGGCGAGCCAGGTTATGAATTCGGGAAAATGATGAACTAATGGGGGAATTTGATAATATAACCCCGAGTCTACCACCCTAAACAAATCTTCACCCCGACATTTATACCTCATGAGCTCAGACCGCATATTTGCTAAATTGAAAGGGTAGATAGGGTCACAGAGCTGGGCTTGGGAGTCCATGAGTGGATCAGGACTGGAGGTGGTCCTGGCCTCTTGGGCTTACAAGGTCTCTGGGGCGGTTTTCTTCATCTTATCAACCATAACAGTCAAACACAGCAAAAGAAAAACAACAAGGGGCTGACCAAATACCTGAGGCTACGAGAGTGACGTGAGGGAAGACTTGCACAAGCTGGTTCTTTTACCCGAGTGCTCGGCTGGTAACAATGCAGGCGGTAAAAACAATGGTTGGGAGTAAAACACGAAGGGAACGGTCTTTTTAGAGCGAGAGGGGGAGTACAACTAGAGGGTTGACGTTAGGAGGACGTTAGTGGACGGACACGTGGCACACAGGGGTTGGTGTAGGGTGACTAGGTAGGTGAGGGACCACGTGCCAGACATGTGACACCAACTTCGTACATGGACTCTTACCATACCTCATTACCCTTCATACCTCAAAGCAGGACGGGTGGTCCCCACTTGGCTTTTCGGTGGGTCAATGGATTTCCGACGGATGAGAAAGTCTCCCCCCAAAGCATTCCTGATTTGCCAACCTATCTGCTGACGTCAACAATTCCGGGGGGTCGACTCCATCCTCTGCTCGTGGTTTGGTTGTCGATGGAATCCCCTTTGCGCGGTCCACCCTTGAATCGCGCGACCAACCTTCGGATTGCGCAATGACTGCGCCCTGTGGATTAGCTCACTGCCTGCGCGCAGCTCTCCGCCCTGTCTTACTTAGCCTATGGCATTTTTCTTTGATCCCCACGGGATGGTGTTTATGCTTTCACAGGACAACAAGTAACATCCAAAAGATATCAAGGGAACAAGAGCACAAACTAAGCCCACTCTTTCTGCCAAATCCCCCCATCAATCCATGCCCAAAAGTATCCATGATAAGTAAACCCAATACTCAATTACCAAATGACAAGTCATACCTTCAAATTCGGGAGGCCCACCTTCAAACATACGATCAATACAGATGGGTGAGGGGCCACATGGCTGGCTCAAGTGACAGAGAAATGACACAACGAGCTAGAAGAAAGATGCAAGGGGTTGTTGGTTGTCGGCTGAGGTCCATCATGGAGAAAAATTTCTCCTAGGGATATCACCCACAAAGTGGTGGGTAATAAGAAACATCCGCAGAGATAGAAAAATTGTCCTCCAAGCTGGAGAAAGACTTTGCCATGTTTGCAGCTATACCTCCAGGTGTGAGGTGGGGCAATATGGAGCTATAGTCCCAGAGTTGCACAGAGGTTTGGGTAGGGTTCATTAAGGTGTCTTCCTCATGGATCATTACCTCGCTATGGGGGCCCACAGTATTCAGTAGCAGGATGGATCAGTGTCAGTTGATGCAGTCAGATTCCCAAGTGACAGTTGCAGACTAGTTGCAATCAGGTGTTGAGGAGCACAGAGCAGATTCCCAAGTGACAGTGAAGCAGGAGGCTCAGCAGTAGAGTTAGTAGTAGCGCAGATTCCTCAATGGACAGTGCAGAGGCTAGTAGCAATCAGATGCTCAAGAGACAAATGCAGCAAAGAGACACAGTAGATTCAGTATTTCAGATGCTTCTCAGTTGCAGTAGTTACAGGAGCAACAACAAAAATTGAGAGGGAGTTGCAGTGCAAATGCAGAGTTCGCAGCAGTATAGCAGAGTCAACAGCAACAAAGATGTTAGAAAATCAAAAAGGCAGAAAGGTTTTCTTTAGTTGATAATTACTTGTGATAAGTTTGAATTCTTTGTATCTTTCTTATGTTCTTCTTTTATCTTAGTTCATCAAGCATTTATCAAAAACAAAATATGAAGATCAAGGACACCATATGTAGGCGGACAACCAGGGCTAAAATCCCTATATAGGGGAAAACCCAGTCAAGAACTCTTCCTTCAATAATTCAAATTGAGATGGACCAAGACCCTAGACCAATAGACTTTCCTCCTCCACCAAGTCAACCTTCCAAGATGATATAGTAGTCTCTTCTATCCAGCAGCTTCAGCCCAGCAACAATCCAGAAATTTGACTTCTCAGTTGCAGTATTTCAATCCCCTACAGCAGAATTTCGGCCTCCCAATTACTGCAGAATTTCGGCCCTCTTCTAGTAGTTGCACAACTTCACACATGTGGGAAAGAGAGAGAAAATTCGACTTTTATGCTTGAAAGAGTCCTCCTTCATTATCCTTTTTCTTCTTCTTCCTTGAATTTCGCACTTTTTTTGCAACCAGTTACTGCAATTCGAACATGCTTGAGAGTGTGTGACAAATAAGGTCAAGTTGCTCCAATATATAGGCTTCTTGTGAGGTCAAATTACCCTATTTGAGGCTAACTTGTCCTTCCTTGAGGTCGACTTGGTGGAGGAGGCCTAGTTGACCTAATTTACAATAAAACTAATTTCTTCTTTGACAAATAATTCTCGAGAAGGGTTCATTACAATATGACATGGACAAGGACACTTGACATAAACCCTAGAGGTCTACAATGGAGACCTTGACCTAAAAACAATTGACCCAAGCAGGGAACCCATGCTTTAATAAGTCAATTTATTTAGTAATTAAAAATATTTTCTTTCTTTTGATAAATATATTTTATTATGACTCAAGTACAATTATGAAGACCGAACCTAGTTACATTCTTCGACACTCCCTCTTAAGTAGGGAGGTATTCATAATTACCTATATCTATAGAGGTACATGGAAGATCTCAAAATGAACTACAAAGAGTTCTGGCACACTCAGTGCCATGGACTAGATTCCTGACCAGGGTATAATCTATCCAGGTGGGACTAAGATGGACTAAAGCGTTCAGCCACTATAGGTAACATCAGGCTTACTTACTAACCATCAACTCAGGGATCTAGGTGAGTATCCAAGGTCAGAGCTCTATGACCAACGCCACCCTCTCTCTTCGGGATCTAAACATCAAACACATGTAGATGTCCTCCCAAGCATCAGACACATGTAGATGCTTCAACACTCCCTATCAAACTAGATATATCCATTTGTTCAAGCATGCTTCCAGAGTGTTTAACGTATTTATGGAGAGACAAACACAAACCTTCAGGGTCTTCAATCATCTTGATGCCACTTATATCAATTTATTCATATGCAACTAGTCGAAAGCTTCTTTTTTTTCATTTCTTTAGCGACGCCAAGACATCCTAATACTGGGTAGTGCATTCATTCTTCGATTTCTACTTTAGGGTGTCCACCATGACCATCATGATATGACTTCCCTCTCAACTGGGGAGATATATCCTTTCTTCTATCCAGGCTCCCTCTTAACTTAGAGAGATAAACTACTTTCTATAACATCGGAGGGTCTTTCATGGCTTCATTCCTTCTTATCAAAGTCATCTTGATCTTATAGCTTTCTTCATCATGCTTATACGAACATCTTCATTATCTTGAAGATTTTGTACCTACAACACTTTAATAGCAAGTACAACCAAATACATATGAAGTTAATTATATCATAATCATACAATAATTAGACTTTAGATATCAAATACCTAAACTTAGTTAGGTTCATAATCAGCAAGAGACACATACTTCTATACTTCAATTTCTTGCTAGGGTTTTGTTATAAACCCTAGATCACATCATTTAAACTTAAAGTAACTCGATCAAGATATCAGTCTCATTATATCTAGGGCCTCAATATTACTTTCAGAGATATGACAGACTCTACTATGATGTATTGCAAACCCTAGAATCCATCTTTGAGATACTAAGCCTTAGATGTCTACAATCGAAACCAATCATAGCACAATCTAAGGTTTCAACAATATGACGAACTTCTGCTAGGGTTTGTTGTAAACCCTAGATTTTATCATCATATTGGAAACAATATCACCATATCCTAGAATATCAAACTTCTACAAGGACTTTGTTACAAACCCTAGCATCAACAATTAGGCTAGCATATACACATATCTAGGATTTCATAATCATGCACAAGCATATCACATCTATTAGGTAAACCCAAGACACAAATATCAATACATTAAAGTTAGACATATAACAATTTTGATCAGGCTATAGGGTTTCGATCAGACAGACAAATAAACACCTAGGGCTAGGAACTTACTATAGATATTATAAGGGTTTTGTTTATAAACCCTAATTTACCAAAACCTTAAAGGTCTAGGATTTCAATACATAACATAGCAAACCCTAAAGGACTAGGGTTTCTATAATAGTACCAAAACCCTAAACATCAAAAGAATAGTATTTTCTAAATTTCATCAAGAACCCTAAGTAGACTAGGGTTTCATACTCAATATACCCTTAGGTTAGGGTTTTACAGTGGACAATGATGATTTAATGAGGGTAGATTTAATATAATGATTAATCACCTTAACAAGAATCTTTGTGATTCAAAATTCTAGACATAACGATGTTAGTAATGTAAAGCAGATTTTAAAATAAATGAATATACCTTTATTATGAAGAGAACAAAATTTATGGTCTAAGACGTACCTTTGAGTTGTTTCTTAACAAACCTTGTAGGACATCAATTCTTGAAGAGCTTTCTTTGCAACAGAACTTGTACCATGCTTTATCTCGTGAGGTCTTCTCCATAACCCTTGCATATTCAGCAAGCTTTCCTAAACAAGAAAAATATAAAAAAGAAAGGTCATTAGCATATAATACAAACACATCTCGATAAGAGAGGAAACCAAACATAAAAGGATAATACAAGGAGCAAGATACCTATCTTTGGTAAAATGATGAGGGCTCCCTCTTAATCCAATCTTGAAAGATACCTATAACTTTATCAAGAATAATTCAAAAATGTTCTACCAAAACATGTTAGACCAATAAGTACTAGAAATCAAAACATAAAGGAAAACAATTCAAAAACTTAAATTAGAGGACTAAGAGAGATAAGACAGAGAGGACTTAGTAGTGTAAGTCCTTGATTTTTGATTCTTCAGTCTTGTTCTTCTTGGGTGATTCTTCATCAGCAATATTTGCTTGATCCCTATCTCTACTTTTATTCCATGGATTCTTAGGACAATGGCTTCTACAATGACCCATTTTGTGACAATTGTAACATTCAATCTTGGATAGGTCTATTTTCTTCCTTGGTCCTTTGAACTTCTTGAAGATTCCCTTATTCTTTTGATGAGCAGAATAGGTATTTGAGGTGTTCTTCTCTTCATTCTCCTTGTTGCTTACCAACAATATTTTGGCTTCTTCTTGACTACATGCATTCCATATTTGTTCGAATGTTGGAGTATCCTTCCAACTGTTGATTCCTAATGCAAAGGCACTCCATGATGTTGGTAGTCCTAGAAGGGTAGTAATCACGAGCTCCCTTTCAAGTACTATTTCATCTATTGCCTAGAGTTCATCTTTGATTCTAGCTATCTTTACAAAGAAGGATGCCACAGTATCGTCTTTTGTCATTTTCATAGTTCTTAGTTCATTCTTGAGACGTGCAATTTGACCAATATTCTTGATTGTGAATAATTTGGATAGGGCCTCATACATTTCTTGAGCGGAATCTATGTTGGATATATATAGAATGAGATTTTCCTTTATTCCATCCACTATTAGGCTCATGGCCAATAATTTTGTTTCTCCAAACTTTGCTTTCTCTGCTTCACTCGACTCATTTTTAGGCTTCTTTACCTTTCCTTTGACTAGATCCAAAACTTTATTCTTCTCGAGGATGAGATTTATCCTCTTTTTCCATGCCCTAAAGTTGCAGGCTCCTTCTTGTTTGTTTTCTCCCTTTAATGAGTTAGACATGGTTCTTGAAGATAGTAGGCTTATCCCCTTATATGATTCCTTATTCAATTTCTTAAGACTCCTTATTCTCCTTTCAATAGATCTTCAGACTACCTTTTTCTTCCTTCTTTACCTCAGCTCTGATACCATATTGGAAAATCAGAAAGGCAAAAAAATTCCTTTAGTTGATAATTATTTGTGATATCTTTGAATTCTTTGTATCTTTCTTACGCTCTTCTTTTATCTTAGTTCATCAAGCAATTATCAAAAACAAAATATGAAGATCAGGGACACCAGATGTAGGCGGGCAGCCAGTGCTAAAACCCCTATATAGGGGAAAACCCAGTCAAGAACTCTTCCTTCTGTAATTCAAATTGAGATGGACCAAGACCATAGACCAACAGACTTTCCTCCGCCAAGTCAGCCTTCCAAGATGATATAGTAGTCTCTTTTATCCATTAGCGTCAGCCCAGCAACAATCCAGAAATTCGACTTCCCAGTTGCAGTATTTCGATCTCCTACAGCAGAATTTCAGCCTCCCAGTTACTGCAGAATTTCGGCCCTCTTCTAGTAGCTGCATAGCTTCACACGTGAGGGAAAGAGAGAAAATTTTGACTTTTATGCTTGAAAGAGTCCTTCGTTATCCTTCTTCTTCTTCCTTGAATTTCGCACTTTTTCTACAACCAGTTACTGCAATTTACTACAATTCGAACTTGCTTGAGAGTGTGTGACATATGAGGTCAAGTTACTCCAATATATAGGCTTCTTGTGAGGTCGAATTACCCTGTTTGAGGCCGACTTGTCCTTCCTTAAGGCCAACTTTGTGAAGGAGGCCTAGTTAACCTAATTTACAATAAAATAATTTTCTTCTTTGACAAATAATTCCCAAGAAGGGTTCTTTACAATATGACATGGGCAAGGACACTTGACATAAACCATAGAGGTCTACAATGGAGACCTTGACCTAAAAACAATTGACCCAAGCATGAAACCCCTGCATTAATAAGTCAATTTATTTAATAATAAAATTTATTTTTTCTTTCTTTTGATAAATATATTTTATTATGACATGATGCAGAGACAGGGTGTTGGAGCAGTTCAACACTAGAACACCTTCCTCACTAAGAGGGAGTGTTAGTTTTTGTAGCATCGGATGGTGTTCTAGTCTTGACAATTGTCAGAGAGGCTAAGAAACACTAGGACTCCATAACCCAAAAAAGGTTTCAGGAAAATCCACCTAGAAGTGCCTTAATTAAGTTAATTAGTCAGTGATTGAATTTTTCCTACTTAGGGAAAATGATTAATTAACAGAAATTAATTGAGGAAGGTGAGATTTCTCTAGAAACTCACACGGATCGACTAGGAAATAATCTCTGCCATTGATTAAGTTTTAATCTTGGTCGTTGGAGTCCCACTTGGAAATTATAAGAAAAAGTTGATGGGTAGATGGAGGAACACAGTTGAGATCGATTTCCTTGGGCAGTTTGATTTTCTCGAGAGCAGCAATAGTTTGCTGGAAGAGTTTGAGCTAGAGAGGGGATGGAGAGACAGAGAGGGGCAGAGAAAATGAGTCTGGAAAAAGTCTTCTAGTTCTAAAAAGTCTACAACATAAGGGTCATATTTCCCATTGAAGTTGCGTAGAGCCAGCGCAGATAGCTTCAGAGGGAGATCAATTTTGTTGAAGGGAAGGTTGATTCAATTATAGTTGGTCCAACAATTCTCCAGGAGACCAAGCAAATTCCTTCCAGAGGCAGAGTCAGCTAGGATGTCATTTTTCCAGCAGTTCTAGGGCTTCGCGAGTTAGAGCCTGTGCAAGCACTATGCAAAGGCTCACGCAGAGGTTGTAAACTAGCTAGTTTTGTCGGTTGTCAGAGTTGGATCAGGCATGGTGTTGAAGTGTTTTCCTCACAGATATTTTGGCCAGTTTATTTTGTTGATTGGATTGTCAGTTGGGAATCCATAGATTGTACTCAAAAATTCTCACTACTGCTTAATAATAAAAACTCTCAGTTGCTGCACCGGTTTTCCCACATTGGGTTTTTCCAGGGATTTTTGTCCAAAAATCACTGTGTTATATTTTTGTGTGTTGCATTTTCTCAGTTTCCAGTTTATCTTCCACAGTATTTTTTATTTGTGAAGATTGCAATGTGATTAATTCGTTGTCGTCGTAGCAATAAACTGCTAAATTAATTAACAGTTAGAAGAAATAATTCCAGTTGCTGCAATAGAATTTCAGTAGTGAAATTTTCATTGATCTCGTGTTCCTTAACCTCGTAGACACCATAGAGACTAGAACACCTATTAGTTGCTACCAAAATTAACACTCCCTCTTAGCAAGGAAGGTGTTCTCCACTACTCTCATCTTGTCCTTGAAGAAGACAAACTTTTCCTTACCCAAGGTCTTCGTAAGTATATCTGCAACCTGTTGATCTGTGGGAACATGTTGTAGCCGAATTGATCTACGATGTCAGTGTCTAACATCTGTGATACAACTGGTTGCCATGAATTAGCAAACCTCCGGTAAATTCATTTATTCACTTCAGCTAGTTGTTCTGACCTCCTGGAAGCTACTCGGTCCCTCCCAATCAATTCGGCCTCCTTTTGAGACCCTGAACCAACTCTACAACTGCATTCCGACAATTTAATGCGTCCTCTCCACTAAACTCGCACTGTTGGAAATAACCACGGCCTCCACTAGAAAATCGAGCCATCAAACTGGGAACTGCAAATTGATCTGACTAGCAAAGTACCTTGTTGCCCTGGCAACTCCCTCTAGCTCAGTCAACTTGCACTACTAGAGAGACTTTGTCCTCCCTAGAGCAATTCGCACTCCTCTTATGCAAATAAAATCGATCTCCCTCTGCCACTAAGAAACTGGAAATCTTTGTGAAGAAAATCCTCCATCAATCATTGTTCACCATGCTATCATTGCGCTACGTTGATTCTCCTGCTACATGTTGTATTTAAACCAATTTGCGCTTCCACTGCGCTACTATGATCTCACACTGTTGATGCCCTTGTGTTGCCTCTGTGTTGTTGCTATCACTGCAATAGTGAGTCTCGATCTCTCACTAATCTCTCTACTACTTTATTACTTGGGCTCCCATAGCAAGGATATGTGTCCAACTGAGAAATCATATACACAACAACTAGATCTGATCTATCTGATCAAACCGTCCTTGGCTGTGATTTAGATCTCCTTGCTGCTCCTTCCCCGGACCCTGCTCAATCTAGCCTCCTCCAAACCACTCGCACTCCTCTCTGGCACTCGCATTGTCTGCCTGGAATAATTCGCACAGCCTCTGAGACTCACTCCGTGCAAGTCGAGTTGCCTCCCTCTACCTCTTGAAGCTACTCGGACCTCCTTCTGGCACTTCTTCCGGTAACTGGAAGTGAAATACTGCTCCTGCTACACGTACTATGTAAAGTGGCTACTCGCACTAGCTAAATCGACCTCCTTTGTTGGAAATCTCAACCTCCCTTCTTGTCATTGGAATGTTGGAAACCTCCTAAGAATTTCTCTAGAAATTCTCACTGCTAAAAACCCTACTACTTGTGTCTTCCTCTGCTTCAACTGCGACCTTGTTGAATCACTGCATCTGGGTAAGTCGAACTGCTGAAATGTCTTGTGTGTCTTCTCCAAACCCCATCGACTTGCTCTTATAATCTTCTGTTGGACTCTCAACAGCCATGATCACATCTCAATCGATGGCTAAGATCATCTTGAATCCATCAATTCACTTTTCCAGAAGTCTCTAGAGCAAAATTGATTTCTCTCAATTAATCTAATTTAATTAACCGGTTTTCCTAGGTTACGAAATATTTAATTATTGCCTAATTAATCTAATTGAAATGTTTCTAAGGCGTTTTTTGCGAAACCTTTTCTGGATTTTGGAGATCTCATTTTCCTTAGCTTCTTAGACACCATAGAGACTAGAACATATGTTCGTTGCTACCAAAAACTAACAAAATAGCCTTTGCATTTCATTAGATTAGCTCATTTTACCTTATAAAAGTCAATTACTTTAATAATTGAAGTAATTGCTAAGGTTAGGAGTCAATTAGGCGACTTCCACACATCTAGACACTTAAACCTGTGCAAAAGTACATGCTAGACCTACTCTCATAAAAAATGTGCCCATGTGCATATAAGTATTTTGGGGCCTACATACCTATGTTTACATGTTTTGAGGCCAAAGTGCTTGTGTGATTTTAGGTCGATGAGCCTATGTGCTAAGAGGCCGATGAGCCTACTGATGTAAATATGTAATCGCACTGATATTGATAAAAACCATAGTTTTCAAAACCGTTCGGTTTGAACCGAAAACAGGTCAAACCAACCGGTTCATTAGCCCTGGCCATCAAACTAGTTGAAAAACCCGATTTTCTGAGCAGCCCACCGGTTTTTTGGTTTGACCGACCATAAACCGGCCAGTTTATGAAGGAACCAGTCGATTTTCCCATAAACCGCCAGGCCAGCTATGGACCCCACAGAATCTAGTTTGTGAGTTTTGATGTCGTTTTGAGGGAAATTTGGGGTTGTTTCCCTCGAAAAACAACCCCTCTAAGAAAAGCATGCCTCCCCTCTCATTTGCCTCACACATATCAACCCTAGCAACACTAGCAATCAATGGTAGTGTTAAATTTTTAATGTAAAAGTGACATTTCCTGTATTTTTCATTTTCATCATTTTACTTAAATTTTTAACATTACCATGAAATGACTCAAGATGTTTGAGAGTGGTTTCGACCTCATTGGATTTCATATGAAGAAACTATAACTTTAGAGTTCACTCACAATTCAGCAGACTTTATGGTTTTCGGGATTTCATGGTTTGGGGGTTTGCAATGTTTCCATTTGATTCTATCACACATGAGGGTATGAGATTGGCGTTTGATCAAGAGCATGAAGCCCTTTAAGAACCTTGATGTTGGTGGCATTGATTTTTGAAATTTGTTGATGTTGGTGGTATTGATTATTGAACTCCTCTACCATGGCCTTAACAAGAATGTACCCTTCACTCAAAGGAAAATAATTGGTTAGGCATGCTAAGCTTTTTCTATCACATTATAAGGTTGAGGAGATGAACCCTTCACTCAAACCAAAATCACTTGTTAGGCATATTAAAGTTTTTCAATTTCTATCATATTATAAGGTTGAGCAATCCAAGTCTGAAGACTTTGAGCAAGATGATGTTTATGTATCTCTTGTTGATGATCCCATTTTTAGTTGCGCTGAATCAATGATGAGTTTCATGAATGATCATGTTGATCAGTTATTTGAAGTTTTGATGTCTATTTCTATTGCTACTAATATCGTTATTGTTAAGGTTCCAGAGGAGTTTTAGGAGTCCTCAAACACTCAGACAGATTATTTATGTAGCTCATATTGATGATCCCTTGTCTACTAGTGGTGATGAATTTGATCATGATGAGGAGTGATCATGTTGATCACTTATATGTAGACTTGTAGTAGGCCAGTGAGCCCATAGCTTATAACGTTGTTTTTGGACTCTAGAGGCCATTTAGAGCTTCATTGATTATGTATTTTGTTGCTGATATGTATTGCACTTGGTACCAATTTGATCTATTCACCTTTACTTGGTATATACATGAGCAAAGTTTGCATATTTTATCTCTATTGGTATGGAATCATAGTTTTAAATCTTAAAAATAATTTTTTCATTAAAAACTAATTATTTCATGTATTTTTTTAAAGACCGGTTCATTGAGATCTGACTATTCCCGGTTTGACCGGTTCTGGTTTGAAACCTGGTTTGATAGGTGGACCGGTCAGGTCACCAGTTCCGATTTTTAAAACTATGATAAAAACACACCGCTATTGTGGACTGAATCAAATGAGTGAGTATGGGGGCTAGGACTCCACGAGTGAGAGAGGGGGATAAGG
Organism: Pinus albicaulis; assembly: GCA_034641835.2. NCBI lineage: Eukaryota > Viridiplantae > Streptophyta > Pinopsida > Pinales > Pinaceae > Pinus > Pinus albicaulis. Next base: position 785,921,064 of record CM076578.1, read on the forward strand.
GCTAAGTGATGAAAGGCCAAAGACTAAGGGGCTAAGCCATTATTAAAATGAGCCTAAAGTCAAAAGTGAATATGTTTTTATCCTAAAGTGGGGAAAAGGGCTTCTTGAGGTGCCACTTGTCAGAAGGGGCACATACATGTTAAAGTGGGGAATTTAGTGTAATTCCCATCATTCTAATCATTCATTCTAATATTCACATTCAGTTTTTCCACCAAGTATGCACTTCTCCTTGGGTTGCCTTGTTAATTTTCTTAGGCCAATATTATTCTTTGCTTTAGACCTAGTGGCCTAGTCTAGAACAACAGAAGGACAAAGAATATATTGTTTCCCTTAAAATAATTGAATAATGAGATGAGGCCTACCTAGAATTCGTCGCAAGCTTCACTCTCTTCTTGGCTTGTACACTCCAATCCTAGCTTTGATCGCTATAATTAGAACATGCACATACAAACACAACAAGCCAAAGATCTACGATATCTATGTAGCATTATCCAATCACTTCATTCAATGGATCAACAAAACATTGAAACATATGAACATCAACATCATATATAGGAAAACAATTACTCCTTGTATTAATAGAAATGGAGAGAGTTTTAACCAAATATAGGAGTTGATCATGTAGATAAGATAAGATAAGATAATTTTATTAATGTCCAATGCTGACCACAAAAGGTCAATGGGACTGCTAGTTACAATGATTACAACATACTAGCTGGTGGACCAAGCGGTCCCCTTTCTATATAAGAGCAGGAAAAGCAAAACTACAAGGAATACGAAAGTAAAGTCTGGATGACTGAAACATCTTGACAATGAGTTGTGATGAAGAAGTCTTGGAGGAGAAGGATGAGCCTCCAGAATGGGGGGGGGGGAGACTCCTTCTCCTAGCATCCGAGGCCGTTAGAAGAGGACTGAAGGAAGTTTGTCAATGTTTGTTGCCCTGGAGAGGAGCTGGACTGCTGCCGCTGTCGTCTGGAGGACTTGGGGTGCCCCCTGGAGGAGGGATGGTGCCTGGTTCTAGATCGTTGATGGGGTCTAGTGGGACGAGATACCCGGATCCGGACTGACCTGGAGTCATGGTCTATGGATCGATCGGTGGCTCTCTTGGTACCCTGCAATGCCGGGAGTGTTCTGAAGAAGTCGGTGATCCTCTGTGTGGTAGCCGCTGCAGACGTGGGCTGGAGCAGGTTCAAGCGGTGTCTAAAGGTCTCCTGGAGGTAAAGAGCCAGGCATCTCTGGTCGGGGTATCTAAGGAAGCTGGCTAGGTTTTGGGGCCCCCTGAATAAGCAATAAAAGCGCTCACAGATCTCATAGTAGATGGGGCATCTGAAGATGAAGTGTGACTCAGTTTCCACTTCCCGTAGTTGACAGAGTTGACAGATCCTCTCCGCCCTGTCAATATGGTGGTATGTTTCCACCCGAAGCCTGTGCGATCCAACCCTGAGGTGCCCAAGGGGGATCCTGATGGCATGCATCCAATGCTGGAGGTTATAGGTGGGTCGAGTGATGAGTCCATTTCTGATCTCTAGGAAGTGCTCGACGTAGAAGGCCATCTTTAGGCGCAGGCCGCCCGGAGGATTAACCCATGCAGTCTGAATGTACTACCTGTAGATGTCTTCCCTGATGATTTTGTTGAGTTCCTACTGGTTTGGAAGAAGGTGCCCAAGGGCGTTCAGTGAATACTGGAACGGGGGAAGATGATCTGTCTGGATACCGATGAGACCAAGGAGTTATGTCATCCCGGAGAACCAGCATTTGGAGGGCTTAGCTTCGAACTCTACTAGGATGATGTTATGAGAAACTGTCTACTTGCACCAGATGAAGCGGCACAAAAGAAGAGTCTGGACTCGCTCAGCCGAGGCCCAATCTGACTCTAGTAGTGAGGGGCCCCAAACTTCCGACCCATATAGTACGGTGGGGCGGATCAGGGTATCCATGGTGTTCATTTTGGATGGAATATCCTAGAAGTGGTGGTGGAAGCACTGTCTCTCAAGCAGGGCCAGGGAGCCATACCCTTTGTTTATCCTGGGCTGAAGGGCCGGCCGGAGGCTGAAACAGGGGCCCGAAAACTGCACTCCCAAGTAGGTGTAACTGCTGACGACGTTGATTTCTTCTCCCTTGTATAGAAAGTGGAAGTTCGAGGTCTTTTTCACCCCATTGAAGATTATGACTTTGGTTTTACTCAGGTTCACCGTCAAGTGCCAAAGATCACAAAAGGCTACGAGGGCGCCCAGTTGTCTCTGTAGTCCTTCCGGGGAGGAGGCTAGGAGAACAATATCATCTACAAAAAGTAGGATGGATATCAAGACGTGGTGGAGACGGCACCCATCTGACTCCTAGATATGCCCTCGGAGGAAAGATTCCAGCTCATCAATGTAGATCCTGAAAAGAGTGGGGGAAAGCGGGCACCCCTGCTTGACTCCAATAGTGCTTCGGATAAACTCCGACAACCCTCCAACTGTGCGGAGATGGCCAAGGAATGATTCGTAAAGACGCATAATAGCAGTCAAAAGAGTCGAAGAGATGCCAATCTCTCTCAGCCTCTGAAAAAGGTCCTCCCTCGAGACTGAATCGAAGGCCTTCCTGAAATCCACAAAGCAGCAGTACACCTTGGAGGACCGGTGCCAGGCCTCTTCGATCGTTGCCCGGAGAGTGAAGATATGGTCGATGGTTTGGTGGTCCGGTCTGAAGCCAGCTTGGCCCCTGGCCTTGAGATGTTTCTGTTCTAGGAAGCTGGAGAGACCCTTGTGGAGGGCAGTAGCATACAGCTTGGAGAAGGTGTGTCCGACCATGATCATTCTGTAATTGTTCGAGTCAGAAGTGGACCCTGCTTTATGGATAGGATAGATAATTTGGTGGGACCACTCATCTGGGAAGCCATCACGGATGACATGGTTGAAGAGATCTGCTAGATACCCAACCAGAGGACGAAGCCCGAGTTTAAAGAATTCTGCCTAGAAGCCTTTTTCGTCAGCGGCTTTGCTGCTGTTTAAAGCCCAGATTGCCTCTTTGATATCTCTGTCGGAGAAGAAGTGGCAAGTGGCTGGGGGGGAGACAGCCTGAATGGGGGTTTGTCCAAGGATGTCATACAACTTGGAAGTGTGGGAGAACAAGGAGGTAGGGTCAAGGTCTGAAGGAGTGGGAGAGCGCCTGGACAGAACGGTGCCCCAGAACTCCTTAGGGGAATGGAGAAGAAGATCAGAAAGAGTCCGTCTCTGGTGAGATATAAACTAGCATTTTTTGCGGCGAAGGAGGCAGCGATAGGCAGGCCGCAGAACGAATGGTGGGGTATGACGGTAGGGAATGTTTGAAGGCATGCCGAAGATCCTGGTGCAAATATTTGCACTCGTGGTCATACCACTTATTCATAGGGCATCCTCCTGGTTTAGGGGGTGCGGTGGACCGAGTGGAGGAGGGGAAGGATTGGAGTGCAGCCACCCAGATTGCAGATGAGAGGCAGTGGTATTTGTCGTTGGCAGATTCAAGGGAGGTGAATTGGGCTATAGGGGGAAGCGCGTGCTTGAGGGTAGAGGAGAAGGTGTCAAGATCGCCTTCCTCGAACCTGAAGAGAGTACGGGGTGGACCGTGCAGGGTGGGAGGGGGTTTGCACGGGGTGTCGAGCTGGAGTGAAAGTGAGAGAAGCGCATGATCTGCCAAGGGAATAGGAATGATGGAAAAGTTTTGGATGTAAGGGAGGAGTTCTGGGCTAGTAAGGGCATAGTCCACCACACTCACACCCCCCCCCCCCCGGTGGGGCCGGCAAGTAAAAAAGTGGGAGGAAGGGAAGTCAGGAAGGCCGTTCAGGATTATCAAATCGTGAGACTCCCCCAACTGCATGAAGTGCTTCCCGTAGGCTATAGCGAGGCCCAAGCTATCTTCTGATGTTCGGTGCATGTCCACCGAGGCCTCACCGAGGCCGGATCAATCCCTTGGGTGATGTTCGGTGCATGTGAAACTTAGGAATTCTTATCCATTTACCAATCTAGGGTTGAGATCCACTCTTGATGGGAGGATGAGCTAAAGGGATAAGGGGTGAAATCTCCAAAGTAGGATGAGATGGGATTCAAAGCTCTTATTCAAGGTAAATGGTTGAAACAACTCCTGGAAGCTTCTGCAAGAGGAAGCTTTGGGATTCTTTTTATTTTTCCCGAATTTCTAGAATCAGCGCACCCCAAGGAGGGACAACCTGTTGATGATCAGTGTAGGTGCAGAGTGGAGCAACTTGCACTAAACGCAATCTCCTAAGGAAGCAGGGTGCGTTGGGCCTTAAAAGCATGAAAATGAAGCAATTAAATCTAGAAACTCAGGGATTAGGGAGAGACATGCCTAGGGCTTTGAGCAAGGATGATGACAATGTGAAAATTCCTAGATCTGAAATCCTACTGCAACAACTGATGAGAATTCTTCTATTTGTTAATTCCTTGAACAAATTATTTATTGTGTTCTACGGTAAATATCAAAAACTCAGACACTACAGCCTTCACAAATTAACTACGAAAAAAAAAATAAGTGTTGAAACAAGGTCTGAGCAAGAATAAATCATAGACACATGACACCGTTATTTTTGGACCAATGTCCCCGGAAAAACCCAATGAGAGAAAGTTGATGCAACAACTTAGGGTTTCTTTATTACGCAACAATTCTAAGTACAATCTGGGATGCCTTGCTGACCATCTACACAAAGAATCTGACTAATAAAGAGCTAGTGAGGTTACCTCACACTGACACTGGAAAGTTGAACTGGCCAAACTCTGAGTTGATGAGCCCTACACTGCCTCTGCGCAGTCTCTGAATCACTCTATGTGGGTACTGCGTCACCTCTGTTAGCTGGCTCTTCTGCTAGCTAGATCTGACCTTCTGGCCTCTTCCAGTCTCACACCCCGGCTCTCCGGCACTAGATCTGACTAATCCTCAACTGAATCACGGATCTCCTCAAGGTTGTTGCGTTGCCTCTGCGTAGTTTTTAAGCTGCCTCTCTACGTACTACTCTTTATCTTCTTTGCAGTGTATTCCCAGCTCAGGAAAATCTCCAACGGGAAATTATACCTGCCCCTCTCTGCGAGAACCCTCTTGATCAATCTTCTCCCTGAGCACTGCTCACTAAAGAATTTCGATCTCTGGATTCTTTCTCCGTCACAATATGTTTTCCAAATGATCCATCAAGTCCTTATAATCTTCTCGTTGATTCTTCAACGACTGAGATTAAATCGTTAATCAACGGCTAAGATTAACTTGACTTGATCTCTGATTTTCTAGAAGACTCGCACTCTGTTTTAATTAATATCCATTAATTATTTTAATTTCCTAAGTTTAGACTTAGGATCCCATTAAAAATAATTAATAATTTCCATAAAACATAATCTGAGTGGAATTTTCCAAAATCCTTTATGGGTTCTTTGGAAACCATGTGCCTAAGCCTCCCCGCAAATTTTGAGACTTAGAGCACATCTGATGCTACCAGAAATCAACAGACAAAGTGTTGATGGATGTTGATTGATCCAGTTAACAGGCCTACTGACCAGATGTGACAAAATGGCCTATAATAGATTGATCCCTAAAGCGCAAAGTCAAAGGCAGTGGCAGATGAAAGAAGTACTTTAACAAGTTTGGATCAGGAACAATCGGTCGAGATCATCATCTGTTACAATACATTTACATCTTCATATCTTTGCTGAGGGAGGCATACCCATGCTCAGCACATAAGCTAGCATTACATGTACAATGATCAAAAAGACATGTCCACTGATGACAAAGTGTGGACCCATGACTGGATGGCTATCAATATGATCATAGCCATCATACTTTGTAATCTCGGATTAATCCTGAAATCACAGCCCAAATGGATGAAACTAGATCCGGGTCTTCTATCTCGTTCACAAGATCGTTCAATGTACGAGTCTAACCATGTGAATTAATGGGTTGAGGTTGAATATGGTAGACACCATTTGATTACCGGCCAATGATGTGAGCCGTTAATAAACGCGAGAGAAACCATCGATGATGTTAATGGCTCTCAAGGTACTACAATACAATCTGAATGGTGTGAATGAATGAGTTGAGGTCGAACACCACACAGAATATTTCGGTCGAAGGCCAGTGATGAAAACCTGTCGCCGAGAGGGAAACCTGTCGTTGATGTATGCAAGCACCAAGGTACCGAAGGGTGTTTCTAAGTCAATGTCCTGGATAATGAGTTAATGTCGACAGGAAGCGACTCGTCACAGGAGGGCCTTGATGTATCCCCCATCAACAACGCGAAACATGTATCATGATTTGAGACAGAATGATGTGGATACGGAACTGGATCAGGAATGGCAGACATGGAATGAAGGCTTTTAAGTATTGTAGCAAATATCGACTGAATGACTTCTCTTGAACACATTGGCGACACTAAATGGAGTTGGCAGCATTGACCCAAAACCGAAAATGGAGGCTTTGAAATGGTGTGATGAACCAAAATACAAGCAGACTTCTCGACCCAATAGCCACGGAGATGAAGTGGAAGAGTGTCATGTTCAAGAGCAACTCGCTGCCATTAACAAGTGGAGTGCCCTGTTTTCCCAATTTCCCCAATCATTGTTGGTCAGTACCTCTTTATTTTTTAACAAGCTTGAGGAGGACAACATATGTTTAATCTGTAAGTTCATCCTTCGGATGAATCCCTCTGAGTATGTTTAACAAACCCTAAGAAGGAGTGGTTCGGTCTTGTCATGATCGACGAGTCCATCGATGTTTGATGTTTTAACGAGTCCAGCAAAGGAAAAACTCAACATCTTTTTCATGTTTAGAGAGTTTGAAAAAGAGGCGAAAAAGAAAACTCCAAAGGTTCATTTTCGTAGATAGTCCCTTGAGTCTGAAAAGGCAAAAAACAATACCCAAGAGAACCTCTTAGCCATGATCGACTAAGATATTCTTTTTTCGTAATTAGTCTATCTCAGTCTGGAAAATGGTTAAACTTATACTAAGTAAACGTCATTTCATTTATTTTAACGAGTTCAAAAAGACAAGTGCTCGGCGATCTTTCCATATTTAGGGAGTCTGAAAAGAGCTAAAAGTGGATCCTCCTGGAGGAAGGAGTGGTATAAAGGATAGCAATTGGTTCTGGTCATGATGGAACATCTCAAAACAAGCAAAGGTCAAGAGGTTGGCTAATAAACCACTCATCACAACGGTTCCCCAAGCAAGGGTGAAAAACCAAGTGAAAGTGTACGATCGGCCAAGCAAATGGTGACAATGGAATGAGAAAACCAAGGCTCATCTCGCAGAAACAGGTTGATAAAAAATGTCAACCACGAGGGATAGGATGAGAATGGTTTCATTTTTACTCAAGCTTGAAACATGGTAAACTATGCTTGAAATTGGTTTCATTTTTACACAAGCATGAAAAAAAGGAAAACTATGTTTGATATAAGTTTGCATGCCCCCAGCATAATGACTCAATTCTAGGCACATGCCCCCCAAGCTTCATTTCATTCACCCAAGTAGACTACTAGTTGCTAATAGGTGGATGGAATGAAGGTTCATTTACGAGATCAAGTGAAAGATTCGACTGGGAATTTACGAGAACTAATCAAAGAATTGAATTGGAAGGGGATTTGTTTCATTTTTTAACGAGCTTGACACAGGAAAAGAACTATGCTCAAGTAACCTATTTCATTTTTTAACGAGCTTGACACAAGAAAAGGAACTCTGCTCTGAAAACCTTGTTTCATTTTTTAAGGAGCTTGACACAAGAAAAGGAACTTTGCTCCGAAAACCTTGTTTCATTTTTTAACAAGCTTCACACAAGACAAGAAACTCTGCTTCGAGATCTTGATCATGACCTGCAGAAGGCCATGGATTCCAAGAGGTTCTCATCAAATGGGAGAACAACACTCTGGAAGGGATACATATCAAAGGATCCAATGGAAAGATCAGGTTCCAATGCCCCCAGTAAATGATTCACCATATCACCTATTGGATCTAGGTCGAAAGAAGTTGAGCAAACAGTGAAAGGCTCATCTTCATCGGTAGGTATGTGAATGGTATAGGTTGCCACATAATTAACCTGTGGCAGGGAAGATACCACTTGCACATTCGAAACGCTTAGGGAAGTAGGATGATTGGTAGTCAAATCACGACCAACAAATGAGAGTTGATCGATAGTCACAATCCTTCCATCATGTGCGAAGCACATCACTCGAAAGAGTGTGGACACAACAACGTTGATGGTATAAACATAGTCTCGCCCTAGGAGCAAATTGAAGTCCAAAGGGCCCATGACAACCATAACATCAATATATACAGTTTTTCCTCGCAAGGTAATAGGAAACTGAGGAAGGATCCCTAAGGGTTGACTAGTTCTTCTGTTAAAAGCTAACAGATTCGGAGCGACGAACACAAGTTGTGGGGAACCCAAAGCTTGCCAAGAAATGGAGGATAGAATACTAACAGAAGCTCCCTCATCTGTAACAGTGTGATGGATATTCTTATCATAAGCCTTTACCGTGATTTTAAAAGGCATGTAAGAAGGGAGACGAGGTTTTGTCAATCGACTCCAATCAAAGGCAATGGCATGTTTTCTTGAAGGGGATTTCATAGGAATGGGAGAAATGCCACCTTGTCCTGTAGAATTAGAAGAAACAAGAAGAACCTAAGCGATATAATCCTCACTCTCTACGAGAAAAGTACGATCGACTGAAGGTGGAATCAGGTCAACCATTTTCTCAACCAATGGTTAGTCAGGAACGAACTCATGAGATTCACGTTCAAAGAGAGTGGGACTGATTGGATTCGGATTCTGATCAATCACTTCATCAAATAGTGGAGGATTGGGAGAAATCTTTCGGTAACCAGCTGGAAGTTGTGGTTGAGAAGCTGTAAGGTTTTCCAACACGTTTGAGGCTTCATCCATATAAGGACAAAAGTGAATAGGATGATTCCCTTCACATAACTTACAGGGAAACTTAATTTTACCCTTTTTCCCATGGACCTTACTATCACTAGTTGATGGTTTATCACCAGCATGATCTCCAGATGCTGATAACAAAGGTTGATGTGAGTTTGTGGACCACACTTCTAATACCTTAGGAATACCAGGACAATCTCTAAGAAGGTGGTTTCCCTTACATAACTTGCAAGGGAATTTAACTTTGTGGGGTTGATTGGAAGGTTTCTCCATACTAATTGTGTTGGTAGCAATGGTTGCTTGGTTGCCCCCCTACTTATTTTGCTTCTTCTTAATCTTCCTTTTCTTCTTCTTCTTATCCACCTGATTACTAACTTTGAGGCTTTCACCCGACGAAGAACAAGAAGATCGAACAGGCAAAGAAGGCAAAGGGTCAACATTAGGATCAACTTGTTCAGGTGGAGGACTACTTGGTTGAGAAGCAGTTTGGACATTCGGAACCATAGAGGTCGAAAACAACCAAACTGTTAAACCAATGGTAAATCCGAGAAGGGACAATTTTGCCATATAAGGAGCACCAATATTTTCAAAAGGAGGAAAAGGCCCAGGATTCCCGTCAGAGGAATTTCCTTGACTGGTGAACTCGGGAATTGTTGCCATTAGTCTCAACCTAAGATCCACTAAGGAGTTGTTCCACGTGGAGGATGTTGTTACATGGTCAATTAATTGATTTTAGAAATTAAAAACACAAATAAAACAAAGGGGTAACTAGGCAAAAAGGGATTACCAAGCAACTGTGAACTGCAATATACCCCCTTGGTAAACCAAGGATTTACATACAGGCAGGGAATCTCCCTGAATGTTGTGTTCGGTGTATCATAGTGTACAAGGCAGCCGACTCGATTACCTATGGTGAGGATAGCAACCTATGGTGGACTTCCAAAATATACTCAACAGTACGTGGAAGTGCAGTTCGTGTTAGTGTTGTCTAATGCGTAACTGTACGATTAGAGTGTTCACATATATTTTTCATGTGTGGAGCGCCATCCAATATACCCAAAGGTACGTGGAGAACGGACTGATACACTTATGTACGTGGAACGTAATTTCGCCCCCGGGATGCACCGCTGGCAAAAAACGGCAGCTTCTATGTTTATAGACACCGAAACACGTCTCTAGCCTAGACCTCTAAATGTTTTGCTAATATGACAAATGCTCCTTAGGTTGATTGAGTGAATTTTCGAGATGGATCTTGAATTATGTTTCAGTTTCAAGGCTCAAAACTCAATGTCACCTGAACACACCTATAATGCAACTAATATGACAAAAATAACTTTTTTCATTTTCCTTTTAACGATGAAAGGCCTAACTAATTAGATGAAGAAGAAATCAATCAACAATGCAACAAACAAGTGATGCAACAATCGATCTCCTCAACTTCACTATTCCAATCAAAATCAAAGTTCTATATGCAACGCATGATGCATAGAATTTTGCTTTTGGATTCCACTTAATTTTCAAATGAAAACTAAGATATTTTCCTAATCATTGATAAAAGAAATTATTCAAAACGATGACTAAAACATAAATTCCTTCAAGCAATCCAACAATCAGGCAATCAATTTCCTAATGACCTAATTGACAAGAACAAAGCAAAATCTAAACAAATTCTTATCAAAGGCACTCAAAACCAAAAGCAAACAAAATGGAGGCTTCTCAGAGACCAAGACACACTCAGGGACACAAGGAAAAGTAGTTGGAACAAGGTTGATCAAAGAGCAAATGAAAACAAGGCAAATTTGTGTATGAAACAGGGGTCAACGCAGGTATTGGAAGGGCACCAGTGCTCTGCAACGCAGGTACAGAGAGGGTTGGGGTGCACTGCAACACAGTCACAGAGAAGGCTAGGGTGCACTGCAACGCAGTCACAGAGAAGGCTAGGGTGCACTGCAACGCTCTGTCTCCAAACCAGGGGGAGCATTGATCAAGGAATGTTAAGTTCTGACACGCAAAATGCAACTTAAGCTCAATGAAATGTCTTCCTAAGGTCAATTCAGACTAAGTGAGACAACGAAAGTCTAAACAAGAGGCAAAACAAGTACTAAGGACAAGGAAACCACCAAGGGAATGAACCGATCCTCAGTGGAGTCGCCAATTTGTTATGTTGAATCTACAACTGCAGACAGAAGTGTCTTCCCTGGACCTAGTGGCCTTGTCTAGAACAACAGAAGGAAAAAGAATATATTATTTCTCTTAAAGTAATTGAATAATGAGATGAGACCTACCTGGAATCCATCGTAAGCTTCACTCTCTTCTTGGCTTGTACGCTCCAATCCTAGCTCAGATCGCTATAATTAGAACCTGCACATACAAACACAACAAGCCAAAGATCTACGATATCTATGTAACATTATCCAATCACTTCATTTAATGGATTAGCAAAACATTGAAACATATGAACATTAACGTCATATATAGGAAAACAATGTACTCCTTGTATTAATAGAAATGGAGAGAGTTACAACCAAATATAGGAGTTGATCATGTGGAGAAACTCCCCAAAATGACTTGCCCTTCCTTGCCACAAAGTACACCTCTATGTCACCTCAATGCATGGAATGATGACTCTTCTTAGATTCAAGGCAGCACCATGAGGGTAATCAATCTCCAAAAGCCAACCCCTAGCTTGTGGATGGCAGTAAATATATAGGAGATGATGGTAGTTTAGGAATTCTTATCCATTAACCAATCTAAGCTTGAGATCCACTCTTGATGGGAGGATGAGCTAAAGGAATAAGGGGTGAAATCTCCAAAGAAGGATGAGATGGGATTCGAAGCTCTTATCCAAGGTAAATGGTTGAAATAACTCCTGAAAGCTTTGGAAGAGGAAGCTTCGGGATTCTTTTTATTTTTCCCAAATTTCTAGAATCAGCGCACCCCAAGGAGGGACAACCTGTTGATGATCAGTGCAGGTGTAGAGTGGAGCAACCTGCACTGAACGCAGTCTCCTAAGGAAGCAGGGTGCGTTGGGCCTTAAAAGCATGAAAATGAAGCAGTTAAGCCTAGAAACTCAAGGATTAGAGAGAGGCATGCCTAAGGCTTTGTGCAAAAATGATGACAAAGTGTTGATGGATGTTGATTGATCCAGTTAACAGGCCTATTGACCAGATGTGACAAAATGGCCTATAACACCTTGGGTTATGTTGGAGCCCTAGAGGGAGAAGTGTAGAGATAGGTATCTTTGTGCGTAGCTCAGGGACTCTTGAGGGCAATTGTAACTCTTGGAGCCACAAGGCTCCAAGACTCCTTGGCCAACCTCCGTTGGAGCCCTAAAAGGGTAATCGAAAGAACCTAAGGGATTGTGGGTATAGAGAAAGGGATGCACTACCTTGGGTTGTGTAGGCTAAAGAGAGACTATAGGTAGGAGGTTGTTGGAGCTTGGTAGCTGGCCCACTACCTTGATGTTGTGATCTATGGACCCGACAACCTTTTGATGATCAGTGCAGGTGTAGAGTGGAGCAACCTGCACTAAACGCAGTCTCCTAAGGAAGCAGGGTGCATTGGGCCTTAAAAGCATGAAAATGAAGCAGTTAAGCCTAGAAACTCAGGGATTAGGGAGAGGCATGCCTAAGGCTTTGTGCAAAGATGATGACAAAGTGTTGATGGATGTTGATTGATCCAGTTAACAGGCCTATTGACTAGATGTGACAAAATGGCCTATAACACCTTGGGTTATGTTGGAGCCCTAGAGAGAGAAGTGTAGAGATAGGTATCTTTGTGCGTAGCCCAGGGACTCATGAGGGCAATTGTAACTCTTGGAGCCACAAGGCTCTAAGACTCCTTGGCCAACCTCTGTTGGACCCTAGAAGGGTAATCGAAAGAGCCTAAGGGATTGTGGGTATAGAGAAAGGGATGCACTACCTTGGGTTGTGTAGGCTAAAGAAAGACTATAGGTAGGAGGCTGTTGGAGCTTGGTAGCTGGCCCACTACCTTGTTGGTGTGATCTATGGACCCTAGTTGGCTTTAGGAAGCCTTTTGCCTTAGTGGAGTCACAGTCCCAGCTTGGGGGTGATCCATTGCTGAGAATACTAGAGAAGTGTGGCCTATGGTTGGGTGGAACAATTGAGGTCTGCAATGATTTGGTGTCGTTTCTAAAAAAATAAGTGCTCTTCATTATGTTTTATAAGCTTATGTTGTGTATATTCTGATGTGTACATGCTATTTACAATTTATGCGTTTCTGAATGCTAAATTATGTTGTTATGGATGAGCAAATATTGCATTGCATGCTAGTACGCATTGGGCATGTATGACCAAGTATGATTCGGGTGCCAGGTGTGCCTGAATGACAGATTCAGGACTGGTATGGTAACCAGGCTACATTACAGAGCAGATAATTAGCATGCTGGTTGATGTTGGGCCCTGGTAGTCATAAGCTATAGTTGAACCATAGCTATTTATCAGCCAAATTTAAATAAATTTGTTAATTACGGTATCAGAGTTGGAGTTGAGAAGTAATGCACTTCAGCTGTGTGACTGGGGGTGTTACAAATGATGCAGCAGTAGAATTTCCTGCTAGCAATCTTGAGCTTAAACTTCCTAAAATGCTTAGCATGCAAGACAGTGTGAGTCAGTCATGTTTTTTCTCCTTAGATCTACTGTTCAGGATAGAAGGGAATGCATTATTAATTGCTGGAATATTTGCCAAAATCTAGAAGAGCCACTTGTCATTTTAATGCAGTAAATGCACAAGGACACCCAAGGTCAAGAGGTAAATGTTGAAACATGCCTTGGGATATTCTGATAGATTGCAGTTAATAAGTATCATAATCTCTTGGTGTACTCTCTATTTTCAAATAAACGAATTATAAATTCGAGTATGGTTGGTTATAGTTAAGTGCGAATCAATTTTCTGTCGTAGTGATTATTTTGAGTGCATTGTTTAATTTAAGCTATTGCCAATTTCAGCACAATAATTTGTTTTATGAGCTTAGACTTGGTTGAATGGAAATGGAACTGCTGCCCGTGCTCAGAATGAGTCTTGAATATGACAATCTATGTTTTTCAAGAGTTAACTGAGTGATAATGAATCTGTAGCTGGTTAGAGTAAAGGAAATCAATACCCAACTCCTGAGATAGGAAAAGGGAATCTTAATGTCACAGTTAAAATTCACAAATTCATCCAATTCAATGGATCAAAATTCATGCCCCAAGCAGGTAATTAGTGCTTGAGTATTACATACCTCGACTCTAACAATAACTTCTGCTTGCATCAGTGGCAAAAGTATGAGCATTTTCAGTCCAGTAATAGCTGCCTTCTTACATGAAATGACAATGTCCCACTCCAAAAAGATATGCAAGAATGACTTTCAGAAATCATGCCACTATTCCTTCAAATAATAGGTAGACAATATGAGGGCAAGCTTCACAATGCAAGCACGAGTCTCGAATGACTCTTCGAAACTTTGAGTATTCTGAGGGGTAAAGCATACGAACCACGATGAGAGATGATAACCACATTAGTTCTTAGTAGAGAATAAGTACATGCGTATAAACCCAACCTTTTGGACATCTCATTCACGAAGACCATTTGTATCTTAGCTAATCCAAGTTCAAAACGTAGCTGTCTCTGTGGAATGAATTTAAAAAGGGAAATAAAACAGGTGATAATTTTCAGAAAATCTTCACATTTGTAAAACATTTCAGTGCAACATCTACATCTCTACTCCTCAGAAAGTGAGAACTAGTGCTTGGTCCCTTCATATACGTTGATGCAATCTCTGATTGTCTCCGTTCACATAAGATGATGCAATCTCCTGTCGTCCTTTCATATACACTGATGCAATATATGAAGATCATCCCTTCATGTGTGATGATGCCATAACAATATCAGTCAGACCCCATCCCTTTATGGGATGATTGGTTATCTGTTAGTCTTCATTACACCTGTTCCTGAGCCATTTTACTGCTTGTAAACAGCCATGAAAGGAAAGAAGCAAGGCTCAAACTGCAAGATCACAGATTACAAGTGCTAGAAGTTGTTCGCTCAATAAAGCAAGATTTTTTGTGGGCTGTCTTATGCATCCATGTTCTAAGTCCTCACTAAGAAATGCGAGGTTTCACACCAGCTGCTCACAAGTGTGTAAAAAGTGCATCAGTCCCTTAACAACTGAAGAGCTTTGTCTAGCCTATTAGGCTACTACTTCTAAGTACTCTTCGTTTGTCCCTGGTGGTCATTTTTTGTGAATACCTTAGGAATACATTCGACAGATCCACCTTGCCTGTCTGCCTCAATTTCTCTGCAACCTCTTCAAAGATATTATGGCCATCGGGAGTTTGGGAAAAATCATGGAGAAATCTGTTGTAGTCGAAGCGAGGAACATCAACACCCTCATATATCATGCTCTCTAAATACTTGCTAGCATCCCTTGAACTGCCTTTCTTGACAAGCCCACCCACAAACACGGTATGAAAATCAACATCAGGCCAAAGGACCTCACTACACCTTCTAAACCCAAAGTTCACCTGCATGAGCATAACATAGGTGTGCATAATCGGCTCACATCCATCTTGGATCATTCTATGGAACAAGCGGTTAGCTTCATCCGGTCGGGACAGATTCACCATGACCTTGATGAGAGCATTATAAGCCCCAATATCAGGCTTTCCCATCTCCTCAAGCATTCTATAGGCCTCCTCTAATCTCATTGCATTGCCAAGACCGGTTATCAGGGACTTATACACCGCACCGTCAGGTGCCAACCCATACTCCCTCATCTCATCAAACAATCTCAGGGCTTGTCTAATTTTGTTATCTTTGCATAGGGCATCAATCATAATGGCATAACTCTTCGCACTGGCAATGGCAGAAATGAAGCGAAAGAGCTTGAAGGCATCTGGATATCTCTTACCTTTTAAGAGGGCCTCCAGCATGGTGTTACAGACTGTGACATCGGATTTCATCCCCAGGGCCACCATCTCATTCCAAACCTCCATGGCCTCCACCAAGTTGTTCACTTTACACAGACCAGATAAAACCAAACCATATGTAGTATCATTTGAAGAAATCATCCGCTTCACCTGCCTAAATATCTTGTTCCCTTCATTACCCAGCCTGGCCCTGCACAGCGAGTTCAGAACAAAATTCAAGGCTCCAACATCGACATTAACGCCATGGTGGGTCATAAAATCGAATACACGCAGTGCCCCCTTCACCTGCCCACCATCTGCAAGGGCTTTCACAGACACTTCGAGGGTCTTCACTGTCAGCAAGCCATTGGTGCCCATCTGGTGAAGAACTTCCCAGATGGTCCGGTAGTCTCTGGTTTTACCCAGAATGTCGATCATCTTGTTTGAAGTGATGGTGTTATGACTGTAGCCTACTTCTGTCTGAGTGGCTGCCCAGAGGTAAAACCTCCATGCGGGCCTCCTCTCCCTCAGAAATCTGTTTAGTACGCTGAGCACGAATTCATGCGAGAGACTGATATTGCCCAGCAGGCGTTGGAGCTTGGTATCAGACGAGAACTGCTGCTGCTCTAGCACTGTGCATACCCTTTCCACCTCACTGTAATCCAACCGGGAATGAGAATGGTTGGGTATGGCTGTGGCCTTGCCTCTGCGGAACAAAAGCAATGAAAGGAATGTATTTTTCGGGTAGAGTGAGCCCCATGGCCTTGACGAAGACGCCATGACCGCAACGCTTCTATTTCTCGCCTACCATCTTTGCATACTTGAATTCCGTTAAACATTTCTGTCTCTCCAGTGCCATGATTGTCTCGCTCGCTCGAGAGGTATTGCGTTCGGCATACAGCAATATTCATATTTTGGGCTCTGTATACTTCATGATTTTTATTTTTATTTTTCAGGAAAGAAAACCATCGGAACTTTGTATTAAAGTAAATTATGTACATTTGGCTTTATAATTCCAACATTCATACATATCAATACCCTATGTTATTTTCAAAATATCTATCAAGATAAACCATTTCCTGAATTATGTCCATATAATATAAATTCCCTTAGACATAAATATAAAACAGTAGGTTAAAAGAGTAATTTCATTTCGAAAAAAAACAAAAATGCCATGAGCCCCAAAATGAGGAAATCATTTTCAGCGTTTTGAAATTTGTCATAGGAAAGCTTTTTCTGAAATTTGTCATAGGAAAAGCTATGTTGTGGATCTCTCTATATTGATATTTATAACTTTCCTTTGAAAGTGTATCAACCATGTGTTAGTGGATCTCTCTATATTGATATTTATAACCTTCCTTTGAAAGTGTATCAACAATGTTATGCAATTTTTGTGAATGTGTCAAAAAATCACTCATTTAAAAAATCTAATTAACTTTTTGATTCTGCTCATGTAATTTGTGAGCATAGGGTGTGTGGTAGTATATTTGATGTATGGGCGGACGAAATAAATTGTGCTTAATAGGGAGGCTGCTTTCCTACAAGCAAGTCACATGTCAAATTGGTTTGTTAAACATTAGTGGAACAAGTTCAACATGTAATAAGCTAAGTTAAATGGAAACATAAAATGCTACATAAACAAAGAAACAAAAACAAAAACAACATGCACAAGAAACATGCTCAATAGAGCAAACACTCTAATAACTCAACAATGGAGAGCTCTCTCCTTTTATTAGGTATTGGTGGTAGTAGAAGATAGAATGCTAAATCTCTTGTAGTGGATCCTTCAAGCTACGGAGCTCCAATATCCAAGACAAGGGGCCCTCTTCCCCTCAAGCTTTCAGCAAGCCTCTCTTCCCTCTCAAAGGATGGTAGATCAAGGGACACGTGGTGAACTCTTCTCTCTTGGATTGAGGTGTTGGATGGCCAACAATTGAATCCTTCCAATCCTCTTGCAGCTGGACAACACAAGCTGGTTTGCTTCTAAGCAATTTGGCCAGCGTAACAACGTGTTCTCATGTTTCTCTTCCCATGGTTGGCTTTTATAGACAAATTTCAAATTTTCCCTTGCTTTCTTGGTACAAGATGGATATTGACACAAGCGTGCGGATATGATTCCTTTGTGTGTTGCACTAAAGCCTCATGGTGGCTCCAAGGCGGTTGTACTTGGCTAGCTTGAGTGAGAATCTTTTTCTCCAAGTGTGCCAAGTGGTCCCGGATGGTGACTTTCCGCATCCTCAGGACCGCAGGGCTATTTGAGGGATAGTTGCGATGTTCTTCGCTGCTATCGAAGAAAAATCCGCGATGATCGCTTAGGGTCAATGCTTCCTGTGCGCAGTTTAATAAATTTTCCTGTTGACCTTAGGAAAAGTTAAATTTTTCAGCTCCTGTAATGTATTTCTTCCCTGTAGATCTTTATTTGTACCTTCTGCTTGACATTTTCTAATGTCTTTTGCTTGTTCAATTTTCCAGTGTTAACAGTTGCCCCCCTAATGTATGAGGTTTAGGAAGCATTGTATAGCCTAAATACATTATAGTTTATTTTTCTGTGTAATCCTTTTGAGAGAGAGAGAGATTAACTTGATTGAAAACTAAGGTTGGAGACCCCTTGCCGTGAGTAAAAAGAGGCACCGTGCTCTGTTGGAACCCTGCAAGAGATAGAATGAATAAAATATTTCTACGAGGTAGGCATACCCGATGCTCGCGATGTTTTGACTAGTTAAGCTTATCAAAAAGATAGAGGATCTGTTTACGTCATTTTTGTGGTAGTGACCTACTGTTGGTTGATGACGATGGTTGTTGACGCCCTCAAGGGCGTTTTTTCTTTGAAAGAAGGTTGAATGTGGTGCCCACACGCATAATCTCGGTATAGCATGTTTTTTTTAGAACAAATGGTCATTGTATGCATGGGTCTCTGACTGTTGGGGACCTTCCCGTGTAAACATTGCTGAAAGAGATGCTTATCATGGCGTTGGTCTTCAACGAATTCTGACAGAGTGCAATAGTTATGAAGTACGATACAATCTTGACATGAAATTTTATGTTGAAGTCGAATGTCAAGAGGATCGATGACATCAATGGGCAGTGATGACTCCCATAGTGCCATCTGGGGATGCCCCTATTAAGGTGGGGAGTCATCTAAGGTACTAGCTCCTTCTTGGAAAATGTTTGTTGTGGTCGACAAGAAGGAAGCATCAACCGACCGAGATGAGTACTGATGCAAGGGACTAGGGTTTGTGAAGTAGCAGGGCATGGTGTGATAGGTTAACTGAGGTATGATGACGAGAAATGGCTATAACTGATGATGGTAGTTAAGTGGCCCGAGGTCGAAGCTTGTAAATATGAGTGGCGGCAGTCATAACAATTTCTGGTGAGGAAATCCCTGGCGTCGGTAAGACAGCCAAGGTGGGTGTGTGGTTGTTATGAGTGTCATAGTGGGGCTTGGTAAATAATGTGAACCTCCGACCAAGGGTGATTTAGGGACTGCTGCCAGGTAAGAAATGTAGATGGATGTGTGGGATTGCTCTCCTAAAAAAATTGTGTACACTTGCCAAAAGAATATAGAATGGGTTTGGATGTACAAGCATGGAGACGGGTGCCCTTAATAAACATGAAAATAATCCATCATTAAGGTGTGAGGAACGTGTTTTACTGAGGGTGGGGGCCCCATTGGTTGGTCTCGGTGCGGGGATGATGAAGCGGATGAACAGTGTCGCAGATGGGCTATGCTGGTGGAGGTGTGATAGGCTAAGTGCAAGACGTGGTGGTGTGTATTCGATCTGCTGATGAGAATGGTAGTCCAAGAGGAGGGTGTTATCATGTCACGGGTGAAACATGACTTGATGTATGACGGATGAATGAACATGAAGTACTTCTTAGACTTGGATTTTATGGCCATGGCTTCAGAAATCTAGTGTATGGTCTACATGAGTGATGGATGCCATGGAGGGTGAGGTTCTACCGACCTGCGAGAATGTTTACCATGTGCAAGGTGAGGTGATGATAAACATGGTTGGGTGATCATAACATATGTTTGATCTCTATGGAGAAATGATGTTAGGATATGCAATGCTTCTGTGGGGAGCCTATCATGCTAGGGATATAATGATACCTGCTCTTGTGAGTGGTTGGGGCAACTGGTGATTCAACATTTTTGTAATACCTACAACCAATACCCCAAGTAAAAAGCATCTTTTCTATTCAAACATATTGAAAATAACGTTGAATGGAAAGCGATAAGGGAGGGCATACCTTCTGTGACTGAAAAAAAAAAATGGCTTTTCTTGAGGCATGGATATATGGAGCCTATTTTGATCGTGATGAAGTGTTGATCACTGTGTTTCTTGTGGTTTTGCAATTGGTCATTCTGAGCTCCAGTTATGGTTTGTCGAATAATGAGAAAAAGAGCAATATATTGGCCAATATGGCTCATTTCAATTCATTTGTGGCGTTTGAGAGTTTGAGGTCAAAGCTGAGCCCTTGCTTTCGAGCCTTTCTTGCCGTTGAGGTCAACCTGAGTGCCCTAGATTTGCGCCGTCAATGTCAAGTAGGGCCCTGAACAACCTGCTTTTCAATTTTGTCATTTTTTCCTAGGGGGTTCGTACAAACGTGGTTTGAACGGATTTCCTGTCAATTTTTGGCCTCGACCGCGCAGGTGGTCGAGGCTTAGCTGCGCGGACCTCGCGGAGAAGCAAGTCTTCCCACGAGGTTTTCACGCTTGGTGAAGCTTTTGTGCAATGATGTGCACGCCTGTATCTAATACAGACATGCGATCATTGCCATTGTTCTCTACACAGGCGCGATGATGGGCAAAAAAATGGTTTTTTTTGTGGTCACTTATTTTTGGTTTTTCTAGTAACAGGATGTTGTGGCGTGAACGAGATTGCCCTGATCTTCGTGTAGTTGTGGCACAAGACCCTCATGCGCGGGACTTTTAGCTCAGTGGGGGTTGTTGAAATTTTTAGAGAACAACCTCTTGAGATCACAGGATAGTCTGCTACATTTATGGTCCGCTGCTGGAATAGGAGATAGTGAATGATGGTGTTGTGGCGTAGAGACGTCGTCATCTGTCTGGAGACAAATGTTTACATTGTGACCGGTTTATTTCCTCAAGGGGAGGTGCTTCCACACCCACTCCCTCTTAGTAGGGTGAGCATTCGACATTGGGCTGAGCATCATTGTGGTGGCGAGCCAGTTACACAGGGATGTGTTTGCATTGACTCAGTGACTGATTTAGCTTAGAGGGGCGCCCTGGCGATAATTGTGCGCCTAACAAGGTCGTCGTCGCCCAATAGGGCATCTGGACCTCATATTGGTGTCTTGCGCCAGCTACGGGCCAGTCACTTCTATGACTAGGCGCACCATGTTTATGATGGCATGGTATCACAGCTGTGGAAGGTTTGGGGGGGATCCTCCAAGGTTTTTACTTATGCAAGTACCTTATGCAACATCATGTTTGAGAGAGTAGTGATGCTTAGAACTTTTGTGTCGTTTCCCCTGGATCCTCCTAGGGATCCTCAGATGAGGCAATGGGCACCCGTGATGCCCTGTGGTGGAGGAGGGGAGGTTGGTCAGTACTGGGATGCAATCATTGAGGCGTGGTTTCGGTCAAACCCACAGATGTTCTTAGACTATCCATACTCAGCGATGGATTTCCGGGGGGATCCTGATATGGGCTTTCCTGCCGATTACGTGTGGGGTCTGGCAGGACAACTTTTGATGTTTTTCTGCATTTTTGAGGATTTTATAATGTGTATATTTATATGTATGTGATGGTGACACTAACACTATCTTTGTTTCTCTTGCAGATGTGGCATCAGTGGGGCGTCCTCTTGCCTGCTTAGTGGGGCATCAGCCACTAAGGAGGGGCCTAGGTTGGGGGGCAGGGAGGTGGTGCTGGCCCTTAAGGGGAGGGAAACAGTGTTGCCGCTTGGGGGGGGGGGGTGCTTCCCTTTTTGCTTGCACTGAGGCGGTTGAGCCTCGAGCAACGATGGTCGAGGAGCAGCTAGCTACTGCTGAGGCTCAGGTCTAGGCTGCGGATGCTCGTGCAGCAGATTTAGCCGACTTATGGAGTCGAATAGAGAGGTTGACCCGAGGGTTTGTTGATGACTTGGATGACACATGGCTTGAGACACTGATGGCTCAAGAGACAATGCATCGCTCGACTTTGCGTCATGTGGCACTTGCAGTTTTGGTTGTTGCACCTGTACTGGCACCGGGTGTAGCTGTGGGTCCAGAGGACCCACCTGGCGGGGCTCAGCCCTAGAGATTTTGTATGTTCAGGGAAAGTGCTCAATATGAGGATGCTTCCTTATTTTTTGATGACATGTAGACATGTTTTTTTACTGACCTTATGGTCAAGGACATGACTTGTATATTGCAACTCATATATTTTTTGATGTATATATGCAAGATGTATATTTTTTGGGACTCTGATGATGTGTCTATGGTTATTGTTTGTGTTTATTGATGGATGTTATGTGCCTATGATGGATATATAAGTTTTTATGTTTTTCTTTTCTATGGATGATGGTTTATACAAGATGCATTCCAGTCTAGGATGTGATTAGCTATACGATTAGCTATCTGGTTTTGATTTCTTGGTATATGTGTGAATGTAATATAATCAAATTGACGACTTAATCTTCGTGCATGCAAATACTTCCTAAATAGTTGTGAATTTTGTACTTCAAAATCTTGGTTTGACTGTGATACCACTAGCTAGGAATCAAGGTAGACATGTAGAAGGGGAATGCCTTGGTTGGAGGCATCGCTCAACAACCCGATGACTGCATCATATTCTGCTCGATTATTGGTAGTTGTTCCGATACATACTCAGTTGGTGAGAAAGGGCGATAGGTCAGGATAGTATATGGCCGAGGCGACTACTGCTAGATTTTGTGACCATCGTGAAGCTCCATCAGCGAATCCAAAATAGTGGATGGGGGGACGATCCATCTGTGACACCAGAGAATTTTTTAGAACAAGTCTTCGATGATTGTGATCATCTCAAAAAATTATGCTACATGCATCTTATCTCTAAGGCTGAGGCCTCCTGCCCTTATGGGTGAAATTTTTTGAGGTAGAGCCCATTGATGGTGTTAGCTAGGCATGTACCATTGGGCTCTGACAAGACGTACGCTCCATTGAGGAGGCAATGTTTTATGATATAAGGACCTTTCCATAATGTTTCTAACATCGTAGAGGAGGACTAACTCTCCCTCGGTAAATGAATGAGGGGTGAGGTTGCGATCGAATGATGCTTTTACCCGTTTTTTATGTGCCTCATTATGTTGGAGTGACTCTCATCGATTTTCATCGATGAGTTCTAACTATACCAATAGTTGTTCTAAATGTTGGGTATCATTGAAGAGTTCGATGACTGCATGTAAGTTGGGGATTTCATATTCAATGGGAATCACAGCTTCTACCCCATACACTTGTTGGAAAGGTGTGAATCATATTGAGTTTTTAACTGCCGTGCGATATGCCCACAGGGCTGAGAAGACCATATGGTGCCAGTTTGTTTTATGGTTATTCACCATATGTTGTAACATTGTTTTAAGCACTTTGTTGATAGCTTCGACCTGTTCATTGGACTGAGGGTAGTATGGTGACGCGAATTCATGTGTGAATCCTAGGTGATGAGACAACTCCTGGAATATTTCATTTTCGAAATGATTTCCTTGATCGGAGACTAACTCGTTAGTCACACTGAATGGTGCGATGACATGGTTGAACAGAAACTTTGAGGCGGTTTTTGTCGTGTTTTCGTATGTGGGCATGGATTTCGCCCACTTGGTAAAATAGTCGACGACTACAATGTTGTATTTGTGGTTTCCAGACGACGCAGGGTTGCAAGTCATAAAGTTGATTCCTCATTTGCAAAAGGGACCGGCTACAATGACCGGGTGTAGAGGAGCAGGAGGTGCTCTTGCCTCGTGGGTGAAGCGTTGGCATCGCTCACACCTTTTGACTACTTGAATGCAATCGTGGAATAAGGTGGGCCTAAAACAACCTGCTAGTAGGAATTTTTGGGTGGTAGCCATCCCGGAGAGGTGGTCGTTGCATGCTCCACTATGACATTCATTTAGGGCTTGCTCAGCTTGGTCGTGTGTGAGGCATCGTCGTAGGATAATATCGATGCCTCATCGATAAAGGACATCCCCCATGAGGAGATATTGGGGGGCCTGGTGGCGTATGCACCTTCGGTCGTCACGTGTGAGCTTTGGATTGAAATTTCGGGTTCGTACAAATAAGAGGATATTGTCGTACTAAGGATCGTTAGTCGTCACTAGAAATAGATGTTCGTCAGGTAGTGAGTCGTTGAATAGGGATCCTTTAGTCTGAATTGGGAGATCAGTGATGAAATCACTAAGATCAAAACTTTTTTTCTCTTGGGGGAGCTAAACTATAGGTCAAATTCTTGCAGTATGACTACCCAACGAGCGTATTTTTGGTTCATCAGACGACGGGTTAGCAAGTATCTCATGGGGTTGATAACTGCTATGACTGTTGTAGTTCGTAGGATAATGTAGTGTTGAAGCCTTTGTACTGCGTGTATAAGGGCTAGGACATTTTTTTCTTCAGGTTCATATCTCAAGGCGGGGCCTGATAAGTTCTTACTGACGTAATAAATTACGTGTTCTTTACCATCAGGTCCATCTTGGACTAACACCCTGGCTATGGCAGTTTTTGATGCTGATAGGTATAGGGTGTAATATTTGTAATAATTTGGTGTGCTGATCAATGGGGTTGAAGACAATGTGCCTTTTAGCGCTTCAAAGTATTGTTGGGCTTGATCGTCCCATTTGAACGGGATATCCTGACGGAGCAGGCACAAGAATCCTTGTGCACAAGTGGCATAATTTGGGACAAAGCATCTCAAGAAGTTAGCTTTCCTTAACAAGCTTTGAAGTTGCTTGAGGGTTTTGGGTGGTTGCACCTCTTTGATTTCTTGGACCTTGAGGGGGTCCACTCGGATCCCATGTTGGGACACGATAAATCCTAATAGCCATCTTGCATTGACGCAGAAGACGCACTTGAGATTCAAGCGCAGGTTGTAATGTCAAAATCTTTGGAATACCAACCGTAAATCCCCCAAATGATCATTTCGCTTCTTGGATCGAACGGTGAGGTCATCCAAGTATGCTAGGATAAAGTGGGCTAGGTCATGGAAGATATAGTTCATGGTCCGCTGGAAGGTGGCTCCAACGTTTTTAAAACCGAATGGCATAACCTCGTATGCGAATGTGCCCCAAGGGGTGGTGAATGTTGTCTTATATCGATCGCTATGTCGGATTTGAATTTGGTTATACCCTGAGAACCCATCCATAAAGGAAAGGGCCTCAAGACCGGCGTAAGCATCAATGATTTGGTCGATGAACAGGGTAGGGTAGTTGTCCTTGGGACAACCTTTGTTCAAATCTCGGAAATCAGTACAGACATGAATGGTGCGCTATTTTTTCATGATGGGAATAGGGTTGGAAACCCACAATGTGTAAGCAATTGGGTAGATAAACCTGTCCTTGTGAGGCTTATCGATTTCTCAATTGATCGCTTCTGCCTTAGATGGGCACAATTGACGTTGTTTCTGGCGTATTGGTGGTATGTCAGGCGAGGTGTCAATAGGTGCTCTACAATAGTGGGGCTAAGACCCAGAATTTTCGAGTAATCCCATGCGAAGATGTCTCTGTACTCTTACAACAAGTTTGTGTAAGCGACTACTTCATATGGGGAGCATATTGCCCCCAGTGAGATTTCTTCAATTTTTCCTGGTTTTCTCGAGATATTTACCTTGATGGTTGGTGAAATATTTGACATGTTCCCTTCTTCGAATGCTTAAGGCGCCGAAATGGGATTTTTGAACTAGTCTACCTTCCTCGATGGGAGGAATTCTTTTGATTCATTGGCATATATCTCTTGGTTTTTTGGGTTGTTGGGACCGAATGTTTTTTTCTGGAAGAAAAAACAAGCGGTGATACATTGCATCCCACGGGCAATATGGTTTCGTCATGGCCTCTAGAATATCCTCGTTTGAATGGAACAAGGCATCTAAGGGGGAGTTGGTTTGTGTGAGGCTGTGACAAATTGGTTCGGGTCTAACAGAGCTGGTCGAAAAACACTAATAGGATTCCATAGATGATGATGTGGAATCAAATGAGGTTGAAAGGGTACAGACTGGTTGAGTTTACACCGCCGATGGTACAACTACTATTGTAGTTGTATCGATTTCGACACCAATGAAAGATGAGCAGACAACACGAGTCATGGTTCCCATACATGATGAGATGAATCGTATGTGGTGTTGTGTGTCGTCAACGTTGGGTGGTGGAGGAATTTCCCTTGTGGTTCCTTATGTGAGAGCAAGCTTATGTTCCTCCCGTGGCGTACTAAGGGTACTCGCACTTTCCGGGATTTGAAAGTTGTGCTGAGTTCAGAGGTGCCTAAATGTTTCCATTAGGGGGGCACAACTATGTTTCATGATTGTGACTTGTGAAAATGGTGCATGGTTTCAAGGTGCTTATCGAGTAGATGGTATGAGAACCAACGCTACTCTTTGTGCCCGAAGTAGATGCTTGGAGATGATTGGGCATTGGGGCATGTTTGCTGTTATACCATTTTTTGGTCATCTAACCTATTATCATTAGATGGACCCAAGTACACCATGTAAGACCAATTTTACCCTAAGTAAAATTGCTTTCACTATATAAAATAACTTAATAAAACACATTTATTAGGTTGTTTATGGTCTAAACAGGAAACCCCAAGGGGAAATATTAAACAAATCTACATTTGTTTGGTTTTCCTCATGGAATAATTAATTAAACAGTAATTTAATTATTATTCCTAGTCATATTTAACCCAAAACAAGGAAATTAATTAGATAAATCCTTATTTATCTTATTATTTTCTAGGAATAATTATTTAAACCTTATTTAAATAATATTCCTTGTTAAATTCGACTAAATCATTTATAAATAATTGAATAAATCATTATTTAATTAAATTTTCATTCAACCACTTCCTTAAAATGATAAATAAATCATTTATTTATTTATTATTTACAAATAAAGAGATTTGACCCAAGTCAAATTCCTTTCCCCTCCAACAAATATAATAAAATATTCCATAAAAGGTGGATCTAGATTTGGTTAATATTATTTTAATCATGCACCAAGATCTAGAATGACCTAATATTTTGTTATAAATAGAAGGGTTTTTCCTACCATTCATCACCTTTTGTTGCCTCTTAGATCACTCTAGATCTATACGCTTAGTCTGACTTTGAGCCATTATCATTGTCATATTTTCTATTATTTGCTTTGTGAGCTCCCTTTGAGTTCTATGTTTGTCTGGGTTTTCTACACCAACTAGAGAGAGAAATTCTAGATCTGAAGTGCTGAGGACTTCCAAGAATCCATCCCATTGAGGAGAACTGGAAACACCTTTCTTTTTTTCTTCCCAGGTGCTATTAATATAAAAATTCTTCAAAAATATTGTTCTTGCCTTGTCTATTGGATGCATGGAGAAAAACCTTATTTTTATTGCTTAACGTCTTTTTATGCATAGATCTGAATTTTTGCAGCATTTTTCTTGATCAAATAACTACAGATATGAAGATATTGGCAGCCATCTTTTGCTTTTAGGGCTATAAGTTATGGGTAGCTAAAGTGGTCTTTTTTCGTACACTTCGAATAAAGATTCATACTAACAACTGGAGACTCCACACGGGTTTTCAATTATGACCACTGTCGTTTTTCATATTCCTGCATATCCAGCTGCTTCAAACCCTAGGGTTTCTCTTCAGCTTTTTGTTTTTCCTATTTTATGTTGTTTTTTCACCCATAAAACCCTCAAAAATTAAAATTTCTAACTTCCGTGTGTTTTTGGCTCTATTGCGCAGGTAATAGACATCAGCCGCAACTGAGACGACAACTTTTTCTGTAATCTGTCGTCGAGAGACCCGGAATTGCAGGTCGTACTTTTCGGCCCAGAACCTACGACCTGGACTGCAGGACGCACTTTTCAGCCTCAAAACTACGACTTGGACAGAAAACAGGTCAGAACCTGCGACCTGCACTTTTTTCTGCAGATTTTCTGAAAGTTTTCTAGGTTTGTCTAAAGCTTCTGTCAGGGTTGTCCAGTCTCCGTCTCCGCCCGTTTAGACCTGTTCTTGTTCTGTTTTACTCAACTAAGTGGGAAACTAGCCCCCTAGGGCTTCAGTACCCTCCACTTTTTGTGGAAGAGTTTTAGCTGTTACAGGTGTCTAAATTTTCAAAGTTTTAGCCAGTTCTTTTACAGATTTGATCCCTCCTCTTCAGATCTCTTTTAGATCAGCTATTTTTCCATTCGAATCACCTCATATAGTTTTGTTTGGGTTTTCCTTTAGGGTCACCTCCTTTTCCCTACTGCCTTTAGCTTTTTTCCTCCTCTTTCACAAAAACCTTGCCTCTGTCTCTTTGTTGTTTTCTGCACCTCTTTTTAGCAGATTTATTCTTTAGATCCCTGTCTCTCTCGACCTTAGATCTATTGGCTTATTTTCAATGTGTTTTGACTAGATTTTTTCTCTCTGTTCGACTAGTTTATGAGAGACTCGCCTCCTTGGGTTAGATTGATGCATTTTTAGCTGTTAATTTTATATTATTTCAGTATTATATGTTGTTCTCTGCAGGTTTATTTTCAGTTATGCAGCACAATTTTTCTTTTGCTCTCAAAACGTCTGGGTTTAAAAATTAAAATTAACGCACGCCACACACTCACCCTAAGCGAAGAAGAGCCTAGTTAACACCGCCAGGAAAAGAATTTAAAACATTGTAAAATCAATTGACACTGCACCTCTCTGCCCTTGTTTCGACATTGTAATCACTTGATTCTACACCTCCCTGCCCTTGTTGGTTGTTCTTCTTCCCTTTGTGATGTGTTTGTGTTGTCATCATTGTGCCCCCAAGGCGTATATCCCGTAGACTTCTTGGCCTTCACCCTCAGTTTCCGGTCGGTCGACCTACTCCTTCCTGCCATCGTCGAGTTAGTCCTCCTCCGAGTCCACACTCCGACTCCTCTCTGATTCATTTGGTTCTCCTTTTACTTCTGGTTCTCCCCCTGTCACCTTCACTATGTCTAGTCCAGGGCCTAACGCTAACGGTAATCCCGACCCTACTGCCAGGACTACTACTAACGGAACTACCACAGGAATACCTCAGCTGTCCCCTTGCTCCCTTACATGGCAGGCCTCAGTCTCCCCGATTTCAATCAGTTTATCAATGACCCTATCCACCACTATGTTGGTTGGTCTGCTATGCCAACCAAGCTCCCCTCTGACATTCCCAAGTTTGAAGGCCTTGCTGGAGAAGATCCCACCAACCATATCCAATATTTCCACATATGGTGTTCATCCAAATCCATTACCGATGATTCCATCTGTCTCCGGTTGTTCCAACGCACGCTTACAGATGAAGCTTCTAAATGGTATGTTGATTAGACCTCCTCCTCCCATACCACCTTTGCGACCATTTCCCGAGCCTTCTTATCTTATTTCCAGCTCCCTCTCCGATACGACACTGGTACCGAACTCTTGACTTCTTTTCGTCAATCATCTGCGACCCACCTATCTGACCATGTTCAAGAATGGCAGTGAAGAAAGAGCCTATGTCGGGCTCCTACCTTTGAAGACCGTGTCTATATGGACTGGTTCCTTAGATCTCTCCTACCCGCCATCAGCAAAGATGTCGCGTCACATTTCCCTCAAACCGAAGAAGCCGCCCTCCAAATAGCCTTGAAATATGACTTGATCTATGCTCAGTCTGGTTATGTTTATACCGTCCTTCCTGACCTCCCCAGACCCGGTGGCGCTAATGCCCCGAGGGCATCTCATTCTGCCGACGATATCGTTGGAGCTCTTTCTCATCCATACGCTCAACCTCCTATGGGCTATGGTCTCCCTCCGGGAGGGGCCAGCACCTCCAGCACTTTCCCCCCTCCAGGTAGTATGTACCCAGGATACGACATGCCTCATCCTTTTGCCCAACCTCCTGCTTACCTCAATGTTGCCCAACCTAACCATTATCCTTATCCACAGCCTGGTGCTCCAGCTCCTCCAGCATTTGCACCTCCGCCTCCCTTGCCTTCTCAACCCCAGCAACAACACCTACAACGCCCCCCCAGGGCAAGTATTTGCACAGCAAGGCGCGACTAATCCTCCTTCCTCTCAAAGGAAGAGGAAAGACAATCAAAATCAATCTGCCCCTGGGACTCGTGGACCCAATCCTCAAGGTATTGACTCTAATGCTGCTAACCAACAACAAGGCACTCAGCCCAAGCCGGACAAACCTATTCACACAAATAAGCCTTGTTCGTGTTGCGGTGTTTACAGTCATTACACTCACGATTGTCCCCTTTTACCACAGATGTGGCAAGTGTGGGAGTCTCAAGCCACATTGCGAGGACAACATGCCTCCCCTATTGCTCCCCCCAATGTCGCCACTACTCAACCGACTGTGTTTACCAATCCTTTCCCCCAGCAAGGATTCGTGGCTACCCAACCACCTAACAGACAGGTGGCCACTCAACCTCTTCTATCTGGTACCTCCGATTACCAACTTCTCATGATGAACTATGTTCCCAGCTCATCGAATGTTTGCATGATGCAATCGTCTCAGGCTACCCTTAAGCAGCCCGCTTCGGATAGTCAGCAGCCTCCTTGCCCTCCACAACCTACTCCTAGCCCTTCGATTCAGCCTTCTGGACCTCCTCCTCTTGGCCCTTCAACTGGTATTCATGAGCCTCTTTACCCTCCTGGAACGGTTCCTCCAGGCCTTAACCATTTAGGAGTCGTCCCACCTGGCCATTACCCCTCTGGTCAGATACCGTTCCTAGCTCCCCCACCAAGAGTGTACACGGTACCTATCATGGCCACCCTCTCTCTTCCTAACCTGACCCTTGGGATTCCCGTCTAGTACCTTGATCCTCCAGCCGTTACCCTTCCTAGTCAACCCAAACCTTATCTTGCTTTGACCCCGGTTCAAATGGTCCCCATGACTTCTCCCATTGCAACAGTGCCTCAATCACCTCAACGGGAACCACCTCCTGTTGCGACCGCTTCGGGTAAGAAGGGCAAAGCTCGCAAGGGGGCATCAAAGGACAAGGCTGCCCGGACAAAACCTGCCCCTCCTCAGCCTCCAAAGTATACCATCCAGTGTTCTTTGTGTGATGTTGTCGGTCACGCCACCCATACTTGTCCGGAGTTGCCTCACCTTAAGTCCATGGTCAATGAGATGTTTCTGGAGTTCGATATCCCAGAGGAATATGTCACTATACCCGATTCAGTCCCAAAACTCAAGTCTTTGCGCACAAATCACCTTTGTGCTTTGTGTGATTTCCATGGCCACTATACTCACCTCTGTCCTCGCCTTGAAGAATACCGCTCCTCTTTGAAAGCGGTTCGCCAATTCGAGGCCACGCGTAGCGAGTCCACTGCTCCCTTATTTGCGCATTTTGCTTCGGAAAAACCAGAGGACACAAATTCTCCCATTGACATTCCCCCTCCTGATGTCGATATGATGAAGCCTTCGTCCACCATTTTCTACCTATCATCATCCATGAGACCCTCGGTGGAAGTCCCCTTGGAGACTTCCCCTGACGTTTCACTTGACCTCCCTTCAGCGATCACCCTGGGCTCAACATTGGTATATCCTTTAGCTGCTTACTCTTCTGTCACCACTTGTGATGATGCGCATGTGAACCTCTCTTCTCATGATGATGAGTCGGGTAGCTTCACCGCATCAGGTGGTCTTTCTTTCACCAATCACCCCATCTTCTATTACGATGACGACATTATGGAAGTAGTCATCACCCATGACTTTATCTATCCCCCCTTACGTTGAACCCATGCATTCAAACCACATACACCTTGTGGCCATTACATTGACACCCAATGTTTGGGTAAGGGGGCACCCATATTTGAGAGACCAGGAGAAGAAATTCTCCAGAACCCTCCTAGTGAATCTGGTCGTGTCGACTCTAGTACCATTATTCTTCCACATTTAGAAGAACCTCTAGAGTCTCATATCACTTCAGATCACTCTAGGGATGATACCCCTCATCATTCCTTCATCTTACATAAACAACCCAGTCCCTTCGACATTGTTGTTGACCAACCTGTGAGTTTTCTGGGAGAGCACCAGTTCATTATCTCCAAATCCTCTCTTTGGGATAGTGACACCATGTATGCAAATATGGAAACCTAAAGTCCATTTGATTCATATATGCAGTACCAGAAGAGATTGGTAATCCTCCATTCTCTTTCTCAAACCACATAACCATAACAAAAACAAATGGCGCACCACATCATTAAAATGTGTTTAGCTTCCCCTTTTTCTAAATACATTTTGGCATGACCATAACATGCTTGGGGGCACCTACGCCCCTCAACCATAAAAATCCCAGATCTCAGCCAAAAACAACATTGAAACCCCCTTTCTATGACAGGTCGCACTTTTCAGGTCATTTCCTGGGACAAGTCGCAGTTTTTTGCCCAGTACCTGCTACCTAGGTTGCAAAACAGACCCCAAAAAGTGTGACCTGGCCTGTTCATGAGCTCTAGGTACCTAAACCGAACTTTCAATCCACTGAAAAGAAAGAGTAGGGTTAGGCCTCTTACCTGCAACTGACGGATCTCGATTCCAACGGTTGGTTTGTCTGCTACGATTGCCGCAAGATTTAGGGCCTTCTCTCCTCTCTACATTCACCACAGCTCCATATGAAAATGCGTGAATTTTGAGGGAAAATGCCTTATTAAAAGATAAACCCCTGTTTTTTCTTTCACCTGATGCGGCCAAACCGTAGCTTAGTTTGACAAATCGTCTGCACCGTTGGAAAGCTCTCACCAAGCCCTCAAATGGGTATCTGTTAGTTTTTCGTGATTTGATACTTCACCGGGACACATTTTGTCCAAGAAGGGTCACTTCACCTCTCCTCAAAATCAGATTTCCTCACTTACAACACTTGTACTTAGGGCACCACTTTGCCTCCATACTTGTCCTTGTTCGTGTTGATTTTTCGTCATGAGATACCATCTTATACTCATGCTTTTATGGTCCCCTTTGGACCTTCACTGTGTGGCAGCATCATTGAGTCGCCCTTGTTTAGAGCATCCGAGTTGAGTCATCATTGCATTCATGGAGTCTATCCTGAGTCCCTTTGTATCCCGTTATAGTCCTCCATGCTTCATTGCTTGGTTCCTCTCTCATGTCGCACATCATGGAATTCAGTCCCACTGTCCCCTATCCCTCATGATATTGTGTCCGTTGCTGCCAGGTCATCCATGCCCTTTATGTTCTAATAAAGGATATCGCCCGTCCGCTACTCAGTACCCCCCATTTCATCATCATCCCTGGTGTCAATCTGTTAATCGCTCTACTATTTTCTCTCGTGCCTTAGTTGAGGACCCCTTATTGCCTCACCTATGGCAGACCTCCTTCTGTCGACATTAGCTCATTCATTCCAGAAGACAGGTCTAAAGGGCAGTGTACCTTGGTTCCAGCTTCCACTCTTGTTCGGTGCCTAAGATCAGGCAAAGGGACTCCTTATTGCCCTTTGACTTGATTTTTTCTCAGCTCCAGCTCCTTTCAGCATGATCGAGTTCCGTATAATTGATGGTCCAGTGATGTAGCAACTGATATCAATGATTCCCAGGTGTGTGTGAGATGTCTCAGCCCTCATGATGGGGTGGCCCTACAGGTAGCCACCCACATGCCCGGATGACCTCTTCATTACAGCCTTAGATGCAGCCCCATATATTTGACGATGTCGGACTTAGCCGCTTGCAGCGCCTTTATGATTTGCATGTATCAGTCAGATTTTGCGAGCCCTTCCCCATTTATAGGGGCATTTGGGTTGTATTTGTATCTCATGTACTCAGATATTACTGTATAAGTCTTGGCTGTTATCCCAGGCACAACATGTATGTGGGATTCATCATTATATCTTTTATCTGGCTCATGTTTATGCCAGCCTGTACTTTATGGTTCGGTCCCTTGTTTACTGGACGCACTATTCTTTTGTACTTTGTCTCAGCGGGCATAGGTATTCCTCTCCCGCCGCCTTTAGCATAGGTACCCCACTCATAAAAAGAGACTTGTCAGACCTGTAAGTCTCGTCTCCTCAGGGTCTAGTTCTTCAGCATATTAGTCTACCTTACTGGTGATTGAGTTCTTACAACGTACTTCGGTCATACGATTTGCTCCTAACACTCGCATGCTGGGGGGCAATCTATTATACCATTTTTTGGTCATCTAACCTATTATCATTAGATGGACCCAAGTACACCATGTAAGACCAAATTTACCCTAAGTAAAATTGATTTCACTATATAAAATAACTTAATAAAACACATTTATTAGGTTGTTTATGGTCTAAACAGGAAACCCCAAGGGGAAATATTAAAAAAATCTACATTTGTTTGGTTTTTCTCATGGAATAATTAATTAAACAGTAATTTAATTATTATTCCTGGTCATATTTAACCCAAAACAAGGAAATTAATTAGATAAATCCTTATTTATCTTATTATTTTCTAGGAATAGTTATTTAAACCTTATTTAAATAACACTTTGTTAAATCAATTAATCATTTATAAATAAGTTTGAATAAATCATTATTTATTTAATTATCATTCAACCTGTTAGACTCCTATACCAATAGGTTTCATATTTCATGATTGACTTTATGAGCTCTGTAACATGTTCATACCTTTTCTTGTTGCAAAAGGTTTTCCATATTTTCAAAAAATCAAAAAATTTAAAAAAATGTAAAGAGGGTATACCCTAAAAGAAAAATCAAAGGGTAAAAAGAATAAAATGGTCAAAAAAGTGAAAGAAATGAACCCCAAACAAAAATAGACCAGGAAAGTGTGCAAGTCTAAATGCCACTACTATTTCTTTTTCTGTAATAAAGCAATTTTGTGTAGTTTGTTAAACTTTTGCCACAATTTATGAAGAGTCAAACTGTTTAAACTTGACTCATTCATTTTTTCAATTTCATGTTGTAGAATAGAGAATAAATATCTGACCAAACAGTTTAATCTTGGCAGATAAGTAGATAGGTAGAGTTAATAAAAGGTGCTCAATAGTTTAATATGAGCCCTTGGATGTAATAAGTGTAGACTTAGATAGGTTTTCCATGTAAAAGAAAAAGAAGATTGATAAGGGTTTGCCAGTCTAAGTGCACCCTAATAAAGAAGAGAAAATGGTAGTGTAAAGTAGATAGGGTAGGTAGATGGTGTTGCAAAGTTTCATGTGATGAATGATGGTGCTGAATATGTTTAATCTTTTACCTTCATCACAAGTACTAAAGTAGAAAATGCACTGGAAAATTCACAGAAAGCCAAGTCAAAATCATTAACTTCCCACATCACTTTCTCCCTAAGAGTTTTACTAATTTCCACAAAGTGCTAAGGTATTTGAATATTAAAGGGGCTCAAGGCATTTCCTTGACTTTTGGAGGGACCGGACCCTCGGCCTAATGATCAAAAAGACCTAAGTACTTGAAGTTATTTATCATTATAATCATTCACTTTTAACCTTTTCCTAAGTAAAATCCAATTTTACTTAGGAAAATCATGCCATATTTCATAAAATCCCCTCAAAATTACTTACTATTCTAAATCTAAGTGTTGAAATTTAGATGATGTAATTTACTTCAGAAATCTTCACTTTCTTAGTTATAGTTAAGTGTTTTGAGTTTACCTTGTTCTTTGTCATATTAACTCCTGATTTATTTATTAAATCCCTAGTAAAAAGACCTTGTCCTATAGTACTTAACTCCTTTTACATAAATATTCCAAAAACCCATCTTATTGTAAAATTTTAACCAAAGTATTTATTTCCCAATTATTCATAAAAAACCCACATTATGTGCCCTTTGGTTAAAATATATCATTATGTAATATTCCCACCCCTATGATAAATTAATCACATTGGTTGATTTATCATATAATAAAAACATATATGAAAAACTTTGAAACATATATTTTATATGTTTAGATAAAATAAATCCAAAGTTTAATTAAAACTAAACTTCGGAAATAATCTCATTTTCCCCTATACCCGACGCCCTAACTCGAGTTAAAAATCCCGCTATATATTCCATTCCCCAACCCTAATTCGAGTTAAAAAACCAAAGTCTCACCGCAACCCCGATTTCATTAAACCAAGGGATTAATTAATCCACATGGTCATTTGCCACGGACCTCCTGACAATCAGCACTTCCCAGGTCTTCATTAAGTTAATTATATTTAAATCCCCACCAAACTCTCAGGCCCGCACATTAAAGCTCTTAGTTCCATGTCCGGATTCCTTAGTCGAGATCGCCCCTCCAAAAATCAACGACCGAATCATTCGCGAAGTGATCTCGCGATCGAGGAAGATACTTGGCCGGGGCGCAGTGGTTTTGGAATAGTACTCCGACCACGTGTCAGTCGATTAATGGAATCGCTGTCTCCCCGCTAAATACCACCATCTCCCAGAAAGCGGTGCGGAAATTACCGCTTACTGCCCGGTCCCGGTGACGTGTCCCCCCGTACCAAATGACGTCATCCTTGGAAAAATAAAAATCCCCATTGACTTTGCAAATAAAACAAGATTCCGCGTATTTTCTATCATTATGTCTATTGAAAGCGATTGCGCCCTCCACACTGAAAATTTGAAAATCGATTGTTAAACTGCCATTAACAGAATTTACTGAAGACCCCCATCATTCTAGTATTCAAGCGTCCATCCGTCGTCCATCAGTACCTGTTAAACACGGTTTTCCTTCAGAAAACAGGTATTTACCCTAGAAACTCCCTCTGAAATCTGTAAAAACTTGGTTTTCATTTTTCTTTCGTTGAAACAGGTTCAGAATTGATTGATTAGTCTACTCCTCAAATCCCGAAACCACAATTACATTCCCAAACCTATTTTGTGCCCATTTTTCATTGAAAACCGAAATTTCCATTTATGAATCCACAAGAACCAGGAATGGAGATTCCCGTGGCTCTGAATGTTGCACCCTTGGATTCCCCTCACTGAGATTTAGATTATCTTCCTTTAACAGTTAAAGAGTATCAGTGGTTAAAGTGTATCAGGTAAAAGTCAGGGTGAAAGTTAAAATGAAGTTATAGAGCAGTCAAAGGTAAACAGTAAAAGTAAATACAAAAGGCAGTAAAATGGTAAAAAGGAAATGAAAATACTTTTACTAACATTGAATTTTGTCTAAAGTGAAAGTAAAA
This sequence comes from Pinus albicaulis, assembly GCA_034641835.2. Taxonomy (NCBI): domain Eukaryota; kingdom Viridiplantae; phylum Streptophyta; class Pinopsida; order Pinales; family Pinaceae; genus Pinus; species Pinus albicaulis. Next base: position 785,958,125 of record CM076578.1, read on the forward strand.
TAGTCAAAAGAACAAAAAAGTGAAAAGATGAAAAACACAACAAGAAGGAACATTTTTGTAGAAATTGCATGTTTTAGTCATAGTTTTGAAGAAACTATTGTGATCAATCCAAGATGAATTTTGAAAAACTGAAAGAGGTTTATGTTCTTGAGAGGGCCATCTACAAAAACCTCTCTCACTTTTCTAACAGCCATTATGGTTTTGGAAATATTAAACAATGTTGAAAAGCACCTTTTGCAGAAAATTCCTGTTAAGTCATCATTTTGCAGAGAATATTGTGGCCAATCAGAAATACATTTTACAAAACTGAAGGAGGTTTTTGTTCTTAAGGGACCCATCTACAAAAACCTATCTCACTTTTTCCACAGTGATTTCAGAATGAGAGATACATGCACATATTTACAGGCTATTTTTCAGACTCTGTAAAACTCTGTTTTACACATATTGTTGCAGAGCCTATTGTGCACAGCTGGAGAGTAATTTTAGGAAAGTGAAAGAGGTTTATCTCACCAACATATTTATCTACAATAACCTCTTTCACTTTTTACATATATATTACGGATTGAGAAATATAAAGGTATCATTGGACCCAAAATTTGCAGAATTGTTGGAGCAGAATTGCACAAAGAAAGGAAGCAGTTAGTGACTTGGATGCCTCATCATCAACTAAGAGTTGGATCAAATTCGAATTATCCTCTTTGTCATCACCTATCCATACAAAATAGTGCCAAATAGATGCATTAGTTTGAGTGTCATTTACTTAAGTTCTATTTATGTAAAATAGTTGGAGAGATTTGTGAACCAATTTTGATATTTTTCTCAAGATATTTTAGTTTAGAATTTGTATAAATACTTCACTCTTGGAAGTATTGAGGGTGGATTCTACTACTTCGCTGTGACATTGATGTTTTTGGAATAAAAAGTGTTTTGGAGAAATTTATTTGTGGCTTGCTAGATGACAATTTGAAGCTCAGGACTTTTTGCAGGATTCATGTGTCGGACTGCAGTTCAATAAGTCTTTCTATCCTATGTCTTAAGTTTTATATCTATTTATAATATCATTGTGTCCATTTCTGAATAATTGACATAAAAGAATAAATCAGAATTTACTTAATTGTACTCTTATTTCAGTTGTGATTATTCTAAATGTTTTCTTCTAAATTGGTTATAAGCAACGAATTCTTAATTGCTCTTGCTTCGCTAATTTAAACATTTTGATTACTATAGTAAAGAATTCTTCACTGCTCTTTATTTGTAATCATTCCATTTCTTTCTTTTGAACATGGTGAAAGATTCTTGAGTGCCTTTCATCCCTTCAAACCCATTCCATCCACTTTAAATTTTAAGGATTGTTCTCTGTTTGGCTATCTTGCCCTGCAAAGCCATCTTGTGTGTAGAATATAAATCCAGTAAATCCATCCTTTGACTCCATAGCCTAATGGACTGAAAATCTTCAACCTTGACCCTAGTTTGCGGATTCCACCATTTTCAAACAAACTCTTGGATTTATAACTAGCCTAAAACTTTCTAAGAACAAAGATAAATTATAAAGAGAGAGCCCTCTTTGGATGCAGATTGGCTAGATTCTGCATCTGAAGGTTGGTTTGTGGTTACCTCGGGTATACTTTCCTTTTCCACAACTTCAAGGAAAACCTGAGTGATAACATAGTGGCGACCATACTGGGGATTTGAATCATTTTTATTGTTACTATTGTTTTGCTTATAAGCTATAGACAGAGTCTGAAGATCAGCCAGGTAGCCTTTGAAATGCTTTTGCTCTGCAACTGCATATTAAATAAATGCTGCTTCAGTCTATCTCTGGTTTAGCTTATAAACTGAACTTTGGTTTCAAACATTCAATCAGACTCTCTAGTTCAATAAATATTTGAGAAAATTTTAACTAAAAATCTTAAATTTCTTGAAGAATTTGTCGAAGTTGTACTTTCATTTCATTTAAAACAAAAACAAAAAAAGAGAATTATCTAGAAAACTAACTGGGGAAGACTAAATTTTTTCTTCAGAAATACTTTACAGGTTCAGATCTGATCTATGATGGTGGACAGGGATCAGACACACAAATGTTAAAATCATCCACCTGGCGACTCCAAATCCAGTTCACAATCAAGACTCCACTGGAGGAATGAACCTGGAAGAACAATATGGAAAGATCAGGCTTTCAACTTGGATCTTAATCCAAGACATTATGTTCTTTCTCGTTAAGATTCAATATGTATTGTATTTTATATAAAGATCTAACTTGGTTGTATAGATAAAGTGGCTTTTCATTATGGCTGATTTTCAAGATGATCCAAGAATAAAACGAAGATATGCTCCCATGAGCAGAAATCACATACCTGGTTTTCCACACAAATTACCAAAGGTAGATTGGGGTAGCAATTTGCCCATATTTCAAGATGGAAAGAATGATAATCCTTTGTTGCATCTCATTAAATTTCATATACACTCATCAAGATTGAAGGGCGATTGGCATGAGGATTGCCTCATGAAGATATTCATGGGAACCTTAGAAGGAAAAGCAAGGGAATGGTATGAAGCTCTCAAACCCGCAAGTTTGTTTTCTCTAAAAGATTTTCATAAGGTATTTTATGAGCATTACAAAAAAGATTTTCCATCTTTATCATTAGCTGAAAATTGTTGTGATCAAGCTGAAGATCTTATAGATTACCTTAAAAATATTGATGAAGATTTTGAAAATTGGCATCCTGAAGATTTATTAGAAGAAGTCCAAAACTTTCATTCTCAAGTTAAATGTCATAATAATCAAGAGGAGTTAAACAAAGATGAAATATATCAAGAGATGAATCAAGATCCACAAATCCCCTTTGTATTAACAAATGATGTTTCATTTAATGTTTTGAATGGAGTTAAAGAAAATAATCAACCTCATGATCAACTTTTAGATAAGGGAAAAAACAATTGTCATTTCAATCTAAGAATTCAGAGATTCCCACCTCCCCTCACTGAAGAAGAAATCAATTTGCTTCTAAATATGCAACCATCCTCAAAGTATTTACATAATGAAGAAATTGTTTCTACTTCTTCTAATGTTGATGAATGTACAAAAGCTTTTATCCATGAAGGGACAGAAGAACAAGTTGATGCTCATGTTATTATACCTTCCCAAAAAGGCCCATTGCTTGATATCATGCATATTGAACAAAAAAATGATTTTCAAACAGAATGAAACCAATCTAATCAAGATATATTAGGATTGTTGGAAGAGAAGTATGTTGATCCGATGTTTATAATTGATGACATTCCTTATTCTGAAGATTTGCCTAAATATGATCAGTATGATTTCCCAATTCAAGGTAATTTCACAGAACAATCACTAGCTATTTTGAGGGATAAGATATTAGAACTTCAACTTGATGAGGATTTTCTAAGAGCTTTCTTTATTATTTTTAAATCAAGAAAATGTTCTCCTCAAGTTAAAAAATGGCTTCTTGATATAATTTCTGAAAATTATGAAAATGAAATCAAACTTTTGCATTCTCAAATTCAGTCATACCATTTCCGAAATCCTAAATAATTCTTTGAAAATCTTCCTCCTCCAAAGCAAGAGGAAATTGTATTATCTTTTGACCTGCATATTGAGGATGATTATTCTTTCAAACACAAGACTGAAGAAATAAGTTCATGGTCTAATATTCATAATTCAATTGAACAATTAGTCATTGAAGACCTAGAAGTAAATAACATACATCATGCTTTTATTGATCCTATATCAGATTATATGGAGAATCTTTTGAGCCCAAATTTGCAAACATGTTTTCTCTATAAGGATCAAATACATCAAAAGTGGCCTTTACACATCATATCATTTATTATAAAGGCACATGATCATAATATACTTCCAATTTTGATCACAAGCAATCAAGTTATCCATTTATTTTTACAACTACTTGATTGGCTTCATTGGCATTTTTGTATTACCTGATTTAATAAGATTTTTAGTAGATTAGAGTAGGCAAATGAGTGCTAATAAGCTCATAATTTTGAGCATTTTTTTTAGTTTTCAATTTTCAGCTAGTTTTTCATTAAGTTGGTTTGAAAATTTTTATGTGTTGTTTTAGTTTCAGATCAAATTTCAGGGTGCAGAAAAAGGACTATATTCAATTCAAGATTTTCGACCACAGCAAATGCTTGTTTGGGATTGGAACAAGGCAGAAGATTTCTAACTAGGAAACAAAGTTTTAAGTTTTGAGTGGATGGTGAATTAAGTTAGGCTTAGAGTGAAGGCCTAAGCTTGAAGTTTTGCATCATATATAAAATAAGTCATTAGAAAGAAAAAGATTTCATGGTTAGTTAAAGGCATTAGAACATCAAATTAGTTATTCATATTTTATGTATACAATTGGGCGATTATTGTTGTTTTCCTATACGTGATTATCATTTTCATGATTGTCGCCGTTGAACTATGGAATATGTCAAACCTTTTCTTGAGCAAGGTGTTCTATTCTCATGAAAAACCAAAATCAAAATTTAAAAAATGTAAAGAGGGTATACCACAAAAGAAAATTAAGGGTAAGAAAAATAAAAATGGTCAAAAAAGTGAAAGAAATGAACCCCAACAAAAAAAGACCAAGAAGGTGTCACGAATCCAAATGCACTACTATTTATTTTTGTAAATAAGTAATTGTGTGCAGCTTGTTAAACTTTTGCCATGATTATGAAGGAAGTCAAACTATTTAAACTTGACTCGTTAACATAGATTCGTAAGTGAAATGAAGACAAATATGCGGCCGACGGGTTTAATCTTCATGGGATAGTAGATAGGTAGAGTTAATAAAAGGTGCTCAATAGTTTAATCTGAGCCCTTGGATGTAATAAGTGTAGACTTAGGTAGATTTGCCATGTAAAAGAAAAGAAGATTGATAAGGGTTTGCAAGTCCAAATGCACCCTATTAAAGAAGAGAAAATGGTAGTGTAAAGTAGATAGGGTAGGTAGATGATGTTGCCAAGTTTCATGTGATGAATGATGGTGCTAAATGTGTTTAATCTTTTACTTTCATCACAAGTACTGAAGTAGAAAATACATTGGAAGTTTCTCACAGAAGGCAAAGTCAAAATCATTAACTTCCCACATCACTTTTTCCCTAACAATTTTACTAATTTCCCCCAAAGTGCTAAGGAATTTGAGATTAAAGGGGCTCAAGGCATTTCCTTGACTTTTGGAGGGACCGGACCCTCGGCCTAATGATCAAAAATACCTAAGTACTTGAGATTATTTGTCATTATAATCATTCACTTTTAACCTTTTCCTAAGTAAAATCCTATTTTACTTAGGAAAATCATGTAAATTTCCACAATAATCCCTCAAAATCACTTGCTATTCTATGTTGAAGTGTTGAAATTAAGATGATGTGATTTACTTCAAAAATCTTCACTTTCCTATATTTGCTAAGCATTTTGAGTTTTCCATGTCCCTTTGTCATATTAACATTTAACTTTAATTATTAACTTCCTATGAAAATCACCTTTCCCTATATGTATAACTCATTCTAAATAAATATCCCAAAAACCCATCTTATTATAAAATTTTAACCAAAGTATTTATTTCCCAATTATTCATAAAAAACCCACATTATGTGCCCGTTGGTTAAAATATATCATTATGTAATATTCCCGCCCCTATGATAAGTTAATCACATTGGTTGATTTATCATATAATAAAAACATATATGAAAAACTTTGAAACATATATTTTATATGTTTAAATAAAATAAATCCAAAGTTTAATTAAAACTAAACTTCGGAAATAATCTCATTTTCCCCCATACCCGACGCCCTAACTCGAGTTAAAAATCCTGCTATATATTCCATTCCCCAACCTAATTCGAGTTAAAAAACCAAAGTCTCACCGCAACCTCGATTTCATTAAACCAAGGGATTAATTAATCCACATGATTAATTAATAACCAGACCTCCAACCAATCAAACGCCCCCCAGGATATTTAATTAAGTTAATTATATTTTAAATCCACCATCGGGCCCGCACATTAAAACACTGCCAGTTCCATGTTCCGTTCACCGTCAGATCGCCCTCCCGAAAATCAACGGCCCAGGATCATTCCGCTGGCCGTCTCGCGTCCGGAAAATGCTGACGAGGCCATGTGGTTTTGAATAATGCTAAAACCATCACCAGATGAAATAATGATCGTGTCTCCATCAATACCATCTCCCAGAAAGCGGTGCGGAAATTACCGCTTACTGCCCGGTCCCGGTGACGTGTCCCCCCGTACCAAATGACGTCATCCTTGGAAAAATAAAAATCCCCATTGACTTTGCAAATAAAACAAGATTCCGCGTATTTTCTATCATTATGTCTGTTGAAAGCGATTGCGCCCTCCACACTGAAAATTTGAAAATCGATTGTTAAACCACATTCATAAAAATTCTTGAAGACCCCACAATTTCTAGTGTATTCGGCGTCCATCCATTCGTCCATCGGTACACATTAAACACGGTTCCTTAGAAATATGTATTTCTGCAAACTCCCTACAAATAACTATAAAGCTTTGGTTTCAATTTTCATTCCATTCAACAGAGTTGGAATTCGATTGATTGATCTCATAAATCAAACCACGATTACATTCTAAGCTTTGTTTGTGCCTTTCCATTCCATTCCATTTCCATTGTGAATCCCTGAACCGAGGAATGGAGATTCCGCTCTGAATGTTGCACCATGATTCCCTCATTGATATTTAGATTATCTTCATTGCAGTTAAAGAGTATGAGTGGTTAAAGTGTATCAGGTAAAAGTCAGAGTGAAAGTTAAAATGAAGTTACAGAGCGGTCAAAGGTAAATAGTAAAAGTAATTACAGAGGCAGTAAAATGGTAAAAAGATATGAAAATACTTTCACTAACATTGAATTTTATATAAATTGAAAGTAAAACAGTTAAAAGAACAAAACAGTGAAAAGTTGAAAAACACAACAAGAAGGAACATTTTTGCAGAAATTTCATGCTTGAGTCATTGTTTTGCAGAAACTATTGTGATAAATCCAAGATGAATTTTGAAAAAATGAAGGAGTTTTATGTTCTTGAGAGGGCCATCTACAAAAACCTCTCTCACTTTTCTAACAGCCATTATGGTTTTGGAAATATTAAACAATGTTGGAAAGCACTTTTTGCAGAAAATTCCTGTTAAGTCATCATTTTGCAGAGAATATTGTGGCCAATCAGAAATACATTTTACAAAACTGAAGAAGGTTTTTGTTCTTAAGGGACCCATATACAAAAACCTATCTCACTTTTTGCACAGAGATTTCATAATGAGAGATACATGCACATCTTTACAGGCTATTTTTCAGACTCTGTAAAACTTTGTTTTACACATATTGTTGCAGAGCCTATTGTGCACAGCTGGAGAGGAATTTTAGGAAAGTGAAAGAGGTTTATCTCACCAACGTATTTATCTACAATAACCTCTTTCACTTTTTACATATCTATTACGGATTGAGAAATATAAAGGTATCATTGGACCCAAAATGTGCAGAATTGTTGGAGCAGAATTGCACAAAGAAAGGAAGCAGTTAGTGACTTGGATGCCTCATCATCAACTAAGAGTTGGATAAAATTCGAATTCTCCTCTTTGTCATCCCTATCCATACAAAATAGTGCCAAATAGATGCATTAGTTTGAGTGTCCTTTACTTAAGTTCTATTTATGTAAAATAGTTGGAGAGATTTGTGAACTAATCTTGATATTTTTTCAAGATATTTTAGTTTAGAATTTGTATAAATACTTCACTCTTGGAAGTATTGAAGGTGGATTCTACTACTTGGCTGTGACATTGATGTTTTTGGAATAAAAAGTGTTTTGGAGAAATTTACTTGTGGCTTGCTGGATGACAATTTGAAGCTCAGGACTTTTTGCAGGATTCATGTGTCGGATTGCAGTTCAATAAGTCTTTCTATCTTATGTCTTAAGTTCTATATCTGTTTATAATATCATTGTGTCCATTTCTGAATAATTGACACAAAAGAATAAATCAGAATTTACTTAATTGTACTCTGATTTCAGTTGTGATTATTCTTAATGTTTTCCTCTAAATTGGTTTTAAGCAACGAATTCTTAATTGCTCTTGCTTCGCTAATTTAAACATTTTGATTACTATAGTAAAGAATTCTTCACTGCTCTTTCTTTGTAATCATTCCATTTCTTTCTTTTAAACATGGTGAAAGATTCTTGAGTGCCTTTCATCCCTTCAAACCCATTCCATCCACTTTAAATTTTAAGGATTGTTCTCTGTTTGGCTATCTTGCCCTGCAAAGCCATCTTGTGTGTAGAATAGAAATCCAGTAAAGCCATCCTTTGACTCCATAGCCCAATGGACTGAAAATCTTCAACCTTGCCCTAGTTGACGGATTCCACCATTCAAACAAAATCAAAACTCTTGGACTTATAACTAGCCTAAAACTTTCTAAGAACAAAGATAAATTATAAAGAGAGAGCCATCTCTGGATGCAGATTGGCTAGATTCTGCATCTGAAGGTTGGTTTGTGGTTACCTCGGGTATACTTTCCTTTTCCACAACTTCAAGGAAAACCTGAGTGATAACACAACCACTTCCTTAAAATGATAAATAAATCATTTATTTATTTATTATTTACAAATAAAGGGATTTGACCCAAGTCAAATTCCTTTCCCCTCCAACAAATATAATAAAATATTCCATAAAAGGTGGATCTAGATTTGGTTAATATTATTTTAATCATGCACCAAGATCTAGAATGACCTAATATTTTGTTATAAATAGAAGAGTTTTTCCTACCATTCATCACCTTTTGTTGCCTCTTAGATCACTCTGGATCTATACTCTTGGTCTGACTTTGAGCCATTATCATTGTCATATTTTCTATTATTTGCTTTGTGAGCTCCCTTTGAGTTCTGTGTTTGTCTAGGTTTTCTACACCAACTAGAGAGAGAAATTCTAGATCTGAAGTACTGAGGACTTCCAAGAACCCATCCCATTGAGGAGAATTGGAAACACCTTTCTTGTTTTCCTCCCAGGTGCCATTAATATAAAAATTCTTCAAAAATATTGTTCTTGTCTTGTCTATTGGATGCATGGAGAAAAACCTTATTTTCACTGCTTAATGTCTTTTTATGCATAGATCTGGATTTTTGCAGCATTTGTCTTGATCAACTAACTACAGATCTGAAGATATTGGCAGCCATATTTTGTTGTTAGGGCTATAAGTTATGCATAGCTAAAGTGGTCTTTTTTCGTACACTTCGAATAAAGATTCATACTAACATTTGCTCTTTTGCCATCTCCGAGTCTTTGGTTTTGGCTGGTCTGGCTCTTTTGGGGAGTTTAGACTCAAATTTTCCCTTGCTACTCGTAGCCTTGTGAGGTACTCACAATCCATCGTATGGTGGAATTATGAGCAAATCATGCAATAGCAGTGTGTGAGCTTCTCTTGATTGGAGAGATTGATCAGTGAAATGGTGGTGACCATGCGAAGATTGTCAGTGAGCTTCTTGAGTTCCTGACATTGATTGAATCTGTGGTTGTTTCTGTCGCACAACCCACATATCGTACTTGGATGATTTTGGGCCCTTCTAGGACGATGGGTCGTCTTAGATGTCCTAACATTTTGGTAACAATGGGGGGTAGGCTGCCTTGGTGCAAGCTGCCTTACGTTAGGCTGCCTTGGTTCTAGACCAGTTATATCCAGATATTGGGTAGCCAATGACCATATGGTGTCTACCAAAGGTCAAAATTGGGAGATGTAGGTATAGTGTCGAGTTTGATGGTTTTCATGACAAACTGGACAAAACTCTTTTCCCCTGGTTCTCCATTCTCTTTGGACTGTTGGAGTGATTGGGTACTGTTAGAATAGTTCTATGCCAAGTCATGAGTCTATTTTAAATTTTTTGTTTTTAGGATATAAATTTGTAAATTTCAAAATAAATTAAACGCTACCAAAATTTCCGGTACATCTATTTTAGCCCTTTACGAACAGTTTTTTTTAATTATGTTTTGTGTCTGTTTTTCTTTAACCCGATGCTACCAGAAATTCCAGTAACTTCCCCTGTTTTTTAAAAAATAAAAAAGCACATCTGCTTTTGTGTTAAGCCATGTGTTCCCATTATCGACTACATTTTTTAAAAAACCTTTTATCATGAGTTAGGTCACGTGATAGGACAGGTTCACATTGAGTGATGTTAAGTTGAAGTTGTGGTTATATGTGGTGAACGCTAGGTGTCAATCCACAGTTTTTAAAAGCCTACCATTGTTCGTCTTGTCTGTCAACTGGGTCATTTCATCCACATGTCAAAGTATGTGTTATGTGTGAATAAATATTGTGGATTTACAGTTTTAGTGCGATGACCGTTTGTTTGATCACGCATGGACGGTGCCGGAAATTTACGCCTATAATAAAGATACAGTGGAGGTGACTGCCAGTTCTAGCTCCGCTCATCTTCAACCACCTATAGCATACCATCTAAAACTCCGCAGCCAACTGAAGTTCATCATGACTATCACAGGGTGTATGCTATGGTCTAAGATATCTAACATAATGAAAAATATCTTGCATGGGAAGGTGGACCAACGTATCTGTTTTAAACCATCGAAAAGAAAGGAAGAACATTAATTTTGAGTTTAACTGTTGGTGAACGAGATATTCTAGTGAGAAGCTTGAGAAAGGAGTCTTATATTTCAGATAGATCTCATAGAAGACACATCAACACCTATTAGGTGAGATCTTCTAGTATTTCCACCTATCATATTTCATCAGACAACCTTCTTTATTACTGAAGATGACTAAGAAAGGAGGAAAGCTAAAACGAATTGAACCCCAAGGAGCCGACCTAGTTGATGCTAATATGAATGTTAGAAGGTGTTTTTTCAATCATGGTGGTATCCACTATGTTCAAGACTGGGAAGCTCTCATTTAGGAGTAGCTCAGGAGTTTGCACACTCTCTCAATGGACAGGAAGTAACTATCTATGATCTTAGATTGAAGGTATCAGCAGAGTCAATTGCTAAGGCTTTCAACCTTCCACATGAAGGAGAAAAATGGTTTAAAGGCCAAGTCATCATTGGAGGAGACCTCAACAATTTCCTTAAAGATGGACACAAATATCCCAACTGGGCTAAAGGAATTCCTGGCAGTTACCTAAAAAATGAATGGGATGAGACTGTTAAGCTCATAAAAATTTACCTCACCTATGAGAGGAGGTATATTGTGGTTTTTCTTTATCATGTGATATTTTTGTTTCATATTGCAGGTATGAAGACCCTCAAATTACCATTATTTCTACTGAACATCTTGAAAAAGAATTAAAATATGATTCAAACACACATAGCTGCAACATAACACAACTTATACCATCAAGCTCTTATTAAAGTGTTGGCTGAGGAAGAACTCAGGAAAATAAACCAATCATGGGACGATTTTTTGTTTTACAGAACAGGCCAAACTGCACCTACACCAGATGTTCCAGCTCAACCATCTTCAGCATCATAGCAACATCCTCAGCCTGCTAGGAGAACTAAGAGAAAGGCTAAGAAGGAGAACATCCATAAAAAGGCTCAAGGCAGAAAAGAAAAGAATCTTTTAATCAAGGTTGAGAAGAAGTTGGAGAAAGGAGAAGGTTCATCAACCAATATGCCTAAATCAATGAAGATGGTGCCCCCCATTCCTCTTTTTCCCAAATTTTATACCAGAGCACGAAGAGGAAGGTCTACAACGACAAAAAAACCCAAAGCATAGGTGCTACCGAAAGTTTTGGAAGAAGACATTCAACAGAAAATTCAGAAGGAATATCAACCCACTAAGTCTGATGAAGAGCTCCTAAAATATGCAGGGTTTGATATTAGAAGAAAAAGAAAGAAAAAGGATGCCAAACCTGTTGCTGGTAGCAGAAAAAGACACACTAGAGATAGGAATAAGTTTAGGCTCAAATCTAAGGCCCTGCATAATCCAAGTTTGCTGACAGAGGTCAGAGATGTAGAAGGACATTATGAAGGGTTACAAACTGTAACCCCTTCAATTGCAAAGACTAATGAGTCCAATAATAAATATAAAAGCAAAGCCCCTTCAGATCAACAAACAAAATCATCAAAAAGAAGAAAAATTGAAAAGGGTTCAAAGGAGAAAAAGACCATTGTCAAATAAACAACCACTAGGACCACAAGATCAAAATGAGTTGTTGACAACAAATCAGACTTGGACAAGCTTGCAGAATTAACAACCCATATGGAAGAAAGGTAAAAGGGTTTCCAATAAAACACCATTTTACTTACTAAGTACATTTTCAAACATCAACTCAAGTTTCAAAGTGTATAAGTCTGCACAGGTTTTTGAAATGTTTGCTATGCATTTTCGAAAAAGAAACAGAGCGCTATCGGAAATTTCGGTAGCATTACAATTTTTGCACAGTTACAGATTTTTTACCGAAATTTCCGGTAGTGCCTGTTTTAAATGATTTTTGACAACTGTCATCAAAGTTTTTGAGCAAGTTCAGGAAAGATAAGGACTCATAATGATATGGATATAACAAGTGATGGTTGATAAGTGGTTATGAGGTTGTTGAAGGTCATATTTAATGAAGACACATGGTTATTAAAGAACCAAATTCATGAGGAGAATAATCAACAGAAAAAGGGGCAGCATGTCAGCACACTTAGCAGTACAGTCCAAATTGTCTTCTCTTCTCTCATCTACATATGTCATGTTAGTTAGATTTCGATGGGATATATCTTTAATGTCCTATAACACCTATGTAATGTGAGGAAGAGTCGTTCCTTCTTTTCAGGAGAGATGGAGTTGGTGCCTCTCCCTCTATATATATCATTTATAAATACCATTTTAGGGTTGGATGTTGGTCTACCTAAATACTTAGTATAATAAATAAAACTCCTTTTTTCACTTCATGCTGGAGGATTTTGTGATTCAAGGACTATCTAATATATGGTGTGTTTCTCTCATTGTTTATTTCTTTTGATTTATGAGTTGCAACAACTAGTACAGTATGAGTAAGAGAATTATTAGAGGATCTAATAGTTAACTATCGGCTATCTAGTCTCTTGAAAATCATATGTATGTTGTAGAGCATGTTACTGAAGGTTTCATGAAGGATTTATGAAATTTTTTATACATGTATGCTACTTTCTAAATGTTGTTTACTTTACATAAAAAAGATTTTATGTAAATAGCCACTATTGTAGTTGTGTGACTGATTTAGGATATGCATATTTCTTAGAGTAAGTACCAACTATCTATCTCCTTTCATTTGTTACAATCTGCTCCCTATACTACCAATTTACCCATACAATTTATACTTGCCATAGCTTGCCAAATGCATGAAAGTCTAAAAGATAAAAAATCATTTCAAACTCTTTAAGAATCCATCCCACCACTCAAAACCTTTAAATTTGAAATAAACTATGATGTGTAAGGATTAATCCTTTTGCAGTCAAGGAGTGACTCCTTGCGCTAACAGGTACCATTTGCGGAATGATCTTAAGTTTGGGCATTGGGCGACCAAGTGATTACATGAGTCACATAATGTGAAAGTTGGGATTATCCATGGGCGACGCTTGGGGGTGATGATGTGCCCAGTTGTCACATTTTCTTGTGTTGTCTAACTTTCCACGGATTCTGAATCTGATCTGTCTACTGCAGCAAGGTGTACGATGGCCTGGCGTAAATTGTTTAGGGACAACGACAAACCAAGTGGTCGCCTGAACACACTCGACATGAAAACTGGACTTCTCGTAAGCCATCATAGTATATGGGGTTCACTGGATACCATCTCCAAAATAGCTCTAGGGCTGCACAGTTAGCGATGAAGTGATCTCGTTCATCGAAGAGTGCGTAGAGATGGATAGGAGCTTGAGGGAAATAATAGGAAGGAGGTGGTCTTTTGGGTGACTGTCTCTCCTCAGACACATATAATATAGTCCTTGTTGTTTCCGTCCCTTTGGTGGTGGTATTGTTTACGGGTTTTGTGTCCGAGCTGGCCAATTCAGACTTTTCAGCGATGAAGGGTCGCATGAAATCCAACATGGACTGGAACCGATGGATGTGGGGACAACAACGCACATGGTGGTTTCTTCAGCAAATCAGACAAGTATGTCGTCGATGCTGAACTAATTTGCTTTGGGAAACATGAGGGATTTGGTACCAACGGTTAAATTCCCTTAATTCGGGACATTGTGTGACTAAGTGGTCTGGCTCGTCACACAATGCACAAACTGGGGCTAGGTTAGTGGCCTTCGTTTGTCGCCTTTGGTTCGTTGGGGTGACTATGTACGAGAATGATGTAGGCTCCTCTCGTAGGTACAGTATGGTTCTAGGCTCTCCCTCATCCATTTTCATGGGTGGATATGAGGGGTCCTACTGGTATGATTGCTCTAGGGCTTCTAGGGCATCCCTATATCATAACATCTCTGGGCGATGATGGGTGTAGTGCCCATATCGGTCACATATGGCGCATGCGTGGTTGGTGCGCAATGTTTTCCCTTGAATTTTCGTGGCATGTTCCTTTTTATGAGAACTTGAGGTCGCGACATTTCTTTCAGTTTTTAGAAGAGGTTTTAATTCATCAAAATCCGGGAAAATATTGGTAGGATGGCCTACGATATCACATAATGTGCAAGGTTGTAATGCCCTAGGTATGTTGGGGTTTTTTATTTTCTTCCCTTTTTTGTTGGTTTTCTTGTTCGCGTTAGCTGGCGCTACTATGGGAGTTTTGTTAACCGCTGTAGCCTCCTGAGGGGTGATAGGGGTTATCCCTCTAGAAGTGATGCTAGGACTTCCCAGCATGGTTGTGCAACCAAATACTAGACAAGTATTGCGAAAGCCATGTTTGGTAATGTAATAGTTTCCAAGACTTGTTTTGACACAAAACCAGGTGGGGGGTATAAAGATTGGTTTTGGGCGATGACGTAGGGTAGGAAAGCCGTGTTAGTGGCTTCGGTCTCCGTACTACTGGTTTCCATCTTCAGGATGGTCTCGGTGTTTGATGATAGCATCATGCACACTGGTGCCCTTGTGATTTTTGGGTCTGCCTCTGGTATGATAGGGGGATATCTTAGGAATGATTCTAGGATTGATGACGGTTTGAATTAACTAGGGCCAAATTCTTCATAGCGCATGAGCGATTTTGTAGTTGTGTCTACGTAAGGTAAAATGACATCGAGAGCCATCATGGGTTTCTTATCATAGTATGTAAGTTGGTTAACGATGATGATTCAATATTCATGGGAGAACATCATCACCCAAAAAACGGAGGATGCTATTGCAGTCATGGCATACATATAACTCCGCTCGAGTAGAAAATTGTAGTTAAGTTGCGTTTCCAAGACTTCAATGTCTATAAGTACCATCTTTTCGACCAAGTTTACAAGGACATTCTAATATAGACTGACGGGAGCTGAAGGTCGACCGTCATATGCTCTAAGCATGATGTCGGATGGTTTCAATTCAGGTGATCCCATTTTCTGCCAAACAGATTTGGACATGATACATGTAAATGCACCTTCGTCAATGATGCATTGATGTATGGTGATGTTCTGGACTGATATCGGTATTTGGAAGGTGACCAAAGAGGGAAGCCTAGGGCTTGCCTTGTCTAGGTCAAAAGACATTATGCGCGAATCGAAAGGTTCGATGGCGCATAATGCGGAAAGTAAGTCTTTTCATTGTTTTAGGCATGATTATAGACTTCTAAGGCTGACATGGCAGTGAGTGATTATGCTAAATCATCCACTATGTTGTAGTTATGGGAAGATTTTGAGTGGTGTCCTACGTGGCTGGTTGGCCCATTAACCATCTTTGGAAGGGGCTCAATAGGTACTTTGGATATGGTCAATGGTGCAAAAGGTGCACTCGTGCTTATACCTGATGGGTTGGTGTCTGGGGGGGCATCATAATTCCTATTCTTTGTTTGGAAGAACATTTCTTCGCCAGTGATGTAAATTTCATGGCTATCGCTCCTGATATCGTTTTGGGGTGGTTGTTTTTTTTGGGTGTTAACCACTCCTTGGTGGGGGAAGGGCTCTTGCATTACAACAGGTTGTTGGGTAGGTCCCCCTTGTCGACGATTACCCTGAAATTTTTTCAGTTCAGGGAGTTCGGGACAATGGTGAGTGTAATGGTCGTACTCACCACATATGACACAAGAATAGTTTTTCCTTAGACTGGACCTCTTGTTTTGGCCTTGGGAGTTGTTGTTTCGTTCTTGGTTTTGATTTTGGTTGGGGTTTCCCCCAGAATGAGATCACAGGGAGCGTTGTTGGTTATTGCCCCCCTGCTCAGAGTCTCCCTTTTGTTTATTCCTTAGCTTCTTTTTCGCAACGTTCGGAGGATTTTTGCGGTTCTCTTGGTCATAAACCTCATGTTGTTGAGCTTGGGAAGGTTGCACTAAGTTCACCGACACATTATTTCGCGATGGTGGATTTTGTGCTAGGAAAGGGGAATATTGGTTTCCTTGTCCTTGGTTGGTGTAAGGTTGATGGGGAGGATCTCTTCCATCAATGTTCCTAGATGAGTACTGGGTCCCCTGTGAGGGAGGGTATGAGCCTCCCTGCTGTAGGTGATATGATGACACCCTATTCGTCATAAGATTTACTTTCGTGGTAGCCAGGTTGTGTCATGTTTTGGGTAGAATCATACAGATATCCTGGGTACTGGATACTATTGCTTAGGTGACCTTGGGTCAATGACCCAATCAAGTCGTCTACGGTATTCGACGTGCTTGGAAATTCTCTATAAGTTTGCAGGTGCGGGGCCGTTTGGAAAGACATTATAGATATATCCTGACTGGGTATAGATGAGTTCGAGTTGTTGGGATTTGCAAATGGTGTCCTCCTCATAGGTAAATCCTTATGTCGCCACGTATTTTGAGATCTTTGTTGTGAGATTTTTCAAAAACAAGTCCAGTAAAACTCTATCGTCGAGTTTGTCTTTTCACAAACTACGACATCGCCGCCATTCATGGAGATGGTCTGATATATGTACAGTTGGCGTTTGCCTAAAATGAGTCAGCAATTCCATCCCCAAATCATGGTGGATGGGTAGCTGAAAATAAGTGAGGAATGTGTTAGCGAGGGCGCTAAAAGTTCCATGTGAAGCAGAAGGCTGCTCAACATACCATTTCGTAGCAAGCCCAATTAGGGTGTGTTGAAACAGTCTCAGTCGAATAGTATTATCAATAATACTATTGGACGAACACCATAGGTGGAAATTCATAATATGATTTCCAGGGTATTCCATTTGCTTCCCTTCGAATTTTGGTATGTCCGAGGGGAGCTTCGTGGGCATGGGAGGCCAATTAAGGCTATGTGCAATGGGGTCATTAGTTAGCTTTGATAGATCTAGAAGCTTTAATGATGCTAAAATGGGTAACTGAGTATTTACTGCCAATGTGCACTGTGGAAACACATGTGTCTGAGTGTAATGGTTTATGGGGGGTGCCTAGGGAATACTACCCTGTGGTGTGCCCTGTTGTGTGTTCTGCTAACTCCCCGATCGAGCTTAGCTCCAGCATCCATTGAAATTTGGGGTGCTCCTTGATGGTGGTGTTGGTTGACCCTTGGGGGTTTCCAATCAAATATGCCCCAGTGAAGGATGAACCGATAATGGTGGTAGTGTGTTGTCTTTGACGCCTAAATGGTGAAATACCTGACACTCCTCCCTCTAATGGGGGGAGGTCCAAAAATTTCCTAGATCGATGAGGTCTCGTTGGGTCCGTTATGGTGTCGACTAGCTTAATCTTGGAAATATTTTTGGTTTACTGAGAGAAGGAAGATTATTATCAAAGAAAATATGACTGCATGCATAAAACAAAGCGAAAAAATAAGAGGTAAGTTTTCCTTTAGATTAACACTATGTGATCAAGAAAACAAAAAATATGGTTTGGTTGTTTTGCATATGATACTCAAAAGCCTAAATAGACTTAATCGTCCTAACACTCTCAAATTTAACTGGGTCTTGCAAAGCTATCTTCTGATGGGGATTGGGGCTACATCCCAAAAGAACTGACGACACCTTCTAGTAGCTGAAGAATCGACCAAGGTAATGGTAAGAGGATCTAGTGCTGCCTACACTGTCACCTATAGGGAAGGATGCCCTAGATTTGGCCACTAAAGTACCGTCGTCCCACGTGAGCATTCAAGTCTTGAGCTTCTTGGTATTCAGCTACCAATACTGAGCAATAGATGGGTTAGGTAGCCCCAAAAAGTACTGCATGCATTGGGCCTAAGCTTAACCCCTTCTAAAACAAGTCTCTGGTAACGCACGAGTATTTGTTATGTGGGCGGATAGACGAATTTTAAGCTCCCTAAAAAATCAACATCTATGTTTCAAAATGTAAAATGACCATGGTGGCTTATTGGATGCCTACCCCCGATAGTCCTAACCTAAACTATAATTTCTTTTGTGTCCCCTGTGGGGAGAATTTAGTGAGTTCGATTAGTGATTATTTTTAGAGAGTCTAAATTTTCTTAGGGTGTGCCTTGGTGAAGTAATTGTAAGAAGAGGACAAAGGTCCCAACACACTGGGTGCCATTTGGTCCAATGCTTACCGATGCTTCATGTATGCTTTGGAGTGTACAATCACAAGTGTTATGAGATGTGGATATGTGGTGATCCTTTACAATCCTTTTCTAATTATGCTGTGTGATTGTTCCTTGCAAAAATAAACGATGTGCAGATTATGGGCCGCTTACACCTTGCCTAGTTAGACTAAGTTTTTCACTACAGGGAGATGGCAAAATTATCTTAAGAAATTTCTCATATGCATACCCAGGCTCACCATGAGGTGCAAAGGTGGGGGAGATTACTTGCTTTATTTTCGATAGTTTGGTCCTGGTCCCAAATTCTAATGCAAAAATTGAACTAATCTAATGCAAAAAATGAAAAAACGAGAATTAGCTAAAGATGTGTGGATGTATGGGCCACTTACTTTTCCGATAATTAATCTATGTGTTCGGTATCTTTTACCAGCAAATCGTTTGTTTAGATAAAATATGTGGATTGAAGGCCACTTACTTTCCCCTAATTAAACTATGTGTGGTTTGCAATGATAAAAAACTAAAATTAAAACAACTTATTTTCTAGGCTAAACTCTAGCAAAAATTTTCCTAACCAGTCATGAAATACCAAAGAAGAACGATGGAAAATTTATTATGGGTTGCCAACACCTTACAACTGCAAAAAATTGATAAAAACAAATTAAAAGTGAGCTCACTGCCTACCACGCGACTTATCTTCACATAGTCACGAAGATCGCGTGTCTGTCTGAATTGAATACGCGCGAATTGCAGATAATGAAAAACGCTGCCTTATTTGAGCTAAATTTCTCAATAAGGGTGACTGAAATGTGCTGAGAGGAAGCATGAGTGATTTTGCAGCAAGTCTGAGCAGAAGAGAGGACTTGCATCAACAAACATTATCTCAAAAGAAATAATCTAGTGGAGTCGCCATTCCTGTGGTAGTGTATTTGACGCATGGGTGGACGAAATACATTGAGCTTAATAGGGAGGATGCTTTCCTACAGGCAAGTCACAGGTCAAATTGGTTTTTCAAACGTTAGTGGAACAAGTTCAACATGTAATAAGCTAAGTTAAATGGAAACGTAACATGATATATAAACAAAGAAACAAAAACAAAAACAACACACACAAGAAACATGCTCAACAGAGCAAACACACTAATAACTCAACAATGGAGAGCTCTCTCCCTTTATTAGGTGCTGGTGGTAGTAGAAGATAGAATGCTAAATCTCTTGTAGTGGATCCTTCGAGCTACGAAGCTCTAATATCCAAGAAAAGGGGGTCTCTTCCCCTCAAGCTTTCAACAAGCCTCTCTTCCCTCTCAATGGATGGTAGATCGACAGACATGTGGTGAACTCTTATCTCTTAGATTGAGGTGTTGGATGGCCAAAAAATGAATCCTTCCAATCCTCTTGCTGCTGGACAACACAGGCTGGTTTTCTTCTGAGCAATTTGGCCAACATACCAATGTGTTCTCATGTTTATCTTCCCATGGCTAGCTTTTATAGAAAATTTTTAAATTTTCCCTCCCTCTCTTGGTACAAGATGGATGTTGACACAAGAGTGGGGGTATGATTCCTTTGTGTTCTGCACTATAGCCTCAAGGTGGCTGTACCTGGCTAGCTTGAGTGAGAATCTTTTTCTCCAAGTTTTCCAAGTGGTCCCAGATGGTGACTTTCCGCAGCCTCAGGACCACATGGATATTTGAGGGATAGTTGAGATTTTATTTGTTGCTGTCGAAGAAAAAGCCGCGATGATCGCTTAGGGTCAGTGCTTCCTGTGTGCAGTTTAATAAATTTGCCTGCTGACCTTAGGAAAAGTTAAAATTTTCAGCTCTTGTAACATATTTCTTCCCTGTAGATCTTTATTTGTACCTTTTGCTTGGCATTTTCTAATGTCTTATGCTTGTATGATTTTCTAGTGTTAACAGGGTGCTCGAAAGTAGAATTTTCATTTGCCTAGTGAACTACAATTTTTGAACTCCCTTAGGCATCTAATGTCTCCAAGGATAACCATTTCTCACATAATAGGACTCCCCAAAGTGCAATAATCTATGCATGTGTATACCTATACCACTATTCTAGGAGAAATGATAAAAATGCCCATGTTGCAAGACAATGTATGCCCTACTGCCACATATGTTAATATTTACAAACACCGTCAAAGAAACCCACAGGGTATCTATTCCATAGTTCCAATTGTTGAATGCATTTATGTTTGTTCTTATGTACCACAGGACCTATCTCATTAAAATAAGCACTCATTTTTAACTTTTAAGCATATTATACTCATATCCATTGGGAAATTTTCGAAAATATGAGCATTTATGCTCCTCCAAATACCCCAAAATATATAAAAATGAAGTGTTATATATTCCTTGTACTCCTTCCAATATTTTATATTGTTTTCCAATGATGTAGAATTCTAGCCAACAAAGACATTTAAGGTTTTTAAAACACCACTCCAAATGGATACTACAAAGGGAAAAGTGAGGAATAGGTGGGAGACACCCTCATTATAAATCATGCATGTGACATATCTACTAGGATCTATTAAACCTCTCTTGCATAAACTTTCTCAAGTTAATATTTTGTTTTTATAAACCAACCACCCAAAGTATTTGAGCTTTAGAAGAAAATTCTGTTTCCAAACCTTCCTAAACCACCACCTTTCCCCATCATTTTGATGTGATTGCGAAATATACATGTAGGCCTCCTTAACAGAAATCTACCCATATACAACATTTCCAGCCCATGTATATTGGTCATTTTCTTCAATCAAAGAGATATCATCCAAATATAAATTAATCACATACATGTCCCAATGTTCAGCCAAATTTTCAATTAAACCCAAGTCTCTCGAGAACATCCAAGTTGGATAATGGAAGATCAGATCAACATCAATTTGAATCTTAAGTAAATAATATACATATTTTCCATGGATGTCCTTGATGAGAGGGTATGGCAGAGAATTATTCTATTAGAATGATCCAATCCAATTCTGACCGATGTACCTGACCCAATCACCCACTTCAAGTTCTCAAGTAGCCAGTGCTTTACCTTCATAAAATTGTTCCAAATTTATGAGACTTTGCATGGAACCTGTGTTCCAAATTTAATCCATCTAAAAAAGACTGATTTTTAAGTATTTTTCCATAATTATCCTTTTCCAGATGCCCACTCCAAATAAGGTGCACCATAAGCTCTTCACCGCCAAAGCCCATCCAATTTTTTCAATGTTCTTTAATCCCCAACCATTGTCCTATTTCCTCATAGTTATTTCCTCCAAACATGCTAGATGTATCTTATTAACTTCTCTTGCACTAGACCTTATGATTTTTGTGAATAAATAATTACTTTGTATGATTATATGCTTAGGAATCAAATAGAGACGCATCCACTATATTGACAAATTCTGAAGAACAGACTGTGCCAATATTAATCTACCTCCAAGGGTGAGCCACTTTAGTGACCAAATGGTAATTTTCCTCTCAAATTTATGAACCAACTAGGCCCAGTCTATAATGCCAAAATTACTTGGTTTCAGGTGGACACTGAGATATTTAAAACCCCTATTCAAATCAACCACACATATAGCAAATATATCAACAATCTCCATAACAATGTCATGTTTAGTGGCCGCATCAATAATCAGTGATTTTGAGCTGCTCATAACTAGACCTATATCATCACTAAAAGTGGAAATGGACTAGTGTAGATATTTCCATTCCATAATGGAGGCTTACCCAAAAATTAAAACATCATCCATGAACATGAGGTGGGTAATGGAATTATTTTTGGTGATTTTTTACTCACAAAATAATTGTTATTTATAGCCTTAGTGATCATTCTGCTAAGTCCTTCAATGATCGGAAAAAATAAAACGGGTGATAAGAGTAGCCCTGCCTCAACCCTCTCTGGCCTTACAGAAACTAGATAACACTGCATTTATGAAGACAACATAGTTCACCGAAGTGATGCAAGCCATTATCCAATTTGTAGCCTCCACAGAAAGACCAATTTTATGTAAAACCATCCTTCGAAAATCTTAGTTGATATAGTCATATGCTTTGATCAAGTCGAGTTTCAATAGTATTTCCTCTTTCTTATAGATATTAATTTAATGTATGCGTTCTTGCGCAATACCCACCGCATCCTGAATTTGACGGCATTTTAAAATCCCAAATTGTTCAAATGTAATGTGTTTAGAAAGAGAATATTTTTGTAACCGCCCCCTCCCACATTTACCCAATTTCACTAGTTTGCTAGGGTAAACATGAGACGAAGAGTTATTATGACATGACCCGACCTCCAATATTCAGTTATGGAAGTGGGGCCAACAACTAAGACTTACCAACCAAAAAAATACATCCTACATGGCTTACAATACACATGAGGGCCAAAGAACCAACCCAGGTGACCAAAAAATAACATAGATAGCTTTTCCAGTGATAGGGGCCCACAACCGCATGCACAAACTTGTAAGGGTGTGCTATTGACCCTCCAATCACATACACAAGCCTACCTAAGTGAGGTTATAGTAAAAAATCCTCAATTCAGAGGGTCCAGCACTGAGATCTAAGCCACAATTCCAGGCCAGCCTCCATACCTGATCTGAATGGGAATATTTATTTTGTTGTGTTAATATCCAATTTAGAATATAAAAAAAGTGCTTGAGGATTGAGAGGTTAATTGCAAGTTTAATATGAGCTTTATGTGAAGTTCAGGAGCAAATTAACATAAACAAAAAATTGAATGACATCATCTAACAAACATGAACATCACCATAAACTGTAACACAATAGCACATGATCAAGGAGTTCACCCTGCTTGGGCTACATCTCCTTAGTTCAGCTTCCAATGGCTTGGCCCTCTTATATTATGCTCAAAAGTGTGATTACATGTGTTTACACTGCTCAAAAAACTTTGAAACCTGTTCCATCTGCTCCAGAATGCCCAAAAATGCTTGTGTAGCCTCTTTCTACATCGAATTTGGCCAAAAATTGATCAATCTATGACTTCCCCAAGTTCCTGCACTATTCGCTCCACATTTTCCCCAAAATCTGGCACCATTCTACAAATCCGCTCGAAATCCAGCTAACTAAGCGCTAATTTCGCCAAAATTGTGCGAAATTGTCGGCGCACCAATTTTCTCAATAATGCTTACAAACAGGATTTTAAAACATGTTCGTTATGGTTTCTAAAAAAAAAAAATTATTAATAAAAATCGTCGCACGGTTTATGCCTAACCGTTGACATTAAACATCGGTATGGTCACATGACGGTTGTCGGAAATGTTTGTTTTAATGGTTAGGGTTGGCGGTTGGAAAGAGTGGTCAACACCACAACTTATCACATGCTGTTGATTAATGTTGAAGGTTGCGGTTATGGTTATGTCATGGGGGGCGCGGGGCTAGGCTCCTGCCCATGGTCCCTGCCCTCGGCGTGGTGACTAGGGCTGGGGCTAGACCTCAACCCCCAACTCTAATTCCCAAACCATATGATAATAAATTTATGTAGAAATCATATAGGTTAAGAAGCAAACCTATGGTGCGATGGCATAGACTTTGGCTGGAGGCTTGGAGGTCACGGGTTCAACCCTCACTCGCTCCGCTCAAAATATAACAAAAATTTTGTGGCCTCCCATGCTTCCATGTGGCAATCTCCAGTTGGGCCACATGGAAGCATGTGGTTGGCCACATAGCCAACCAACCACAATGCACCATTTCAAATAAGTAATAGAGTGCCACTTGGCACGTTCCAATTCGCCCATGGAGACCATTGACCAATTCAAAATGTATAGTCACCTTGCCACGTAGGCATGCCTAGCCAGTTGTACGGACTGCTAACTAGGTTGTCTTACATTTTTTTTTTAATTTTCCTGTTTAAAAAGTGGACAGAACGCGTTTTTGGGAGCATACAGTGTCAATTTTTTGCGAAACGAGTTGCGTTGGATTCAGAACGACGAGATCTACGCAGTAGTTCAAGTTTCACACTATTCTGACAACTTTGATTTTTTAGCATAATTTTGAGCACCTGATCACCCCTCGCCATTGGAAGCTTTTGGACCCCAAAAGATCACTTTAATTTGTTCAACAGATGAGGGTACATTTCCCTCACCTTTCCAATCTCGATCCATTTAGCCTTAGAAGGATTTGTGCCTTTGGGCCCCACACGAAGGTAGTCTACAGTCGCTCGTTTTGATGTCCTTGTTCTTCTATCAAGAATTGTGTCTTGTTGAAGCTCATCAAGTATTCAGGAGAAAATTATTCAACAGAAGGAACCTGAACCTGTTCTCCTTGATCTTAAATCAATGGAGGCTCATACAAACTCAAGTTCTCAACATTAACAACAGAGTAAATTTGCATGTATGAAGGAAAATCTAACTTGAAGGCATTTTCACCAATATTTTCCAAAATTCTGAAAGGACCATAACGAATTGGTTTCAGTTTTTTACCTTCCCCTTAAAGCCTCTCTTCGCTAATGTGAAGCCAAAGTTTGTCACAAACTTGGAACTTGTGATCTACATGATGCTTGTCATGCTTTGCTTTGTACTTGCCTTGGCTCTTTTCAAGCTAATCTTGAAATGTTTGATGTATCAATTGGATTTGTTCTATGAAATTCTTGGCATTGTCTATGTCGCTATAGCCATCAATAGAAACATACTTCCAAAAAATTAAATCCAATGGCGATCTAGGCAAGTATCCAAGACATGTATCAAATGGCGATGTTAGTGTAGAGGAGTGTTTTGCACGGTTGTAAGCATGATGATTGTAGTGCAAGTTTTCATCCCACAAATTAGGATTCTTGCTGCAGTATCCTCAAAGAAGATGTATGAATATTCGATTTACCACCTTAGTTTGACCATCTATTTGTGGAGGAAAGGTTGTATTCTTATTCAACTTGGTATCCATCAAGTCCCATAAAATTGACCAAACATTCCCAATAGATCGAGAATCTCGATCACTAACAATGGATGTGGGAAAACCAAAATGAACCCAAACATGCTGAAAGTGTATAAAGTGGGTGAAGAGGGACACTTAACTCACACTTAGGATAAAATAATTTACTAAAGTCACTTGGGAGACATGATTATTTGGCAACATGGGGCCTACAGGTCGAAGTGGCAGTGTGGAGGAGATGACAACATGGGCAGCGTGGGCCCAAGCCAGCATAGAGCTAGAGGGACAGCATGGCTCAAGGAGACAACGTAGTTGATGGTGGGGCCTAGGTAAGAGCAAGGCTCCCCAAACATAAAAAGGGAGAGAGTCTCCTCGTTTGGATCATTTTGATTATGCATCTATGTTATTTGTCTTTTGACACTGAGCACGCTTTTTTTGTTGAGAAAATTCTGCATGTACTGTTCAGCACATCGAGTGTCTCCGTGCGAAGATCCCAACCTCAGCCCCGAGGGACTTCGAGTGCCGACTCGGGTGAGGAGTTCCATCCTTGTTTTTCCAGAGAGAGTTGCATTAACCACAGTTGGGAGCATGCACTGGAAGAGACAATGCAATCAGTGAGAGGGAGGACACAGTTTTGGAAGGAGGTGATTCCGGATTGAGGGTATATCAGGCGATTCAGCCCGAGAGAGTTAGAAAGGGGTCATCCCTTCCCTATTCCATCATTTTGGTAGAGTTGGAGGCCATTATTTGTAGCATATCATTCAGGGCCAGCGTTTATCATTGGGATAACGTGGTGCCTCAAGGGAGGTCATTTTCAGAGGTCAGCCATTTCCGAAAATATCTCTGGGCTTTTTTGGGTATTGAGTGGAGAGGCCATTCCCAAAGTTTCACAATTTTTAGAGGTGGGGAGCAACCCCAAATAGTCATTTCATTCCAGTAGTAGCAACAGCAAAACAACAACACCAGCAACACTGGAGATTACATAGTCACTGAGGGAGCAACCATTTCAGGATATATTCTGAGAGTATTTCTACGCTTGCCTAGTGCAAGCCAACGTGATATCATTATGATCACCTTTGTACTCATTTCATCTTTCAGTATGTAATAAAATGGCTCAGCGTTCTCCATATTGTCTATTGTTCATGTGATGTCTCTCTAGTTGTTGTAGTTCTTTGTTTATGTGCTTTGTATTGCTGTTTATTTCTATTCAAAATATTACAGTGGTATCCAAGCTCATACACTTGGCTTAGATTGTGGAGCGGATTGTCTATGACACTAGAAGGAAAACCATACATCTGTTACCGAGGGAAGAAATATAAAGACTAAGAGCGGGGGTTAGAGATCACTTTTGGGGAAGGTAACTGTGTTCCGGTAGTGGATGCAGAAGAGGAGGAACCAATGGCAGAGGAAAGAGATGCCGGGAAGGAGTTTGATGAACTTCTCCTCAAATCAGTGCAGGATTTGTCGAGGCGGATATAAGAGATGGGTCAAAGGTTCATTGCAGAATCTAGACAGCGTGAAACCCCAAGGGGTTTCCATATCGGAGAGGGATCGAGCACATCCCATCATTTGCAGGAGCACCTCACAATGCAGCAGATGGCATCACATACACATCCACATTCCACGATGCCCACATTTCTTGCTGCAGACACTGGGGCAGGAGCACAGCAAGAGCAGGAACTGGCTCACATGGGATATTACTTTGCCGAGTATCAGTCCTACAGATAGGATTTTAGAGATGCCCTCACATTCCATGATTTTGTATAGCTCAAGAGGGACAACAGACCTCGCAACCATCACAGGGGAAACATGCATTCTCAGGATGGGGATGTACAGTGCAAGGTAGGCATATTTTATCTACTGACATTTGATGGGTCCACCAAGTGTTCGGAAAAGGCTTGGGTGGAGAAGTTGGATATATATTTCCATCTTAACCAGATGGTAGAGATAGAGGCCATCAAGGTGGAAAAGATGCACCTGGAGGGTGAGGCCCATGAATGGTGGTTTCACGGGATGGCTATGCTGGGGCACTCAGGGGTGACAGCATATGCCGAGTTTACACGGAGGCTGATAGAGCAATTTGATCGGAGGGATACAAAGGAGCACTTTGTTGAGCTGACTAAGCTCAAGCAGACCGGGAGTCCGGACACATACATTTCAGAGTTCATGAGACTCTCCCTGACTGATTTATCCATAGCCCGGATATCTATATGTTCATCGATGGATTGGCAGAGCCTCCACGGGGGTTAGTCAGATCAACAAGGCCAACTACACTCCATGACGCAGTTGGGAGGACTCGGGATTTGTAGGATGCACTACCCCAGACTAGTGCTCCTTTTCCCCAGAGACCGACATTCCAGCCGAAGGGGAAGGACATGAGGGTTCTGCCTCCAAAGGGGAACCAGAGAAGAGGGCCCTTGGATGATGAGACTAGGAGAGATCTGAGGTGAAAGAGGCTATGTTTCACATGCCAGGAGCCATGGGCACCAGGACACCGTTGTGCCGCGGGGAAGGCACATTACATCAAGGTTTTCTCCGATAATAGCGGGGAAGAGGAGGAGTATGAGGAGATAGAGGCAGGAGGTAGCAATGCAGTGCAGAGGGGAGATCATCTGCCACCTCCACCACCAGGAGCTGGAGGTGTGGCATTTTCACCTATCGGGGGAGCCCTTGCTTCTTTGTGAGGGGTTTGCAAATACTTGACATTGCGTGTCCGAGGCACTGTGCAGGGACAACGTGTTTTAGTATTAGTGGACAGTGGGGCAACCAAATTTTTTATTGATGCCCAGTTAGTAGAGCGGAGGAGCATACCAACAGAGAGCTTGATGGATTTTCGGTACTAATTCCAGGAGACAGGACCATGCAGTGTGCCAGGTATGTGCTAGCCTTGGTAGTGACTATGGGGACTTACACCTTGACATATTACTTCTTCGTGGTGGAAATTCCAGACACCAACGTGATATTGGGGGTGCAGTGGTTGATCATGCTGGGGAAGGTCACCACAGATTGGGAGACCGTGGAGATGGAGTGGACGGATAAGAAGACTAGGAGGCATGAGAAGATTCGAGGTATGCACACCTACCCACCACAGACAGTTTCATCACACCGGATGGAGGCAGATTTCTAGAAGGGAGACATAGAGTGGGCAGTGAAGCTGCGTGTTTCAGAGGTAGGATCTACAGGGCAGGTTGTACACCCAGATGTACAGTCCATTTTAGACAGATATGCCACGGTTTTTGGAGAGATACCACGAGATCGGGGATTTGAGCACACGATTGAGCTAGAGTAGGGCATCAAAGATGTCATCAATACAACCTATAGGCATCCTAAGGCCTATCAGGATGAGATTGAGAGGGCCATTCATGAGCTCTTAGCTCTTGGGCACATCCATCCAAGCATTAGCCCCTTTGCTTCTTCAATAGTTCTGGTGAATAAGAAGGGTGACACATTGAGGATGTGCATTGACTACCAGGCTCTCAACAAGAAGACCATGAAGAATCGATACCCCATTCCATGGATAGATGAGTTGATGGATGAGCTGAGGGGATCGAAGTTCTTCTCGAAGATTGACTTGAGATCTGGGTACCATCAGATTCGCGTGAGGGAGAAGGATGTTCCCAAGACCGCTTTCAGATGTCATTACGGTCACTTGAGTTCTTGGTGATGCCCTTTGGGCTGACCAATGCTCCAGCCACTTTCCAGTCATGCATGAATCACATCTTTCGAAATCAATTGAGGAAGTTTGTGTTAGTATTTTTCGATGAAATTTTGATTTACAACAGGAAATGGGAGGAGCACCTACAACATATTGAGGTTGTATTACGCATGTTGGAGGAGCAACAATATTATGCTAAGCTCTCCAAATGCGATTTTGGGCTGACATAGATGCTATACTTGGGGCACATCATTGGGATGGACAGAGTGAGGGTCCACGAGGAGAAGATCAGGGCCATCAGGGATCAGCCAGAGCCGAAGAAAGTGACGGAGCTTCGGGGGTTTGTGGGTATCTGCACCTACTACCAGAAGTTCATCAAGGGATTTTCCCAACTTGCTGCACCCGTTACAGACCCTACCAAGAAGGGGGCATTTAGTTGGACTAATAAAACACAGAGGGATTTTGACATACTCAAGGAGGTGATGAGCAGTTGTCAAGTTTTGGCTTTTCCAGATTTTACACAGCCCTTTGTCCTAGTGTGCGATGCATTAGGGGAGGGGATAGGCACAATTTTTATGCAGGGAGGCCACCCCATAGCTTTCGAGAGTCGGAAGCTATTGCCACATGAGAGGTTGTATGCTATATGTGACAAGGAGACGTTGGCCATCATGCATGCATTGGCCAAATTTC
Organism: Pinus albicaulis; assembly: GCA_034641835.2. Taxonomy (NCBI): domain Eukaryota; kingdom Viridiplantae; phylum Streptophyta; class Pinopsida; order Pinales; family Pinaceae; genus Pinus; species Pinus albicaulis. The sequence goes on from CM076578.1 coordinate 785,987,913, forward strand.
GGCAGTACTTGGTAGGGAATAGGTTCAGAGTGAGGACGGACCACAACAACCTCTGATTCTTTCTAGAGCAGAAACAGTTGCAGGAGAGGTAGTAGAAGTGGGTCAGCAAGATCCAGGCATATGATTTTGACATAGAGTATGTCAAGGGGAAGAATAATGTGCTGGCTGATGCACTTTCATGTAGAACTACAGCGTTGTCTTTGATGAGTTTAGATACGGACTAGAGGGCTGAGTTGTTGGTCGAGTACTCCAAGGATCATTTTTCTTGTGAGGTGTTGGACGGACAAGTTACAGATGACAAGTACAGGGTGATGGATGATGTGATCTACTTCAGGGACAGGATCTTCCTAACCGAGAGCTCCAAGCTCAAGGAGAAGATATTGCACGCCTCACATGACTCGCCATTATCAAGCCACCAGGGGTTCACCAAGACCTATAGGGCCATTAGAGAGAGGTTCTTATGGAAGGGCCTCAAGGAGGACGTACTTTGATATGTCAGGGAGTGCGAATTTTTCCAGCGCAACAAGGGGTAGATAAACCATCTGGTGGGTTTACTGCAGCCTCTTCCCATATCGGAGGGGAAATGGGAGAGTATTTCAATGGATTTCATCACCGGGCTGCCCACTGTACAGGGCAAGGATTGCATATTTGTAGTCATTGACCGACTGAAAATGTATGCGCACTTCTTTGCTATATCAGCATGATACACTGCAGCACAGGTAGTAGAGTTGTTCTTCAGGGATGTTTTCAGATTGCATGGTCTCCCAAAGACCATTGTCAGTGATAGGGATAGCCGCTTCATGGGCGGGTTTTGGTAGGAACTTTTCTGTTTGGTTGGGCACTGAGTTGACCTCAAGTACTAGTTATCACCCATAGACGGATGGACAGACGAAGATAGTGAACAAGTAGTTGGAGGGCTACTTGCGGAACTATGTCAGCGGGTAGCAAAAGGCATGGTTACGATGGTTGCACTTGGGGGAGTATTGTTACAACACCACTCACCATATATCTACTGGTATGTCACCATTTTATGCTTTATATGGATATCATTCTTTGTCGTTTACTGATGTGATGTTTGGTGCTAGCAAGGCCCCTAGGGCCAAGGATTGGATCCAAGAGAGTCAGGATATACTTCGGGCTCTTAAGGATAACATATCTAGAACACAGAATCAACAGAAGTTGTATGCCAATAGAGGACGGGTTGAGAGGCAGTTCGAGGTAGGGAACTTGGTCTACCTACGATTGCAGCCATATCGGCAATCCACGTTGAAGCAGAAGGGGGCCGCGAAGCTCAAGCCCCACTTTTATGGACCTTACAAGGTGACATGTAGGATTGGGGAGGTTGCATATGAGTTGGAGCTGCCCACTGGTAGCAGGATTCATAACATTTTTCATGTGTCATGCCTGAAGAAAGCACTGGGACAAAATATGATTGCAACTAAGGAGCTTCTACCCACAGATGATGAGGGGCATCTGGTGCTACAGTCGGAGGCCATTATTGACACTAGGGAGAGGCAACTCTGGAGCCGTACAGTCAGAGAGTACCTGGTGAGATGGATGAATATACCAGATGAGGATGCCACTTGGGAGAGTGAAAAAATCTTGCATCATCCATCATTGCAGTTGCTTGAGGACAAGCAACGTTTTGTCGGGGAGGACTGTAATATTCCCAATTAGCAATAGCTAATTGGAAATATTAATTATTGACTACTTTGCTTTAATAAAGTTAAGTTAGAAATAAAGTGGGTGAAGAGGGACACTTAACTCACACTTAGGATAAAAGCATTTTCTAAAGTCACTTGGGAGACATGATTATTTGGCAGCGTGGGCCCTAGAGGTCGAAGTGGCAGTGTGGGGGAGATGAGAACGTGGGCAGTGTGGGCCCAAGCTAGCGTAGAGCTAGAGGGACAATGTGGCTCAAGGAGACAACGCAGTTGATGGTGGGGCCTAGGTGAGAGCAAGGCTCTCCAAACATAAAAAGGGAGAGATTCTCCTCATTTGGATCATTCTGATTATGCATATATGTTATTTGTCTTTTGAAATTGAGCACGCTTTTGCTGTTGAGAAAAGTCTGCACGTACTATTCAGTTCATTGGGTGTCTCCGTGTGGAGATCCTAACCTCAGCCCCTGGGGACTTCGAGTGCTTGCTCAGGTGAGGAGTTCCAACCTTGTTTTGCCGGAGAGAGTTGCAACAACCACGGTTGGGAGCATTCATTGGAAGAGACAGCGCAGTCAGTGAGAGGGAGGATGCACTCTTGGAAGGAGGTGATTCCAGATTGAGGGTCTATCAGGGGATTTAGCCTGAGAGAGTTGGAAAGGGGTCAGCCCTTCTCTATTCCATCATTTTGGTAGAGTTGGAGGACATTATTTGCAGCAGATCATTCAGGGCCAACGTTTATCAGATAACGGTGGCTCAAGAGTCATTGGAGGCTATCATTTTAGGTTTTGGCTAAGATGTGGAGAGTCTATTCCCAAAGTTTCACAATTTTCCGAGGTGGGGAGCAACCCCAAATAGTCATTTCATTCCAGCAGTAGCAGCAGCATAGTAGCAACACCAACAACACTAGAGATTATGCAGTCACTGAGGGAGCAACCATTCCGGGATATATTCTGAGAGTATTTCTATGCTTTCCTAGTGCAAGCCAAGGTGCTATCATTTTGATCACCTTTGTACTCATTTCATCTTTCAATATGTAATAAAATGGCTAAGCATTCTCCATATTGTCTATTATTCATGTGAGGTCTCTCTAGTTGCTACAGTTCTTTGTTTATGTGCTTTTTATTGCTGTTTATTTCTATTCGGAATATTACAGAAAGAAGAAGTGAGTTGTTTGTTCATTTGTATTTTTTTTTTACATGGCATTAATATACACACTTGCTAAACATATCCACAACTACATACAAATAATCATGACCTTTTTTTGACAAAGGAAGACCTCCTACAAAATCCATAGAAACACTCTCCCATGGACGTGAAGGTACAAGAAGTGGTGTGTACAATCCTAACTTCCTATTTCTAGGCTTTCTAACTGCACATAATGAACAACCTTTAATGAAACATGACACACTTTCAAGCATATGAGGCCAATAACAATACCTCTAAATATGTGCCACTATTTTTCTTACACTAAAATGTCTAACAATAAGAGAAGTGTTTGCTTCCCTTATGACACTCACTCTCTCTCCCTGTGGAATACAATGCTTACCCAAATGATACAACAAGTTATTATGTACATGGTAATCCAATTCCTCTACTTGGTTTCCTTGACTCAAGCTTGCATAAACATCTTGAAAGTCATTATCACATGCATATTTCTCAACATAACTTTCATGCAAAGCAGAATTATGCTTGAGTAAATTAGCTGCACTAATAATAGGCCTAGAAAGCATATCAAAAACCTTGTTGTAAATACCTTTCTTATACCTGATGACCAAGTGGAATTGTTGTAAGAAAACCATCCATCGAAAGTGCCTTGTGTTGGAAATATTGTCATTGATGGCAAAGGAGCACAAAGGAGCAGCACCTGAACTATCATTAAAGAAAAGGCAACAAAGAAGCAAAGGCAACAAATGCAGTTAAGGCAGAAAAGGAACAAAGGCAGCAAAGGCACCAAAGGAGTAAAGGCAGCAAAAAGGCAAAGGCAGCAAAGAAGCAAAGGCAACAAAGGAAGTTAAGGCAGAAAAGGAGCAAAGGCAACAAAACAGCTGAGCAGAGTCGTGAACGTTTTGGGTCAAGTCGTGAACGCGGGGAAAGTCATGAACGTGCAACAAGCGTGATAATCCCAAGTCAGAGTGAATAACAAAAAGAAGAACAAGCTCAAGATAGATCAATGCTTTTAAAAACTTAATAAAGCTCAGGAAGTATAGTGAAGATGCAGAGTAGCGGTGGTCGTAGAAAGCAGAGAAAATGACTAAGGAAGAAAATAATTAGAATAATTCCAAAGGAGGAATCAAACATCAAGGATCAAATCACAGAATTGAATTTTTAATATTAAACGACAGAGATGAGGACGCGGGCGGAGAATGAAAGCGCACATCGCAAATCAACAATTATAGTGTTTATGTGTTAAGGATCGAAGTCCAATCAGATTTGCAAGTAGCAACGAGGTTCATAAGATCAAGCACAGATCAACGATGGGGATCATCTCGCAAACCCATGAAGACTTCGCACATCGCAGGATTTAGCGGATAACATTAATATTTCGCATAGTAAGTTATTTAACTTGCGATGCGTAGTTGATTAGCGAAACAAGTGTGGACCGTCCAATCCTTCAAAGACCATTGGTGGAGATCGAATCGCACTGGGAGCGATTTCGAAAATCAAAACTTTTAGAGTTTAGCATTAAGGCGTCGCATGGTAAGTTAATTTGTTTGTGATGCGAAGTGGAGAAGGCACATGTCGAAACTGCACAATTTCACAAATCACAACTTTTAGAGTTTAGCGTTAAGGCGCCGCATGGTAAGTTAAGTTTTTTGTAATGCGGTAAAGATTGGAATATGCGATGCGATGAGGGGAGACCACGTGTCAACATTGGGCATGAGCGAACACCGCAAATTTTATGGTTTATACTTAAGATTTCACATAGTAAGCTGTATGGGATGCGGTGCGATGCGATCACATATCGTAGAAAATAGGAGATACATTTATTGCAAAACGTTAAAATTTGCGAGCAAGCGAAGTGCGATCTCCTGTGATTGGTTAGCGTGTTGTGGACCCTTCAACCAAAGTTAAGCATGTATGCAGAGCCTTTTCTTTGTTAAATCACATCGGAGGAGGATAAGGAGATTACAACGTAAACTCTAAGGAGTGCGAAGTGCAATTTTTGAAGCTAACACGATGCGGTTCAAAGGTGAATTCTAATATATTTTAGGTCCAAGATGTAATGTGTTTGCATTGGTTTTATGTAGAAAAGCATGGAAGCGGATGTCAAATCGGGTTATAAAGGAAAGGCATGAAATCATGAAAAAGGACCTGGAGCCCGTGCAGAACAATGTTGCAGTAGTGAGTTAAAAGAAAATACTGAACGCGAGTAGACTTGGGTAAGACTCGACTCTAAGTGCAAAACAGTGTCATGTAGATGCGACTGTGAGTTAAAAAGGTAAGGATGAACACAAGAGAGAAAAATATGGGCAAGTGACCTAACACTCATGCAGAGGTGTTATGCGGCTGCTGGAGTTTGATAACAAAGACTGAACATGGGCAGAATGATACTCGGGTAAGTAACTCGACACAGAGCAAAGAAGTAGAGAAAAGCATAGAACGTTGTAAGTAAGATATGAAATAGGCAGACGCGGTGTAAAACATAAGGGCATGGGTCAAGTCGGGCTAAGACAGTAATGCTGCAACACATTTGGAAATGTAACTACAGAAACATAAAAGACAAAGGGACATCAAGCAGAAGAGGACAAACACACAACAAAACTAAGAAGCTAAAAGGGCTGAATTGAAATATTATTGTAACTGTAAATGTAAATTCATTAATTATGTTATATTTTTTGTGATGCAAAAGAAAGTCTCCGTAGGCATAGGAAAAACTCCATGAGTACTGTAATGATTACTTCTGATGTAACATCCTGAACTGAAGAATGAGGAATCAAATGGGTGGAAGGCATAGACTCATGCCTATTCACTCCATATTCCCTATAGAATTCAAACAACCTTGAGGTTATCTAAAACATGTAATATCAGTATGCAGAAGGTTAAAAAATAGAGGGAGGGAGAGAGAGGGTGCAAAAAATTTGAAAAGTGCGGAAGAGGTTAGAAAGTTGTAGAATTGGAAAGAGCAGAAGAATGTAAGAGAGCTACATAAGGTTGGAGAGTAGAAGAATAAGAGAGCACTAATATGAGGTAAAGGCTAAAGAGGCAGTAGTGGAGAAGGAGTATAACAGAGTTGATATCTAGGTAAATCAACATTTTAGTTTCATGTTGAGTGAGGGGATTGTAGTCTCCTTTCAAGTAGTAGCTTGATAGTTGTCCAGTTGTAGCTGGTTGAGGTAGGAGCCTCATGTGGGTTGTCGCCTACAGAAAAATACATGGGAGTTGGTGCTTCCATTTCAATTTGTAGCTTGATAGATGTCCTGTTGGAGCTGGTTGAGGTAGAATCCTCCTGTGGGTAGTAGCCTGTAGAAAATCTATGGGAGTTGGAGCTTCCTTGCAAGTTGTAGCTTGCAGAATTTGAGGTATTAACTTCCTGTAGGTTGGATCCTACATAAAATTAGTGGTGTGAGGGAGTTGGAGCTTGCCTTTGCATCACAACAATAATAAGATGTGGTTTTATCCCTTATGGGTTTCCACTTATATCTTATGTCTATGTGCTTGATGATTATGTGTTGATGTGATTTTAATCTACTTAATTACTCGCTCTACATACATTAAGTTTGTTGATTCATTATGTATTAAGTTGCTCATGAACTGAAGGTGTAATTGAGTTGAATGAAAAGAGTTTTAAATTTCCATGAATGTACTAAACTGATTCACCCCCCCCTCTTAGTTTAGCTATGAGTTCATCACCTTGATTGCTGCAACTTAGTTTGAGATTGCAAGAATTGCAATGGTTGGTGGTCGGTGTGTATGATGGTATCCTTTCCGATCAAGTAGTGTTTGCACTTTTTCACACTTTTAACCAATGAATAAAGCTTCTTGTCATAAGTAAGATAGTTAAGCACTGCACCATTGAAAGTTTCTGAATGGAATGAAATGGGCTTACAATGTTGCATAAGTATTGTGCCCATGGCATAGTCGCCTGCATCAGTTTGAATCTCAAAGGGTTGTCTCAAGTCCGGTAGTGCAAGTATTGGGGCTAAACTAATCTTCTCTTTCAAAGCATCAAATGCTTTTTGTTTCTTGCCTCCCCACTGGAAGATGTTTTTCACACTAGTTTGTTAGGTCCCTATATTTTGTCATATTGGCAAGATCAAATAGACAAGGGTAACATGAAACCAAATTTGGAGTCCTAGGACCTAGCCTTCCTGGATTCAGAGACGGCTCTCTCTATATTTGTAAAAAATATATGACTTGCTTGATTTTAGGATGCTGATTTTAGGCTAGTTATAATTGAGTCTCAAATCCGTATCTTTTCCATACACTTTTCTATACCTTTTCACTCACCTGAACCTCCCAAGTTGTCAATATCATTTGCAAAAGAGCATCTAACATGGTTTTTAATTATATTTTTGTGTTTGCTATTTGATTTAGATTTTGTTCATTCAGCTGCGGAATCTTGCCACTTTCCGCAGCTGCTGCAACTTTCCGCAGCTATTTTGTGAAACTCTATGCTATAGGTGTCTACAAGGAAAACGAGCCACATGGGCAGGTCAGGAATGATGTGGACATGGTTCGTGTCCTATTGGTTCGAGCAAACTCATCTAAAGAAGCCGCGTTCAAAGGCATCCACATGGAAGTCAACCATAGAGTCTCATGTTGGCAGGACTCTGTTTCGTGTCACATGAAGATTCATACGACCGTTTCTAAGTTGCGGAGGATAAATCAACATCTGTACATGGCTCCTTAGTCGAATTCAAGCATCCACTTCTCGTAGATTTACTTTCCAACACGGCCATGATCCTAGATCCGTGGACGTAATGGTCTACGTGTTCTCCACCGGCATGAACTTTAGGAGACAGTTATATTTCTTTTGTTATATATAATGCGTTTGCATACGCATATAGAGTTAGTCGATGTTAGTCTCTGTTATCTTTTATTAGTCTGCTCTGTAGTGTGATTACGCTGCACTTGTGCCGTAACATCACCTTTCTGTAATGACTGCTTTTTAATATAAGAAGACTCTGTTTTTAACCGAAATTCTTATTTGAAGATCGTTGCCAAGGCTGGTGTAGAGGGCCCCTGCTCAGCTAAGGTTTTGTGCATTAGTGTAAAGTTCTCATTTAGTTTCTTTAAAGCTCATTGTGCCATAATCCATTCATATGTTTATACATTGCATTTGCTTCATTTCTGTTTATAAACTTCCATAATTTCCATGTCACTTCTGTCTTTCATGTTTTATGTTGTTAATCACTGATCAGTGTTCTTGTTTCAGGTTATAGATAGGCAGCCCGGGCATTTTCATAGCTTTTGACTAATGACATGGAACTAACATTGTTCTGCTGCTAATTTGCTTTTCATAGTTTCTGTTTAATTTCAGTATTGCTTTGTTCATTTCAGTTTTGCTTATTTGCTTCAGTAGTTAAAATTAGATATATTAAGCTGCTCATAGCATCTTCAGTTGCCTCCGAAAGCCACAGCTGGACTGATGGTGAGGGATTGTATTATGAAATGTGTAGTTTAGTATTAGTTTTTTTTCTGCAAATTTAGATATATTAAGCTGCTCATAGCATCTTCAGTTGCCTCCGAAAGCCACAGCTGGACTGATGGTGAGGGATTGTATTATGAAATGTGTAGTTTAGTATTAGTTTCTTTCCTGCAAATTTAGATTTATTAAATTGTGTATGACATCTTCAGCAGTACCAAAAGCCAGCACTGGACCGATGGTGAGGATTGAATCATGAATGTAGTTATTTATTTAGTTTTCTTTCTGGGTTAGATATCGCTTACTCAAATTATTTATGATTACTCCGAAAATCATAGCGGACTAATGATGAAGGATCGAAGATAAATTGATGTAATCTTATTTAGATTTATTTGTCACAATTTTGAATTTACCCAAGTGCTTCTGCTGTGTTTAGCCACAGCAAGAATAGTTTGGTTTTCCTGCTCAATAGTTCACTCATGCTCTTCATGATTTGTTAGACTAGCAAAGACCTTTCTTTCATTCTAGTACCAGCATTTTCATTTTCAAGTCTTGTCATTGTAATTTTAAATTTGCTTTTAAAGTTTCAAGTTGGTAAATCATTATAGGGGATATCACTTCCTTGAACAAATATAACCAAACTTGTTTTCATTTTAGAATTTCCATTTCACCTTAGAAAACCAAAAACGAAAAAAAGTTAAGAAATAGGTTATCTTGCACATATAGTGCGCCGCACTTCATTAGCTTACGATTCCCGGATTGACAAATTAAATGCAACAATTTAGGACACACTAAATTGACCAAACATTTTGGCGCCGTTGCCGGGGAAGTGTAACTAGGTAGCCAATTTCTTAAAAAAAAAAAAACACAAAAATTCTAAAAGAAGGGAAAACTTGATAACTCCTTGAAGTATGCTCTCCTCTTGCACCTAGTGTGATCTGGAGGATCAGAAAAGAGAGTTATTGGTTCAGTAATTTCTTAAGTATGCTCTCTTCTTGCACCTAGTGTGACCTGGAAGATCAGAAAGAGAATTATTAGCCCAACTTTAAATATATATATATATAATATAAAATAAAAAATGACATGCATAGAGCAAGAGATTCTAGGGGAAGGTTTATAGCTAAAGCCAAGAGTTCGATTTTCACAACTCCATCTTCTTCAAGGCATAGACCAGATTCACTACCATCTACCCCTAGCCTTAAGATTTTTGGAAGTCAAGGAATAGCTGAATTAGAGGATTCTCCTATACCACCTACTAAAACCCATTTAGAAAACAAAGAGACTCTCTCTCATCCTCCCTTGGTAGAAGAACTAAAGGACTTTAAGGACTCTAAAGAAACTATCATGGCAGAGGAAGTAATAGATGGAGGTAGAGGTAGAGGTAGAAGAGGAGGAAACAATGGAGACAACAATGGTGGAGGAAATAATGGTAGAAATAGGGAAGGAGACAATTTGTTTGGATTCCCTATAGTTGATGAGGAAACTCATGCAACAATGAAAAATATCTCACCATCTGTCCTCCCTAACTTTTATGGATTGCGAAGTGAGGATCCTGAAACATTTCTGTTTGAGTTTGAAGTTGTGTGCCGAACTTATGATTATATGGAAGACTCTCAAAAACTCAAACCGTTTCCTTCAACTTTGAAGGGATCTACTTTGAAATGGTTCATGGGATTAGCCACTCAATCTATTAGGACTTGGAATGATATGAAACAAAATTTTTTGGATAGATACTTGGATTATTGTATGCCCACCAATCACAAAGATGAGGTATTCAAAATGATGCAAAAAGAAGATGAAAATTTGGAAGACTTACTTGAAAGATTTCAATACAACTTGAAAAGAGCAAAGATGAGCAACTTAGATGATAAAACCTTGAAAGCCCTCATATTAAAAGCCATTAGAGATGAATGGATAGATATTTTAAACATGATGGGGAAAGGAGACATTTCTCAACTTCCACTTCGTGACATAACATAATTATGTGTCCATCTCTCAAGGGGAAAATCTAAAACAGGAAAAGGGCCTAGGGATCCTTCTCTTATTAGGGCTAACAAATCTGCAACTGGATCAGTAAGTAGGGCAGAGATTGGTAATATGCTTTATGAGTTCAAAACTGATATCTTAGGGAGCCTTAGTGAACAACTAGACACCCTTAAAATCCAAAACAAGCAGAAAGCAGAAACAGATGCTTTAGCCATCTTTTGTCCGAAATGTAGGAAGAAACATGCTTTAAGGAAATGTCCCTTGGATGCAAAAGTTGTAGAAACATGTATGATTTGCTCAGAGAATCATGAGATCAAGGATTGTCCTTCAATTCCTGGACTCAAAGCTGTTTTTCAAGAAGACCCAAATTCAGTAGAATCTCTCTGTTTTGTTGCAAGAAGACCTTGGCAGGGACAATAAACTCAAGGGTTTAACAACCCTATGAATCTTCAAACCCCACCAAATTGGAATCCTTGGCAACAACCTTGGCCCCAACATCAAAATCCATATCAGCCATGGGTACATGGGATGCAAAATCCTTATGGGAGATTTGCTCAATTTTATCAATATCCTCCATATTTTCAAAATCAACAAGCTCCACAACTTCCAAACCCAAATCCACAACTTTCATTGCCATTTCCACAACAACAACCTTCTCAACAAAATACAAATCCTCAACTCATGCTCCCATACCAACATAAGACAAATCAACTTCCAGCTCAGCCATTGCCAAATCCTAATAATAAAAATCCTCAGAATACTTATATGGTAGAAGGACAACAATTTCCTACCTATATGATTGTTCCTCTCAACGATGTACAACTCAGATCTGGTAGAGTTTTAGAAAAACCTTTTATAGATATTCAAGAGCAAGATACCTCTGAGGAGGACTCTCTTCAAGTCAATAAGGGTTCTGAGGAAGAATCTCTTCAAAATTCAAAAATTCAAAAAGAAAAAGAAAAGTTAACATCCACAACTCCTATAGTTGAGCAACCCGCATCTTCATCTACACCTCCTTTTCCTGAAAGATTACAAATTGACAAGGGGGTGGAAAAACAAATCTTGTTGCCTAACTATGACTTTCTAGATGAATTGAAGAATGTTTGTATCAAGATTCCCTTGCTACAAGCCATTCGAGAGATTCCTATTCTAGCAAAAACCATAAAGGAGTTGAGTTTCAAAAGACCAGGAAGGAAACTAAAAGACACAAGAAGAATCCACCTGGTAGGAAAGATTGCATATATTATGATGGGAAAAATTACCATGCAGAAGTATGTAGATCCAGGAAGTCCAATTGTCAAGACACATATAAATGGGATAGAAATTCCAAACACATTGATCGACTTAGGGGCTGCTATCAACATTATGAGTAGACAGACTATGGAACAGTTAAAACTTCCTAACCTTCTTTTTACACCTACTTTATTGCAACTTGCAGATCGATCGGTTATTAAACCAGATGGTGTATTAGAAGATATTTCAGTCTCCTTAGATTCTTGGGAATATCTAGTAGACTTTATGATTTTGACTCCCAAGAGTAATCTAGGAGGGCACCCACTTATTTTAGGAAGACCTTGGCTAGCCACAGCTGATGCTTTTATTAGTTGTAGATCTGGGGACATGTACATTTCTAATGGTAATTCGATAAAGAAATTCAATTTGTATTCTCCAGCAAGAGCAATCACAGAAGTAGGAGACAATGAATGGGTTGATGATGAGGACACTATACAACCTGTCTTTACCATTTCTGAAATCAGTGAGGATAGTCAAATTCTGAACACATTAGAAAATTTTGAGACATCTTCAGAATATGACCTCACACAATTTCAGTTGGAATCTGACATAGAATATTTATCATCAAGAAAAATGTCTCTTTACTCTATGGAAGAGTTTGGTAGTTCTACTATTGAGATTTTTCCAGGAAAAACATTGAATATCAACAAACATTTGGAAAAGTCACAACAAGAAGAATTAATCAAAATCTTGCAAAAACATTCTACTGCATTTGCATGGGAGTATACTGACATGAAAGGTATTGATCCTAAGACTTGCATCCATCATATCTATATTGAGGAAAACAATAGACCAATCAGACAACCTCAAAGAAGGATGAATCCAAATCTTAGGGAGATAGTGAAAGAAAAGCTCCAAAAACTACTCAATGTAAACTTCATTTATCCAATTTCAGATAGCCGATGGCTTTCTCCTTTGGTTATAGTACCTAAAAAGAATGGTAAATGGAGGGTATGCATTGATTACAGGGAATTGAACAAAGCAACTTTGAAGGATCACTTTCCTTTGCCTTTTATTGATCAGGTATTAGATACATTAGCAGGCAAAAAGTACTTTTCATTTTGGATGGTTTTAGTGGCTATAATCAAATTCAGGTAGCACCTGAAGATCAAGATAAGACCACATTTACTTTTCCATGGGGAACTTTTGCCTACCGAGTGCTTCCTTTTGGGTTATGTAATGCACCAGCAACATTCCAAAGAGCAATACTAGGAATTTTTTCTGATCTAATCCATGATTGTGTAGAGGTTTATATGGATGATTTTACAGTTTATGGTAATTCATTTGAAGAGGCATTAGAAAATTTGGAAAAAGTTCTTATAAGATGTAAAGAAACAAACCTTTCATGAAGCCATGAAAAATGCTTTATGATGTTTACTGAAGGGATTGTTTTAGGACATCATATTTCAGGAGATGGGATTAAGGTTGATAGATCAAAAGTTGAAGTCATCTCCAATTTGCCTATTCCAAATTGTCAAAGAGATGTTAGAAGTTTTCTAGGATTTACTGGTTACTATAAAAGATTTATAGAAAACTTCACTAAAATAGCATCTCCACTCTTCAAATTGCTTACAAAAGACTGTGAATTTAAATGGGATCCTGATTGTCAATCAGCTTTTGAAACTTTGAAAACAAGAATATCTGAAGCACCTATCTCGAGAGGACCAAATTGGAAACTTCCTTTCCATATTTCTACAGATGCTTCAGATACAGCTCTTGGAGCTGTGTTGGGTCAAAAAGATTTAATTCCTTATGCCATTTATTACACCAATAAAAATTTGACTCCCACAGAGTTGAATTATACTGTGACTGAAAAAGAGTTCTTAGCTGTTGTTCATGCAATTAATAAGTTTAGACATTACATAACAGGCCATGAAACTTTTATTCATACTGACCATTCTGCAATTAGATATTTAATGAACAAACCTGTTACTAATGGCAGAGTGACAAGATGGCTCTTACTTTTGCAAGAATTCAATACTACTGTGTTGGATAGACCAGGAAAACAAAATACAGTAGCTGATTTCTTGTCTAGGATTCAGAATACTAAAGAAGATTCTCCTGTAGAGGATAAGTTTCCTGATGAATACTTGTTTGCAGTAACTATTAAGACTCCTTGGTATGCAGATATTGTTAACTATTTGGTTACAGGGAAACTGCCTCCACATTTATTTCCAAGTGAAAAAAGAAAGATTATTCAAGAGAGTTCAAAATATTCATGGATTTCTAACGAATTGTTTAAAACAGGGCCAGATCTTGTGATCAGAAGATGTGTCAGGGAAGATGAAATGCCTGATATTTTTAAGGCATGTCATGATGAACCATGCGGTGGACACTTTGCAGACAAAAGGACGGCCTATAAAATCCTCTCTTTAGGATATTATTGGCCTTCCCTCTTCAAAGATGCAAAACAATATGTCAGAAGGTGTGACAGCTGCCAAAGAGTAGGGAAACCTACCCTTTCAAATGAAATGCCATTGCAAACACAGGTACTCATTGAACCCTTTGAAAAATGGGCTTTAGATTTCATCGGACCTATTAATCCACCATCTAAGCAAAAGAAGTATATATTGGTTTGTACTGATTATGTTACTAAATGGGTAGAAGCTAAAGCATTAGTATCTGCTACTGAAAATTCAGTTGTTCATTTTCCTTATGAGGATATTTTTACTCGCTTTGGTGTTCCAAGAGAAATTGTAACAGATCAGGGGAGCCAATTCACATCAAATTTGGTGGAGAAGTTGATGGAAGAATACAAAATCAAGCACAGAAGATCTACTCCCTACCATCCACAAGCAAATGGTCAAGTGGAGTCCACAAACAAAGTTCTTGAAAGTATCATCACCAAAACTGTTCATCTACATAGAAGAGATTGGGCAGAAAGGCTTCCAGAAGCCTTGTGGGCCTACAGAACCACATGGAGGAATACAACAGGACATTCTCCCTATGAACTTGTTTATGGGAAAGAAGTCTTGCTCCCCATTGAGTTCCAAGTCAAGACCTTCAAGATAGCAGTTCAGTTGGGGATGGACTTATCAGAAGCCCAAAAGCATAGAATGGAGCAATTGAATGAGCTAGATGAGATCAGACAAGAAGCTATTTTAAGAACTGATCTAGTTCAATATCAAAGAACTAAATGGCATGACAAGTATATCAAGGAGAAGAAGTTTCAAGAAGGAGATTGGGCATTGTTATTTGATTCCAAGTTTAAAGATTTTCAAGGAAAATTTCAGACTCATTGGCTTGGGCCATATGAGATTGACAAGATCTTTAGCAATGGAGCGGTAAGAATCAAGAACATTGATGAGTTTCAAACTCCTCTTATTGTGAATGGCCATAGATTGAAAATTTATCATAAGCCACTCTCAAAAGAGGATTTTGTCAAATTGTTTCAAGAAAGTTCTGCAATCAGGCTGGTACAGAAGAATTCTTCTTCTCCACCAGCCTAGCTTTTGTTCTTTTCAGTTAAAAAAAAATAAAATAAAAATAAAATAAAATAAAATAAAATGGTATAAGCCTGAAAACCAATCATTGATTGGCAGTCTTATACAGAAAATATAGGGTGAAAATCAGGAACACCTGACACTCTATATTTTCCAAAAAAAATCTCTCTCTTTCATTTCACAAGTTTTGTCACCACCCACTCCATTTCATTCCACTTCATTCCATTTCATTTCATTTCATTTTACTTCATTCCACTTCATTTTATCCATTTCATTCCATTCCATCAATAAAAAAATCTTTTTCATGACCATTTCCATCTGGTCATTTGTCATCTGTTCATTTCCATTCATCCAAGTAATAGCTGTGTCAGTTTCCGCAGCTGACATCTGTTTCCGCAGCTGACTCCAGTTTCCGCAGCCAGAAACAGATTCCACAGCTACTACTCTGTTTTCAAAAATAATGTACAGTCAGATGTTATTTCCATAATTATGAAATAAAATGCAGGTGAGAGGATCAAAAATGAAGACATGGAGCATTCAAGACACCAATGGAGATCAATTAGTTGAAGACCAAGGGAAAAGGCAAAGATTCCAAAGGTATGAATAAAATTTATTTCAAATAGCATTAAAAAAAAAACACATTTTTATATAGTTTTGAACCATGAGCTCTATCCATTACATGCAATGATTATATTGACAATTCCGTAGCCTTTCACGATCTCCATATTATTCTCTCGCATTCATTCACAAACGGTTCCATCATTAAATTCCCGATTTTCACTCATGATCCAATATTCCACCGGTGACAATGAGACGTATTTGATTTGACCAAGGACTCTTACAGCCGCATAAATTCATAACCGTTGATTGAAACGTGCTCATATTTATTGTGCAACCACCAAAATTCAAAACGCTGCCGAATGTGTTATACTTTGTTAATCTCTCTGTCGTGTCTCTGCCGTGTTTACGAAACCCCACTCTGTTCTGTCTCACTCCATTTCGTTCATTGTGCTCATTCTCACTCTCGGATATCTACCCACAGTCTCACTCCATTTCGTTTATGGTGCTCATTCCCATTTTATGATACATTCCCACAGTCATTGTGCTCGTTCCTGTGCATTCAACCGTTCTATTTCCATTTGAACCCTCACGCAGGCAAATTTGTGAAGAGCAGAAAAGGGAAATGGGTAAATTGCTAAGAGCAGAGCCGGAAGGACCTAAGTTTATAGAGGGATATCCGCAAGTAAAGGAGATATTGAAGAAAGCAAATTGGCTGCGGTTTATCCAGAAATTCAGAGGTTATCATAAAGAAGTGACGAAGGCATTCACAAGGTCGTTTAATGGCTTGGAAGTAGAGATTGGAGACCTTAAGTTTGCGGTCAATGAAGCATCTATAGCAACAGCCACGGAACTTCTTCAAGAGGGTGAGCATTGGTTTAAGAATAAAAGCATCAGTGATGAAGCATGGAGAACAATCTTACGAAACCAAGGTATGGACATAACTGTTTTTAAAAGAGGAATTCCTGTGCATGCATTGAAAGAGGAATGGGCTACTTTACTGCTAGTTGTTCAGAAATTCATTACATGTGAAGGCCGTTTTGGGTCCATGTATATGTATCATACCAGGCTATTGATGAATTTTCTAGAAAATCAAACTCTCAATCTCCCATATTTTCTATTCAATAGTTTGAAGAAAATGTCCGTGACTGTTCAGAAACATTTGGGAGATGTAGAACCCCATCTATATCACCACGGCCTTGTAAAAATTCTGATTGAAAAGGAGTTAAAGGAAAAGAAAGACACATGGGAACAATTTCTAGTTAGAAATTTCTTTGAGGAACCTCAGGAAATTCCTGAAGGTAGTTCAACAAGAAGGAGTAGAAGGAAAAGAATAAATGTTGAAACCCAAATTACTCCTACTCAGGGAATTCTTGAAGGTAGCACAACAAGAAGAAGTAGGAGAAAAAGAATAATTGATGAAATCCAAAATACTCCTACTACTGCAATTGAAAGAACTGATAGGGAAGAGAGACTGTCAAAGAGGAAGAAGAAAGAAATCAAGGGTAAGAAGCCAATAACACCAAAAGAAAGAAAAATTATTGAGGCTGTACATAAAACTCCTTCTTCTGAAGAAGAAGATCATCAAGTGTTATCTGAAAGATTAGTTTATCTTCAAAAACAGTCATCTATGCCCAAGAAGACAGAGAAAGGAAAACAAAAACAAAAGGATAGTGCACCACAGCGTGTGAGAAGAAGCAGCAGACTTAAGGGGAAATTGAGGAAAACGCAAATGAAGGGTCCTCATTTCATTGATCTGGGAGAGGAAACATCTGAACAGTCCCCAGCTGACCATAGTCCATCTCAGTCAGTTAGTGAACCTGGTTCATTTCATTCCCAATCAGACATTGAACATACTCCATCCCATTCTCAGCAAGATATTGATGTGAGCCCTTCTGAGCCAGATTTTGAAGATAACTCTCCTTCATGGCATTTTGGGGATAGCCCAATAAAAATGACACCTGAAATAGACCCCAAGCAGCAGGAAGTATATGACTATATAGAATCTTTGGAAAAGGCAGCTACAGGTCCAAGTACTTCGTCCATTCAGCCTCATACATTACAAGATGATTTAGTCCAATCACTAAAATAGGAAATTTTTGAGCTAGAGCTTTTAAATAGGCACATCAAAAATGAAAATGAGACATTGAAAGAACAAGGCAAACTGGACAAAATCATCCATGATAATACCATGCTACATTTGGGAATATGGCAGAAGAAGAATAATAAATTGAAAAGGAAATGCCAGAAGTTGAGCAGAGCACTCGTTAATATCAAATTTAGGTGCTTAATGAAGAAACCCAGAATGTTGGCAGTACCAAGGAAGAAGAGGAGAGGATTGGATGTGTTGGCTGAAGTGTCAAGGCACATGAACTGAAGAAAGATTATCAAAATTTTGGTTACATGAGGACATGCAACACCTTCACAGTGGGGGTATGTTGAGTCTCAAATCTGCATCTTTTCCATACACTTTTCTATACCTTTTTCACTCACCTGAACCTCCCAAGTTGTCAATATCATGTGAAAAAGAGCATCTAACATGGTTTTTAATTATATTTTTGTGTTTTCTATTTGATTTAGATTTTGTTCATTCAGCTGCGGAATCTTGCCACTTTCCGCAGCTATTTTGTGAAACTCTATGCTGCAGGTGTCTACAAGGAAAACGAGCCACATGGGCAGGTCAGGAATGATGTGGACATGGTTCGTGTCCTATTGGTTCGAGCAAACTCATCTAAAGAAGCCGCGGTCAAAGGCGTCCACATGGAAGTCAACCATAGAGTCTCATGTTGACAGGACTCTGTTTCGTGTCACATGAAGATTCATACGGCCGTTTCTAAGCTGCGGAGGATAAATCGACATCTGTACATGGCTCCTTAGTCGAATTCAAGCATCCACTCCTCGTAGATTTACTTTCCAACACGGCCATGATCCTAGATCCGTGGACGTAGTGGTCTATGTGCTCTCCACCAGCATGAACTTTAGGAGACAGTTATATTTCTTTGTTATATATAATGCGTTTGCATATGCATATAGAGTTAGTCGATGTTAGTCTCTGTTATCTTTTATAAGTCTGCTCTGTAGTGTGATTACGCTGCACTTGTGCCGTAACATCACCTTTCTGTAATGACTGCTTTTTAATATAAGAAGACTCTGTTTTCAACCGAAATTCGTATTTGAAGATCGTTGCCAAGGCTGGTGTAGAGGGCCCCTGCTCAGCTAAGGTTTTGTGCATTAGTGTAAAGTTCTCATTTCGTTTATTTAAAGCTCATTGTGCCATAATCCATTCATATGTTTATACATTGCATTTGCTTCATTTCTGTTTATGAACTTCCATAATTTCCATTTCACTTCTGTCTTTCATGTTTTATGTTGTTAATCACTGATCAGTGTTCTTGTTTCAGGTTATAGATAGGCAACCCGGGCATTTTCATAGCTTTTTGACTAATGACATGGAACTAACATTGTTCTGCTGCTAATTTGATTTTCATAGTTTCTGTTTAATTTCAGTATTGCTCTGTTCATTTCAGTTTTGCTTATTTGCTTCAGTAGTTAAAATTAGATATATTAAGCTGCTCATAGCATCTTCAGTTGCCTCCGAAAGCCACAGCTGGACTGATGGTGAGGGATTGTATTATGAAATGTGTAGTTTAGTATTAGTTTCTTTTCTACAAATTTAGATATATTAAGCTGCTCATAGCATCTTCAGTTGCCTCCGAAAGCCACAGCTGGACTGATGGTGAGGGATTGTATTATGAAATGTGTAGTTTAGTATTAGTTTCTTTTCTGCAAATTTAGATATATTAATTGTGCATGACATCTTCAGTTGCCTCCGAAAGCCACAGCTGGACTGATGGTGAGGGATTGAATCATGAATGTATGGTTTGATATTAGTTTTCTTTTTGCAAGTTAGATATCAGTTACTCAAGTTGTTTATGATTACTTCCGAAAATCATAGCTGGACTAATGATGAAGGATCAGAAGATAAATTGATGTAATCTGATTTAGATTTATTTTGTTGCAATTTTGAATTTCCTTAAGCATAAGTTCTTTTGTGTTTAGTCAGCAGCAAGAATAGTTTGGTTTTCATGCTCAATAGTTCACTGTTTTGATTTGTTAGACTAGCAGCACCTTTTCATTTTAGCAGCACATTTTCATTTCCTTTCAAGTCTCGTCATTGTAAATTTCAAATTTATTTTTAAGGTTTCAAGTTGGTAAATCATTATAGGGGATATCATTTCCTTGAACAAACATAACCAAACTTGTTTTCATCTTAGAATTTCCATTTCACCTTAGAAAACCAAAAACGACAAAAAGTTAAGAAATAGGTTATCTTGCACATATAGTGCACCGCACTTCATCAGCTTACGATTCCCGGATTGACAAATTAAATGCAAAATTTAGGACACTAAATTGACCAAACAGCTATAATGCATATTTTGTTTGTTTTGTTTTGTTTGGTTGGGTTGCTTGTCAAGAAGAAAAGATAGAGTAAAATAAATTCAAACCATTGGGCTATGGGGTATGTGAAAGGCTTGAAAAGTATAATAATAAATCAAGGGTGTTTCATAGGGCAAGTTAACAAAGTCAAATGGATCTTAACAGCTTATGTGGGTGTGAAATGAACATTAAGTTGTGAATTTAGTAGGTTTAGTCTAGGGCAAACCATAAACTTCTTTAGCCAAACCCTAATTAGTAAACTTCAAAGAAAAGGCCTTAAAAACAATGTTTTAAGCTACACCAAAGGACATGGCATACCATAAACCTCTTTGGCTTGAATCCATTGAAACATTCGTAAGACAACAAGCTAAGTGGAACTAGAGAGAATTCAAGACCTGGCAGAGGAAAACATCTAAGCAATAGAAGGCAAACAATCTTAAGGTGCCTCTAACGACATATCTTAACCTAAATTTTCCGCTCTATTGCATGAGAAAAGTTGAAACAATATGAAAACATAAGGAAACAATTACTAAATTGAATACATCACAATTTGACAAAGTCCAAGTGAATCCCGCAAATGTTCTGCCTCCATTCATTCCGCCCAAGACAATTACAAAGCGCCAAAGCCAAAAACTCTTTATCACTCAAAGTTTATGATTTTCATCTCAATAATCAACCAACAACATTATGAAGCCTCCATGTAGTATTTATCTGCCATGTGAGGTAAACCTAGCTAGGGTTTCAAAATGTCATTTATTACACATTTAAGGCACTGACCTTTTAAGACCATGTAAGGCCCAAGGCACAATATCCAAAACTCATTAAATGCAAAAATAACTTCTAACATAACTTCAAACCAACTTGAGATATTTTTCCTTAAGGCCTTCAAAATATATTTTCCAATAACTTCTCAGTGTCTTTTGTTGGAATTTCCCTGCAAGGGTGCAGCCGCTCAAGGTACAAGGGTGCAACACAAGCCAAGCTAGTACAAGACTCGGAAAATCACTCATTTTGCAGCTGACTTTTGGAGGCCTTCCCGTGTCCAAATGAGCTCCATGATAGCTCATTGGAAAGCCTGTCCTGTCTAGTTTCAAAATATGCCATCTATTTTCAAAATGATGCCCATTTTACTTGCCAAAAACCCATTCTCCCAAGACTTCTAAATGCGCAGCGCCAGTGCTGAAAAGAGGGCAGAAAGGTGTTTTTATGGTGGGTTTTGGCCCTTTTGAGGGACCAGATTTGACCCAAATGGTATGAATTGTTATAAGGATGATTTCCTTGGCATGAGGAACATGAAAATTCTGATTTTTTACCATTTGAGTTCCCCAAAAAAGAGCGCAATGCCAGTGGCGCTGTGCGTTTGGCCCTATTTTCTGCAAGCCAAACTGTCAAAATTTAAAAATTTTCACAAAGTGAAAAAATTTGGAGCTTACTTTGCTGATCATGATTTGGATGCTTGGAGGGATACATCAGCAAGGATATTCAGCTTTTCCTTCTCCTTTTCCTCATTTAGTGCCTGAATCTTTGCAAGGGATTGTTTGAGCTTGGCCCTTGCAATCCTATTTCTCATGGCATAATGTCTTGCCATCTTCTTATGCATGTAAATGTCTCTTTTTGCCTTCTCAAGTTGACCCTCTAGGTTCAAGTTTTCCCTCTCTAGCCAAGACTCCCTATCTCCATCAATTTCTATCGCAAGTAGCTTACTTGGAGTGAGCTGCTCTGCCAACTCTGCCTCTTTCTCTCTTTCCCGGGATAAAGCCTTCTTCAGCCCAATTGTCCTTGGTCTCTTCTTAGGAAGCTATTCTTCCTCATCCTCACTATTATAAAAAGTTCCCAAGGTCTCATCTAGCAATGCCTTGGCATTTTTGGCCTCTTTCTGAGCTCTAATTACTCTGACCTCACTGATGGCCTTCTTTGCCTCTAACTGATGGTTTTCTAACTCAAAGAAGCTAATCACATTCTTTGCCCTACCAAGATTAGCTTGAAGCTCACTAATCTTGACATCTTTTTTTTTTAGCAGTATATTTCTGATCCTCTCCTCATCATGATCCTCTAGGTAAATCAGTTGAAACTCTTGCTCAGTTTCATGTTTATTATCCTCTTCAACAATGACCTGCTCCGTGACCTTTTCCTTACCCTTGTCAAGATGTTTTGTTGATGTAGAAGGCATGACGACTTGCATCTAAAGTGCAACAAACACATTCTTGTAGCCCCTCTGGTAGGTCAAAGGAAATGGCTCAATGTCACTTATTTTAGTGCCATCTGTCTCAATGTTCTTATCACTGTTTGATGCTGTGTCATCATGATATGAGGGTGAAGGGTTGTGGAAAGGTGATGTGGAAGGGTCATCATGAGGTGAAGGAATGTGAGTGGATGGTGATGCATGAGTGGTGGGATGTAATGGAGAAGAAGGAATGGGAGGATGAAATGAGGAAGGGATATCTTGCTGATGATGGCCATGTGGAGTAGTGAAAACTTCAGGGGAAATGAAGGTATCCCATGGAATATTCTTCTGTTGGAGTTGGTGCATAACCACCATCTTGATAAGTGAGTGATGAAACAAGCTCTGCATTTTCTGATTATAGTCTCTCTTTTGCACTATGTAGGCCATTTTGTCAATGCCTTGGTAATGATAATATGGTATATGCAACATCCTTACTCTAGTAAAATGCATAAGAAGCCGGATGTGGTATGAGTAGAGGCGGTAAAAAGTTCCCTCACATGTGAAATAATTCATTATTATCCTCATCATAGGTGCATATCTATCAAGAAAATGAGAAAAAGGAAAGATGGACTTGTGGTAGTCTTTATACCTAGGTTTATGATATGGTTCAAAGTAACTCATGTCTAGGTTTGCTTGCTTGAACCACTTTTCTCCCACACTTGGTATCCCTGTAGCATCTGCAATGGTACTTGTATACAACTCAAAGGTGACCCCGACATGATTAACTTCTTTTTCATGCAAATTAATGATAAATAGTCTTGTTAACTCAGGGTGGTTTTGTACTTGCTGCACCTTATCACAAAAATCAAAGCAACCTACATGTTTGAAACATGAAATAGTAAGAGGACTAGATGCCGTGAGATCCCTTGTATTGAGGGGTTCAAATTTGTTTATATTTCCTCCTTTATGATCAGGTCTCCTTGGAATTTGTACCTCCATACCATTGTCTTCACCCTCAGACATTGTAAACTCTGTTTTGGAAACCCTAGGGCTAATGTGAAATGAGATGAAGGGAGGGTATGAAATGGCAGTTTTGCAAATGAATGGAATGAGTGAGAATGAAGGGAATGGATGTTGTGACAAGCAAGATGAATGGAAACCCTCAAACAATGTAATTTCCCTTGTTATGACTGATACTTTGTCTAGGGGGATGAAATAAGCAGATAGACAATGATTTCAAGCTTGAAAATTAGGGTTTCATTCCATTTATTAAGAAATCAAAAAATGGCATAAAATTAGGGCTTATGGAATGCACTTACCTCTTTAATATTTCTTGGATGAATGTGGAAAGCGTTTGAAGGTGATTTGAAGTGAGTTGAGTGGTTAGAAGAGTGAGAAACCCTTTCTGTCCAAGCACGTAATGCCAATGCTGAGGGTGTAGCCCCAAGCCTAAGCGCGCAACACCAATGAAAATGAGCTGAGTGTCCTATCGGGAAAGAGTGCAGCGCTCCTCCAAGCGTGCAGCGCCACCTCCCAGGCACGCAACGCCTTCAGAAATTTTATGGGGGAAAAATGTTAAGCAAGCCAAGACAATTTGCCCAAATTTTGCTTGAAAACTCACAAACTCTTCTCCTTTGAATTCTCTTGATCTTTTGAAAGGTGAAAATGGTTCTCTTGAAGTGAAAAATGAGATTTATAGGTAAGAGGAATTTGATTTAATTATGAAAACCCTCTTTTAATGTTTGAAACCCTTTTCCCCTTTTTCACTGATATTCTTTTACACTTTTTCCTTATAGGTTGATGAAGTCATGAAGTCAACTTTTCTTTTGGTCCTTGAGGCATGACAAGTTCATTTTGATAACTTTGGGGTTTAAACACAACAACATCTTCAAAATCTTCTATAGTTTCCACCATAAAAATCAACTTCACTCTTCCACCTTCTTTGGCCACTTTCTTCAAAACCCTAATTGTCTGCAGTCTTTTCAGCAATCATCAGTGTTGTCTTCTAATTTCTCTATAGCCCTTTCAAGTTCATTCATTTCTGTTCAGTTCACCTCACCTTTTTCCATATTCCATCAATCTATTCTGATAGAATTTCTTCATGCTTAGCCTTGTGTGCTTCCTCCATGTCATTTTCTGCAAGTGATCACTGTTTTGGCACTCAACTGGACCATCAATTTCAAAACCCTAGTTCTCTACAAGACCAAGTTGTTCCCCTTTCCTTTTCTGTAAGTTTTCTTCATTTAGGAGTAGATAGTCTACCTCATCAGTACCTTCTGCTGATAAATCTTTCAACACTCCTGCAGAAGTGCTGAACTATTTCCATTTTTCTTATTTGCAGACTTTGAACTGAGAAGATAATCCTCTTTGGAAAATTTTAGGTCCTTCTTGAATAACCATGTCTTGACATTCTATTACATCTGAGCCAGATTCTAGCAAAGGAAAAGTAGTGCCCGAAACATCCAAGGATGACCTTAAACAATGTGAAACCATAATGACCTAAAGGGAGGGTCCTTTGACTTAATTTTGATTGAAATTTGGCTTGGATATTTTCAAGTGAAAACAGAGTATTGCTATAGGTTATTATGCCCAAAAGGACATGGGAATGAGTTAGCTATAGGAAACCCTAGAGGGAAGGTGGAGTTTATGGACAGGGGAAAATAGGCCGATGAGGTTATAGGCAGAAAAAAAGGATGAAGATGAGAGGTATAAGCCCATAATGAGTCTCTTAATATCAACAGGGTGAATTTGAGAAGACCAGCTGAGGAATGGTGAAAATGGGTTTATGAAGATAATGAAGGTAGTGAGATTTCTGAAACTCAATATATTCAAGGAATATTGTTTTCAGAAATCTATAAACATCCTATAGTCATCTAAAGATAGTGAAAAATACTGATGACTATTAGTGGCTCCACTTGGGGAGGGCAACTTATTTAGGAGGTGTCAAGAACCTCAGATCTCTGATTTAGCAGATGAGATGCCTCACATGCTTGCTGATTTCCTTCATTTTTCAATGTTGATCTTGCTACTGTTCTTTGAAGTTGTGATCCTAGAATCTAAAAAAACATGATTGCTTCAATATCAACCCTACCTACCCATCATACTTTTCCTAAATTTTTCTCTTCATTTGGGTGCATTTGGATTGGCAAACCCTGGACATCATTTTTATTTTGAAAGCATAAAAACTATCTATTTCTACCCTTATATCATCCAAAGGCTCAGGTTAGATTGATGAGCCCTTTTTATTCTCTACCTAATCTACTTATTTGTCAAGTTTAAGCAGTTTAACATATTTTCATTCTCTAATTTATCAACATAAAATTGAAAAACATGACCAAATCAAGGTTGAGCAGTTTGGTTTGTCATGAGTTGTGGCATTTTGGAAAAGTTGCACACAGATTTTATTTTTGTACAAGTAAAACTAGAAACTTGAGGGCTTATAATTTGGAGTTTGTCACTCATCCCTCTCTTTTCTCTTTGATTCATATTTGAGCTTTGGGAACCAACATATTTTCCTAACCTAGTCTACTGATAAGCCAAGTTTAAACTATTTGGAAAATCTTCATTTTCTAACTTATCAGCACAAATTTAAAACATGTTCAATCATGGTTAGGCTGTATGACCGAACAAG
This sequence comes from Pinus albicaulis, assembly GCA_034641835.2. Lineage (NCBI taxonomy): Eukaryota > Viridiplantae > Streptophyta > Pinopsida > Pinales > Pinaceae > Pinus > Pinus albicaulis. The sequence continues at coordinate 786,013,672 of CM076578.1, forward strand.
AATTTCCTTTCTCAAAAGTAGTGGCATTTGGACTTGCACACTTTCAGACATATTCTTTTTTGGTATGGGGCTTTACCTCTTCTTTTTATCTGCCCTCTTTTTCTTCTTTTCTTTGTTTTTTGTGTTTCATTTTTTTGATATTTTACTTAAGAAATGTTATGTACAATGAACAAAGCTTTAAACTAATAAATTTAACAAAAATAGTGCTTGAGCATCTTGCCATTGACAGGACCTCCATATAAATCTATTCCATCCATTTCTTGTAGGAAGAATGCATTGTTACCTCTGAATGAATGGATGATGTATGGGCCTTTCCAAAGATTTTCAAATTTTCCATGCTTGCCTTTGTCCTCTCTTCTTGAATCCCACTTCAACACTTTGTCTCTAATTTGTAAATCATTTTCTTTGGTCCTCTTATCAAATATTTTCTTGATATTCTCTTGTACTGCTTGTGTTCTATTGTATAATTCTTCCCTTGATAGCTGCAATTGAATGGTTTGGTTCAACCTCCTTTGCATATCATTCTCCTCTGACTGTAACTCTTGGAGGAGCTTCATCATTGGGATTCCCAAGGATGTTGGAAAAACTGCATCCATTCCATACACTAGTTGATAGGGAGACATATTAATTTATTTCTTGCTTGCTAATCTTTCTGCCCATAGTGCATGCACCAATTTGTTGTGCCATGATGTTTTGTTCTCTTCCAACAATTTCTTGATGATATTCACCAAAATTTTGTTAAAGGACTCAGCCAACCCATTACCTTGAGGGTAATAACCTATAGAATTCCCTAATGTAATGTGATACTTGTGGCAAAAGTCTACCATTCTCTTGGATTTAAATGCAGCAGCATTATCAGTGATGATTTTTCTTGGACAACCAAATCTGTACAGAATATTGGTTTCAAGGAATTTGATGGTTACCAAGTTAGTGGCAGTCCTTGTAGGGATGACTTCTATCCATTTGGTGAAATAATCAGTTGTAGTGAGGATCCATTTGTGTTGGGAAGAGGAGGCAGGGTGGATTTATCCAATGAAATCTAAACCCCACTATTGAAAAGGAGCTTCATTGCTGATTGGTTGTAAAGGCAAAGGAAGTATTTTTCTCTTTCCCTCAAAGATTTGGCATTTATGGGAAGTCACTACTAGCTTGTGGATATCAGGGAAAAGAGTGGGCCAGTAGAAACCAGCTCTAAGGATTTTGTTAGCAGTGGTTTTCCAATAGAGGTGATCTCCACACTCTCCTTCATGAAACTCATGCATGATTCTATCTGCATCTTCTTCAAGTAAACATTTAAGAAAGATACCAATTTTTTTTTTCCAATATAAAACTTTGTCTAGAATGAAAAAAATTAAAGTTTTTTGTTTCAAGAATCTGGCCTTTGTTTTGGACAAACCAAGAGGAGAATTTATATTAAAAAGCACATATAATATATCAACATACCAGAGTGAGTTCTGAAATTCTTCTTCAATAGGTGGAGTCGCCATCTCCTCTTGTTCATCCAAGGGATGTATCATGTTTATGTCCAATGCTTGAAAGTTTGCTTCAGCCATCAGTTTGACCAGTCCTTGCCCTTTGATTAGCTTGGTGGGCTTGATTTCTAGATCATACTCTAAGATGATAACTATCCACTTACCTCTTTTACCATCAGGATCCCGAGTTAGTACGTCCTTAACAACTACATGAGGAACAAAAGCAATGACATGTGAATGCAATATGTAAACTATGAAATCTTTTAAGGCTTTGAATAAGGAAAAAGCTTGTTTTTCCATAATGTTATATTTCAGAGGTGCATCTCTTAGTGCCTTGCTGAAGAAAGATATGGGCTGTTCTTGTCCCATTATGTTCTTTTGTAACAATACTGCAGCAATTGTGTGTTCTGATGCAAATGAGAAGATGAAGAAGTCCTTGGTAAAGTTAGGGATGATTAGAACTGGTGTTTGGGCAAGTGCCTGTTTTACTAGTTCAAATGATTGCTTTGCTTCTATGGTCCATTTGACTCCTATTTATCTTTGCAGCATGTTTGTAATGTTTC